>JAWNOY010000017.1:600000-1003011 GCA_035045545.1 Drosophila gaucha
GTAGACGCTAGCCAATGAGCCGGGTGGCGGTTGACCGCCATGGTGCTCCGGCCCGTGCAGATAGGGTGGTGGACGTGCATTGGGCCCACTGCCAGGTGGTGCGGTTGCTGTTGACGTGGGTGGTGCGCCACGTAATGGTGGCGGTGCGCCATACGTGGGACGCAGCGCGGAGCTTGGCGGCAATGGCTGGGCATAAAAACGAGCCAACTCCGCGCTGCTCGGATACATACCCGCCCCGGGTGGTGGTGGTGGAATGCGTCCATGGGCCGGCGGCAGCAGCGAGGGCATGGGCATGCGCGTAATTACGGAAGCCTGTGAGACGGTGACCGGCGTATCATCATGCGGCTTGAAGAGCTGCGCAGGCTGCGCCTTGCCGGACGGCGCTGGCTTTTCGTTGCCCACCGATGAAGTGGCTGCTGTGACAGCTGCGGCGGTTTGCTGCTTCTGAAGCTGATCACGCAGAGGCGTGACCTTTTTTCGGCGTCCACGCGGCTTCGCATCCGGTGGTGGCGCAGGCGCTGGACCACGCACTGTGGCTGCTGCAGCGGCTGCCTGCATGAGATGCGCCGCTGCAGCCGGCATGGACATGCCCAATGGCAAGCGCTGCATGGCCGGCAGATGTTGTTGCTGTGTAGGTGCATAGTTCGCACGATTAAGTGGCTGGCCCAGCGGTGCGGAGAGAGCGTTCTGCAGCAGCTGCATAGCCTGGGGCGGTGGTGCCAAATGACGCTGCAGCATTGGATGCATGCCAGGGGGAGGATGCTGTTGATGTCCACCAGGTGGTGGAGGTAGAAGTGAAGCTGGTAGCCCGCCGGCTGGGCCATGCGGTGGAAACTGATGACGCAGCAACGGCGGATGCATTGTGGGCATGGGCAAACGTTTGCGCATTGGTTCCTGTAGTCCGGAGGCGCTTGGCAGCTGCTCCGGTGTGGTGGGCTGCTGTTTGGTGACCTTGGATTTGGCTGGCGTGGTGCGTAACACTTCATCCGGTGCGGGCAGCTCACGTACAGCGGCATCAGAATTCAACTGTTCCACCACCATGCGCGCAATCGCATCCTCCATGTCCTCGGGCAAATCGGGCAACTCGGTGTCATCTAGCTCCGAATCAACATCATCCAGATCATCAATAGCCTCGCCCTTGCGATGCAGATAGTCAATATCCAACACCTTCGCCTGACGTATCACAGACAACGGCACCGTTGACAGCGAATCACTTGCACCCGAGGCGGAACCGGGCTTGGTGGGCGTACGCTTCTCCTGCATGGAAGCCGCTGCAGTTGACCCCTTGATTGGGATTAGTCGAGGCGTTGCCGCCAGCTTCGCGCCTTCTGCGTTCTTTTCGGCAAGCATGCGTTTTATCTCCTCCTGCTTTTGTATGAACTTTTGACGCTCCTCGGGCGGAGTATCCGGACGCTGCACGCCCGGCTTGATGCCACCATCGGAGCTGTCGTCGTCAAAGTCCTCAATGTAGGCATAGCGACGGCCACGTGTTCGCGTTCGCTCATCGGAGCCACCACCGCCTGCTTCATCGGAGGAAGCGGCCTTCTTCTTTTTCTTGGTGCTTTTCCCTTTGCCCTTGCCCTTGCCAGACGACTGCGCCTGCGCCGACGATCCCGTCGTTGATGTTGTCTTCTTCAGTGGCTGAGAACGCGGCTGTTTGCCAGAACCTTTGCCTGACATAGGCGCACCATTGGCGCCAATCTGTACTTCATCGTCATCATCCTCGTCCTCTTCCTCTTCACTCTCACTGATGTCATCATCTGAATATTCGAGTTGTTTGGTCTTCTTGATTGTCGGCTTCTTCAACTTGGGAGATTTGCGTGCGATGGCCTGCGTAGATTTCTTGGCAGCTCCCTTCTTGCGCTTCGATGGATGCCAGGCGCCGTCCTCGCTCTCGCTGGTCGTATCATCGCACAGATCAGCACTATCCATGTTCTCAGACAACTCGGAACCGTTTTCATCGTCGTCCGTTTCGGTTTCTGTATAATCGGAATCCTCTTTCTTTTTCTTCTTCTTATGTGATTTGTTGGATTTGGAGCGTTGCTGTTGCTCCTCCTCGTCGCTTTCATCGCTCTCCTCCACCACAAATTTACGATCCTTGCGACGCTCACGTGCCGCTCTCCTGGCTGCCTTGCGCTGCTTTTTGCCACGCCCAGGACGGCGATAAACCTCTAGACTGGAGTCCGAATCATCCGAGGCAGACTGCGAGGTATCCTCATCAGAAAAACTGGAAGTCCTAAAGTCCTCATCGCTCCCATGGTCCTCCTCTGAGCTGACATCCAACGTGGTCAGTTTGCGTGCTTTCTTTTTAACCGGCTGAGATGATTTGCTCTTCGACTTGCCGACAGCTTTCAGCGGCTGTTCGTCCTCGTCTTCGTTGCTGTCATCCTCGTTGCTCGATTTATCCTGCGTGTCGGACGCAAGCTTCTCTGGCTTGATCTGCGAGTCATCCTCTTCGGTCTGATCGCCCTCTTCTTCGCGTCGCGTTTTTTCTTTATCTGCTTCGATTATAGTACTGATGTCCTTGCCCCTGCCCAGGTTGCCAGCCCCAGCCACCTCGTCCATCTCCTTCTTTAGCGCCGAATTTATCAGATCATCGTATTCATTGAGGCGGTAGCTGACATTGATCTGTCGTCGCTTGCGCAACTTATAAATGGGCTCGTCGTCCGAATCTGAAAAACTGCTGCTGCTACTGCTTCCACTGCTGCTGGAGCTGCCCGAGCGTGCGCCACCACCTGCACCCGATTGCTTGCCACTTTTTGTTGCGGTGCTGCCGCTGTCTGATTCATCATTCTTACCGCGACGGCGTCGTGTGCCTCGCTTAGCTGCTCGACGATTGCTGCGCCCATCGCCACGACGTCTTTTCGTTTTGTCCGTCTTGGCCCGTTTGTTAGCTTTGCTGGATGCATCGCCATCATCATCATCATCATCATCGTCATTGTCCTCATCATCCTCGTCATCATTTTTGTCATCATTCTTTCTGCGAGCTGTAGAGTTTGAGCGGTCCTCCAGCTCACTGGCGGTACGCGCAGCTGCGGCGGCTACCGCTTGGCGCTTTATGGAAAAAAATTTAAATAGATTATTTAAAGTACTTAAGAAGTTGATTCTGTTGAGCATTTTTATGTTTACAATTACACTTTTTTTTAAACGAAATGGATCAAATGTGCGAATGGGTAGATTATAGCTTATTATAGATAAATTCTGAGAACTCTGTTAAAGGTTACCTACAAACTGTGTGAAATTTGAGTTAATAAATATTGGAGAAATAAGATTCACAAAAAGAAAACGAAGAGCAGTTGAAGACTTTTAACGGATACTCAATCGAAGATCTTAGAGCTTCCAAAGAATATATAGATTTTCTAGATATATATATATTAACCCCTAACTCTCTAGTAAACAAAATAATCTGAGAGCTTAAACTCACCTCCACTTCTTCGGCCAAAAGTTTCTCCCGATGCTTGTGTGCAACCAGATCATCGAATTGCTGAAGCTGCTGCTCCAAGGCGATGATGAGCTGTTCCTGCTGGCAAGGCGGACAGTGCCAGTCACCCTCAGGTATGTAGAAGAGCACGGGACTGAGGCAGGAGCAGTGATAGCCTTTGTTGCAATCGGGAGTATCGCAAAGCAGAATCCATTCGGGATGATCCGATTTGCCACACTTCTGGCACGCTTCGTCCGCTTCCGCAGCAGCTGCATAATCCTCATTATCGTCGGCATTTTCCTTGCGGAGTGTGCGAGCGCGTTTCATCGGGACCACCTGGGAATCGTCTTCCACTTCTGATTCGGGTGAAAACTCATGATCAGATTTAAAAAGCGGCGAACCGGGGTCGGTGTCATAGTGTGGTGGCTCTTCCTCCTCCTCCTCGCTTTCGGCTTGCTCCTCGGAGTCCGATGACCAGCCATCCTTGCCGGGACACTTTTTCTTGATCTTCTTCTTAGTTTCCTCAGCTTCGCTAGCCGACTCAAAAGACTCGGACTCAGCCGAAGGCTCTAGCACTGTCGGATCAGCTTCCTTTGCGGCCTTTTTCTTGTTCTTCAGCTGCTGTTTCATTGTCCTCAGCGCCACTTCCTCCAATTTGCGTCGCTCCGCCTCTTCTTTGATTTTTTGCTGCGCTATGCGACGAGATTGACGCACTGGCGTCTCAGAGTCGTTGGTGTCAATTATGTTTGTAGTGTCTACGTCACGCTTCTTACGTGGACCCCGCCCACGACCAACTCCAGGAATTGCAGCTGTCTTGGGCGGTTCTTCCTTGAGTTCCAAACTCTTTGGTTTTTCCGTGGGCTCTTTAGATTCGTCCTCTGGGTTAGAGTCCGCCTCGTTGTTGTTTTCCTGCTTGGCGACAGGCTCGCTTTTGGGTTTCTCCTTGGCTATTGGCTCCGGTTTGGGTTCATCCATGACTGGGGCCTTTGTTTTAACTGCTGATTTGACGAGTTTAACTGAAGGCTTCTCTTCCAGCTCCTTCTCTTCAATTTTGAGTGGATCCTCTTTGATATGCTGTTTATTTTCAGTGCTGGGCTTTTCTTTAGGGCCACCCCGAGTGCGCTTGGGTTGCGGCAGCTCTGAGTAGACTACAGCGGTGCCTCCACGACGTCCAGAGCGTCGGCCGTGAGCTTCAGCTGGCGGCGGCGGCGGTGAATCCTCCTTGGAAGTTGGCGGCGTTGCCTGCTTGACCAACTGCGTCTCTTTTTTAGCCGGCGGCGGAGGCGTGCCTTGTTTAACCGGAGGAGGTGTTGATTGCTTGACTGGAGGAGATGTTGTCCTCTTGACTTGCGGAGATGTTGATCTCTTTACTGGAGGAGATGTTGGTCTCTTATCTGGAGGAGGTGTACTTTGCTTCACAGGTGGAAGTGTGCCTTGCTTAATGGAAAGAGGTGTGGCTTGCTTGGTTATCGGAGGTGAAGCTTGCCTAGGTACAGAAGGCGTAGCTTGCTTAACCGAGTGTTGTAGTGATTGCTTCACTGGAACTATTTCCTGTTTAACTGTCGTTTCCTCCTTGACTTGACGTGACTCTTGGGATGGGATCGCGGATTCCTCCTCCAAGAATTGTTGATCGTTGTTGCGCTTAAGTTTCTCGCTAATTGCGGACAACTCTTCGCTGACGCTTGCCTCCTTGGACTCATTTGCTTCCTCGCTGCTACGCCGTTTGCGTTGCGATGAGGATTCTAAGCCTTGGCTAACTGAAGCTGAAGCAGGCGATGAAGTCACAACTGTTTCGCTATTAGTTCGCTTTCTGGGTGTTGCCTCCTCATCGCTTTCCTCCTTGCGTATTTGTGTAAGCAGATTTTTTTTCAGTGGCTTCGTAATCGGCGATTTTTTCAGAGGTGTAAAAGGCACAGGTTCGACCTTTAGCGCCACTGGCGGCGTGATTTCACCAACTGGCTGCGCAGGCGTTGTAGGAGGCATTGCTGCCGGATGCTCGGGTATTTGAGTTGGCTGCTGCTGCTCATCTTTTGGCTTCTCTGGCGTCTTCTTTAATTTCTTTTCAATGATTTCGGCCAGTGTGGGCTTTTGCTTCACAGGATTGGGCTTTTCCAAATGCCGTTTGGGCGCAATGATCTTGCGACGGCTGCGCGCATCTTCCTCGCCGCTCGATGATGTTGTCTCCTCGATTTGTGTTTTCTGCGCCTCCACCTTGCGCCGCACCTCGACGTTGGTGATCTTTGGACGCATTTTAATGCGCTTGCCACCAATATCCAAATCATCTTCATCTAATTGTTGTTCATCGTCCTGCTGCTGTTCGCCGTGTACATCGACTTCGCTTTCGGATGTGGAATGACGCGCAGCGGGGGCTGCAAAATCAGCCAAACGACGTTTCCGATTGGGCAGCAAGATTGCTTTTTTGCCTTGGTACTCGAGCGACATTTCTAACTTATTTTCTTTCGGGTCCTTTGCTCCACAGACTATTTCATCGGCTTTGCTTTCCTTAGGCTTTATGTTTTGAATATTTTTTGGTATTACGACCTTCGAGGTGCTAGGCAATTCGTTTTGTACTGTTTCCGTTACCTTTGTTTTGTTGTTGAATTCTGCAGCAGGTTCTTCTAATTTAATAACTGCTGCTGCAGTTTCATTCGCTTTATTAATATTTGCTGATTCGTCTCCATTTGCAGCTGCTTTAACAGAATCACTGGTAATTCTAACTGCTGTATGTTCCTGTACCTCGGTATCTTCATTCGGAATTGATTTTCTAATTTCTTCTTTTTTAGCTAGTTCAGCTTTAGGTGTTGCGTTGGTGTCAGCTTCAGCTGCAGCTGAGGCTTCCTTTTTAATGGCTTCTTCAATAGGCACTTCATTGATAGCATGATTTATACTCAAAGTTGTATTATCTTCACTGTTTTTAGCAACGTTTTCATTTTGTTTTCTTGTTTCAAATTCATTTGGCATCTTTGTTGCTTCATTTTCATTTATATTCTTTACAACTTCTGACTCATTTGTCGTTTCTATCACTCTCACCTTGTACACTTGTTCCACGACTTCTTTTTCTGATTTTTCAGGCTTTTCTTCTTTTTGTTCACTTGAGATTTCTTGTGTTTCATTTGTCTTTTCAGTCACATCATCATCTGGGTTTTCCGCTAAATCTTTTTGTGCACTTTTTTGTTTAGCTTCACCTTTTGCAGCATTTTGGTAACTTTCACTATGAGGCTGGGACTTTGTTTCTTGCTCCTGCTTTTGCTCCTCTTCCTGTTCCGGTGACTCATTCCCATTAAGTAACACCCGTAGTGCTACTTTTTTATTATCTTCCAACGATCCTTCACCCGGCTTTAGGCTCTGCCCATTCGTTTTCTCTGGTTCTGGCTCTGGCTCGCTTATGCTATCGAATATGCTTCGTTTAGTTTCCTGTTTTGGGGTCTTTTTTATAGGACTTAGCTTGAGGCAGCCCGGTTCGCCGAAAAAGAATGTCGCCTTTGGCTCAGGCTTTGAGGGGGCCTCCTCGTCGTTGGTTTCATTGTTGCCATTGTTTCCAACCAGACATTCAGCGCCATTTCCAGAACCATGCACAAATAAGAGTTCTTCAACGATTGTCTCGCCAACAGACGGATCTACATCGCCATCCTCATCTGCAAAGGTGTTAAGGAATAGTACATCATCTGGCAACGCTTGGCATTCACGACCATCTCCGTGGCCGCGGACTATTAACGTGGGCTCTTCGATGGCTTCCCCAACTTCGTCGTCGTTATCTTCATCGTCATCGTCATCGTCATCATCATCTTCTTCATCCTCTTCGTTGAATTTTTGCTCGTTCTCATCTTCGTCAGCAGCAGCACTATCAAGAGATTCCTCTTCTCCGTCCAGCGATTCCTCCTCCTCCTCCTCACCCTCATCCAGCTCCGAGTCCTCAGAATCCACCTCGTTATCATCTTCGGATTTTGTGCTCTCATAGCGACTCGGCTTTTTAATACGTTTTGTGTCAAGCAATGTTGGTCGCTGCTTTTTTTGCTGATCCTCGGATGCCAACGGTGGACTATTGTCCACATCTTCCAACGGTCGTTTCTTGGCCGGTGCTGGCGATCCTCCCAGTTTTGCTTGTGTAATTAGCAGGGGCTGCAATTGAAATGGTTTAATCAAAGGAAAGGGTAATCTGTAGCTATATACTCACCTTCACCTTCTTGGGCTTAACGTCCAGCTCCAGTTGCTCCTGCTGCTGCTGCTGTTCGGGAGTGCGGAGCTTGATCTTCAAATTGGGTACTTTTGCTTCGTGCGAATTGTCATCATGTGGTTCCGGTTGCACACTAGTTGGTGGTGCTGACGGCACAGCTTGACTGCTGCTGCTGCTGCTTGTGGTATCCTCATCAGCCTCGCCAATATCTTTAGAGGGCAGCACCACCTCATTGCCACGCAGGCGTGCAATTAGATTCACAAATTCATCACGATTTGTAGCCACCACCTGCCAAATCTCCTCATCTAAATGCTCCTGATAGATGCGCAAATTGCAATCGCCATCCTGCGTAAGCCAATACGAGTGACCCAAGCGATCCCGTCCAATGGGCTGGGCACGCAGTGTGGTAGCATTTAACGTTTGAATATTTGCACGGAACTTCGCATTACGCTCGAATTGGCTCTCAAGTAGTTCCTGAAAGCGAAAGATAAAAGGATTATTAACGAGCTGTAAATGTGAAATATCAACCAACTTGTTGTTTAGCTTGCACTTTATACTCACACGTAGAATGCGTAGCTTGACCTTAAGACTCGAGTTCCTGTAGCCAAAGCGCTCAATCTCCCAAGCATCCTGCAGGGAATAGCCGAAACAGAATTTACTTAACGCTGATTCCCAGCTCTTTTCATGCACCGTTTTACGTGTCTTGCGCAACAGTTTAATGTGAAGATCTCTCAGCTGAGGCACTAAAAAACAAAATCCAAAATGTGTGTAATGTTAATCTAAATGTTGTGATTGTTGTTGTTTTTGGGTTTGTTATTGTTTTTGTTTTCTCTTTCAGCTGCATTTTTTACGGTCTCCGCTTTACTCCATACCAAACAATAATACAAACAAGCAAGCTATTCCTCTCTCTCTCTCTCTGTCACTCTCTCTCAATTACGACACACACATTCACCCTGGCTTGCACAGCTGCATACATATGCACGTACACACATGCATACACACATACGTACCTTCATCGTTGTTTGTCAACCACTCCTGCAAATGCTTGAAATTTGGCAATGCCAAGCCCAAATCTTTGGCAAATTTTTGTAAAAATGCACATATTACTGCGAAATCAGGATCGTTTGCACACGAATGTAACGTTGTGGTTAATGCATCGTCATCTTTATCTTTACATTCTTCTTTACATTCAGCCGTAGCTGAAGACGCCGCCATTTTTCATGCGTCTGCTGAAAAAATGTGTTAGGCCCTCAATAACTTGTACAATACACTTGCAAAACAACAAAAATAGTACATAGAATGCACGGCATTTGTTTAAACTTCAAGTACACCGAATGCACAGAGATTTATTGCACGAATCAACCATAGTTTTAATTACTTTTATACTATTACTTTATTTTTCGACGCATGAGAACCGATAGACGACCGATAAGTTGTGGTGGTCGGACAATATGTGCAATAGTGATGACCGATGTATTGTTATTTAACGATATTTACTCACTTAACGAATATACTCAATTCGTACTGTACAGCTCATTTGAGCTATTGTGGCATTAACATTTGTTTGAAAATGTAACAGAAGCAAATAAGAAGAGCGTAGAAAAACAACAAAGACGGACAAAAACAACGGGAAAATCGAATTTGTAGCTCATCATTTAAAAATCGACTCACAGTGCTAACTCTTTGTCAATTTATTGCGTATTTAATTGTAAAAAAATTAAAAAACAAATTAAATTAAAACGAAGCTAACGAAAAAGGACAGTGAAAGTGTGTGTGATACAAGATATTTCTGCATTGATAAAACAGTTGTAACAGTTTTCTAAAATGGCAGCATATCAAATGAATTTCAACCAGGATTTTACGTAAGTTACAACAAATTAATTTCCCAACATCTCACCAAACAAACACCCGCAACCAAACGTAAAAGCCTACCTTCGTAATAAAGAAGGTCATAGTAGCAAAAAAAAATGAATAGCAAAAAAATCTGAGATACAACGAACGACAAATGAGACAAGTAAACAAGCAAAACAGCTGATGGGGGCGGGTGCCAGTGACGAGAGGGGGAACAATGGCTGCTAATAGCTGAACTGTAACAGCGCCTATCAGTACGTGTGCATGTGTTTGTGTGTGTCTGTTTATTTATGTAAGTGTGCGAGAGCGTGTATTGGCGTCGTTGTAATGCTTATTAGAACATGCAAACAACCAGTTCTCATAAGATTGACATGCATACATTTATTATGAAATATAGGTAATGGCAAACTAGTACACTAGCCAGCAAATTAGAGCAACAGCTGAACACGGTAAACTAGGAAGCTCAATAAAAAACTGAGGTTGTGCATAAACTTAGCTTAATGTTAGCCAGAGTAAATCTGACATCATCATAACATTAACAGAAATGTTAATGGTCACAATTGTTTTTTGCTAAACAGTGTAATGAGCCCCAACACATATACAGACAAGCAATACAAACGCATACTGTAAATTAGCAACAGCTGATGCTGTTCTCTTTGTATGTATTTTCTATATTGCCTGTGACTTGCAAGCTGAATAAACTTGTACAGCTTTTTTGTTGTTGCTAATTTGTTTTTGTTTTTAAACTTTGTTTATTTTCGCTCAGCTGATGTCATATTGAGGTTAGCTAACTGGCAAAACCTCCGTTACTTGCTGAGCATCTTATGGGCTGCTCTCCCGTTCTCCTACTCTTCACTCTTTCTCTTTCACTCTGCTTTCCCCAGTCAAAGTGCAAGTGACGCAGACACTAAAAGCAGCAACAAAAACAATCAATATTGCTACTTATGGCGAAAATCAAAAAAGAAAACACTTGGAACATATGCATGTATTTCGCACACATACACACATGTATGTACATGGCTATATTTCTACACACACATCCATAAGCAAACGCAATTATACAAGCCACAACAACAAACCTGATAGTCCCGCGTCATAAAGCGAGAACAAAGAGCTCGACAAGCAGCGAAAAGAGATAGCATGCAAAACGCTTTCTAATCAGAACAAATCAATTAGCTTTTAAAAGCGTTTTGCAGGTGAATGCACCGCATCGCACAAATGAATTCAATTAGGCATTTCCCTTTGCATTTGATTGAGCGTCAAGTTCAAGGGCAAAGGTGCAGCAACTGAGGCAATGATAATGACAATGAAAAGCCTCTAAAACACGTGTTGCAAGCCTTCCCCCATTGCCGTTGACCACGAATAGTGCAGCTATTTCATAATATCTCATTTGTTCATGTTTTTGTTTACACCAGCTGCTTACGCCGTTCGTTTTGCGTCTTTCTTATTGCGCTACTTATACCCTACTTATAAGCTATGCGAGTGGAACACACTACAATTTGTAAGATATTTTGTAACAAAGTTAGGTTTTAAATTCTTTATATTTAGTTATGAAAAAGGAGTATGTCGATTGCTATTTTCATGACTTCTATTTTTTGTGAAGGGTATTTTTCTTTCGTCTTTTATTTGACAACTTTTGCTTTCCAATGCGAATGAACCCTTATCTGCACTTTTGACCGAACATTTATATTTATGAGTCCATTTTGTTATGATCATTCGTTTAACGCCTGTGTCTTGGATGCGTCATTGAAAACACAAAAATATTATTGCAAAATGTGTGGAATGCTAAGCTTTAGTTTAGTTGTTAGTCAACGGCACAAAAGAGGATCGAGCAAAAATAACAAGTAAGAAAGCTCTAGTCGGGTCTCAGCCCGACTACGAGATCCCCTGAACCAAGTCCGAGCTGATTAAAACAACCTAGCTTACATCTTTTATCTATACATATTACCTCTGCGCGCATATACACATGCACACATACACACAGGCACGCGTATACACATGCACACATTTGTATACACATGAACACATATACATACCATGCACACAGAAGCACGCTCGCCGATTACTGCGTAGTTGATTTGAATGTATGTGTGCACACGTACAGGCTGCTACCGCGTGCTTTTACAATGTTTCCTTTAATAACTTCTGTATTACTTAACGGATTTAAATGCAATTTTCTGCATTGAGTGCTATTAATTTATTGAAAATACGGTTTTCACTTAAAAATTTGAAAAAATTAAATTGTGGCTTTGATAATTTTTTTTTTTTATAATTTTTTTTTGCGAAATGTGGAGCTGGTATCCAAAATATGAAAAAATAGAAAATGTATTTTATTTTCAAAAAGCTAAAAACAAAATTTGGTAGCTGTAGCTAAAAATATGTAAAAGATATGGTCAAAAAACTGAATCTTGATAACGTTTTAAATCGATAACATTGAAACGGAAAAATTTATCGAATATCTAAAACAAACTCGATATTTTCGCTGTATACACAGACCATCATGCAAAATTTGAAGTCTCTAGCTCTTATAGGTTCTGAGATCGACGCGTTCATACATACGGACAGACGGACAGACGGACAGACGGACAGACGGACAGACGGACGGACGGACGGACAGACAGACGGACAGGGCTAAATCGACTCAGCTCGTCACCCTGATCAAGAATATATATACTTTGTGGGGTCTGCCACGCCTCCTTCTGCCTGTTACATACTTTTTGCAAAACCATTATACCCTGATTTCCCATTTTCAATGGGTTCAGGGTATAAAAACAAACCGCAAACAAGGCCGTCATGTTATCGCTTTTCAAAGGGGGTCTGGCTCTCATATAATTCAGTGTGGCCTTGAGCACATTTTTTGCGACGACGCCTTTGTCGCAAAACTTGTTTTGGTCCCAAAAATAAGTAAAAAAAAACATTGAAAACCAACATAAAATCGGCTGAGCGTCACACGTGTTGCGCTCAGCCTGAGATTTGTGGCTCTCGCTTATCGTTTTAGGCGTGCGGAGAAACGTGCCTGACATAAATATTGAGTAAGAGATAAAAAAAACATTTCCATGGTCAAAACGACTGTGCATAATTTCAAGCGCATAAATAATAGAATTCAAAAGCTTTTCTGTATGTTGTCAAAGCTACCAAAGCGACATTCAAATTAACCGGGTCTTGAGCTCGTTTACCAACACTGTCACCCCCAGTGTGGTAGTCTGTTACATTAAATAAATACCAAAAAAATACCAAATCGCAGCAATCGCAAGCAAAATATAAACAACAACAAAGCCAATTGCATTTGACATTGAAAAAAGACGAAAATTGGAAAATAATTGGGTAATTAAGTCGCTGAGAGTGTGGAAAATCAATTGCACGCCATGGAGCAGCGCGCAAATTTCCTTGCCCTAACGCTGCTCGACGCACTGGAGGATGAGAACGAAACGGATATATTCTCCATGCTGGATCGAAACATTATCAATTCGGGCGTTGTGCCCTGCGAGCGAGGATTAGCCCCCCTGCACTATGTGTGCGGCATGCAGAACGAGGAGCTAGCCTTGCGCATACTCGAACGCTTCCTCGCCAGCGACCAGCTGGATGTGAATGTGCGCTGCGATGGAAATATGACAGCGTTGCATATCGCCGCGATCTATGGGCGCACGGAGCTAGTGCGTCTGCTACTGAACCATGGAGCGCGGCCGGACATTGCGGACGACGAGCACAAGCTGGCCGTGCATTATGCCATCGAGGAGTGTCACTTCGAGGTGCTGCAGCTGATGCGCGACCACATTTCTAGGGAGAAGCACCAGCAGAAGCAGAAGTCCATGACGCCGAAATCGGTGCTGAAGTACAACCACGATGTCACCTCTCCCTACTACATCAACATAACGCACCGACGTGGCAAGCCACAGCCACTGTTCCCAGACGATGTGGATCAGGAGCAATCGGTCAATCTGTTTTCCCTGACCCGCGACCACTTAGCGGAGCTAACACACAAGCAGGATGAGGTCTCAGGCGGGCGTCGCACTTTGATCGAGAGCTGGCGGGATAAGGTGGAACGTTCACGTGCCCGCAAGTCGCTGCTGCAGGAGCAACAGGTGGAGATGCTGGTGGATCAGGCCATGGCGCAGGATGACTTTAGCTACGAGCAGCATTTGCAGCAGACTTTGAGGCAGGCAGAGCAACAGCAGCAGCCGGCAGAGCAATCCACTTCACCAGCGCAAGCCAATCGAGCCGCCTTTGGCCAGCTGGTGGAGCAGGTGGCACAGGCCTGTGTACTGGAGCAGAGTTTCCATACAGCCGCAGAGGAGGCGGAGGAGCAGTCCCAAGACAAGGCGTACTACCTGCAAATGACCGAAGCCTATGTCCATACGGACGACGAGAATGGACTCGTCTTCTACGAGACCAAGCTGCTCCAGAATGCCGCGTCCACGAAACAGCCCACAAGGCGCAAGCAAAACCAGTTGGAGACGCCACCAGCAGCTGTGCAGCTGGATAGCAGCGTGAGCACAAATCTCACTCTGCCGCTGGACTATGAGACGGATGCCCTGCGTACCGAGCTGACCCAGCTGGGCGCTCCAGTCGGACCCATCACACGAACCACGAAGCGGCTTTACATCAAGCAGCTGATCAAGTATAAGAGGAACACAGCGGCTCTGCTGGCGGCCCAGAAGCATGCGAAGGCGGCACAGATCAAATACTCCGTGGAGCTGCATCATACCCTGCGCTCGCATGCGGATTACGAGCACATCGAGCGGTTTATGGTGCATGAAAGTGCCTCGGCCCAGCACTTTGCCACAGCTGGAGCGTGTGGCAAGCAGCTGCGCGAGGGACATCTAAAACAAAGTTTCATTTACATGTTGATAGATCCGCGCATCTCGAGGAATTTGCCCGGGGACCGCGCCTTTCTTGACCCACTGAGCATTTGGTCCCGTTTTCTGGATGCCATTTTCTATGTAGGCAAGGGCAAGTGCTCCCGCCCTTATGCCCATCTGTATGACGCAATGCGTCAGCACACGCGCTTGCATCAGCAGCATCAGCAGCAGCAGCAACAGCAGCCAACGACTGGGAAGAAGCGTGCAGCTGGACGCTGCCTGCTGATGCCGGAGCTGTTTAAGTCCCCGCCGCCGGGCAATGCGAAAGCTGGCAGCAAGAAGCTGCAGCGCATCCTCGACATTTGGCAACATGGCAGTGGAGTCGTCTGTCTGCATGTCTTTCACAATATATTGCCCGCAGATGCGTACACGCGAGAGGCATCCATCATAGATGCTCTGGGTCTGACGCACTTGACGAATTTGAAGCGTGGCGACTATTATGGACCAGCGCAGATCTGGGCGATGAAGCAGAAGAAGCAGCTTGGCATTGCATTGCTCCACAAGGCGCTGCATATGTATTTGGCCGAGGGCGAGTCTCAGTTGTCGCCCAGTGATTTAATTTAGGTAGCCGAAATCTCTTTTAGCAATAAGTACCAAGTATAAAGTTTAAAAGCGCGCCAAAGCAACTCTTAGCTGGATCTCAATGAAAGTGTGTGTAGCAATAATTTTAGATAGTATTAAAATAAACAAAAATGCATAATAAACATTTAAGAATTACCTAAATAAGCACAACGTTGGTATTTATTTGAATTTGGTATTATTGGTAACATAGCTATCACGCTCTGACACACACAGCTCAGCTCTGAGCTGCTGCTTAACTTGTTGTTGCGGCTTTCAGTTGTTATTTGTTTGTTTTTTTTTTTTTTTGTTTTTTATTTATTTATGCATGCAAAAACAAAGTATATTTTTTGTGCTATGTTTAACAAGAGCATTACCACCACTATTTTTCTTGTATACTAATTTTATTTGTTTGTTTTGCTCAGCACACCTCAAAACAAACATGTGCCCAGGTTGCAGGTTCGAACGCCATCGCAACATTGAAAAAAAATATATTTTACTTTTATTTATTTATTTTATTATTAATAATTATTTGAATTAATAATTGTTTAAAATACCCCTTCTTTAAACTAAATGCACAAACTGCCTTCTATGCAGCTGCCATTGAGCATCAACCCTCCCAAGTGCATTTGCTCCCTGCCCATCCTGTTGAAAATCCAAAGGATAATAAAACAGCAAACAGGGGATGCATTTGCCGAATTCTTACAAACTATACGCATACAACAACAAAAATGCAGCCGAAAAGCATGCTACACAAGTTGCACAGACGAAACGCTGAACTGTTTGGCATATTTACGTTCAGCTCACTTAGAATTCTCAACTGGTTATGGCTGGGCGCGCATGGAGTAGCTGTTGTTTGGCAGTGTTAGGTTATCTTTGCGCAGAGGCGATATCGTAACCAATGAAGTTCTACTGAGGTGCGATTATTGCTAGTTGAAAACTTTAACCAATACCCCGCCATGGGGACGTGAAATACCGTCCACTACGGCAATTTTTGGATGCCCGAGAGGGCTAATTACGAAATAAATATGAAGTTGATGGAAGGTAGAGTGTAAATGTTGTTTGATGTGAAAAGCTTGGGGAAGTTATAAGCGGTATAAAACAATGATTTTATAAAACATGTTAAATTGCCTTAATTAATGCCTTTTTTTAACGTCCTCAGCTCCCTTTCTGTTCTAAGCAGCACCGGTCTGCGTTTGTATTCCATTGCCGGCCAGGATAAGGTCGAGGAGATCTTTGCCAAGGACAACACAGAACAAATTCGCATTGTG
Source organism: Drosophila gaucha (assembly GCA_035045545.1). Classification (NCBI taxonomy): domain Eukaryota; kingdom Metazoa; phylum Arthropoda; class Insecta; order Diptera; family Drosophilidae; genus Drosophila; species Drosophila gaucha. The sequence goes on from JAWNOY010000017.1 coordinate 616,135, forward strand.
GAACGGCTGTTCAACAGTTCGCTGGTGGTGCTGGTCACCTCACAGAAGCCCAACTGCTTGAAGATGCTGCACTTTAAGAAAAAACAGGACATTTGCAATTGCTTCTATCCCTCGGAGATTCTATGCGTGCGTATGAATCGCCAGCGTTTGATTGTTTGCCTGGCAGAGAGCATACACATACATGACATACGTGACATGAAGATCCTGCACTCCATTGAGAACATAGCACCCAATGAACTGGGTCTCTGTGCACTCTCTCTCAACTCCCATCTGGCGTTTCCTATCTGTCAGTCCAGCGGCGAGCTGCGTATCTTCAATGCCAACAAGTTGCGCACGGGGATGACAATCAAGGCTCATGACACGCCCCTTTCAGCGCTTGCATTCTCGCCCAGCGGCGCGCTGCTGGCCACCGCCTCGGAGCGGGGCACTGTGATACGCGTCTTCTGCGTGAAGAACGGACAACGGGTGCAGGAGTTCAGGCGCGGCGTCAAGCGTTGCGTGAGAATCGCCTCGCTGGTATTTGCAGCGGGCGGTGATTATCTCTGCGCTTCCTCCAACACAGAGACGGTGCATGTCTTCAAGATTGATACCCGGGCTGTGGAGGTGGCGGAGCTGAAAGCCATAGGTGAGTAAATGGCTTACAAGAGAAGTTCCACTTCTTAAAAAACGTATTCTCCTGTAGCTGAAGTCGCGGCCAAGTCGGACAGCAATGCCAAGGAAGCGACGACGACTACAGCGACTGCCAGCACGGCTTCGGCTTCGCTGGCAGCGGAGGAAGCCAATGAATCAGCACCTGCTAGCACGGCCACCAGCTGGGGCGGCATGTTTACCAAGGCGGTGTCCTCGCTGCTGCTGCCCGCTCAGGTGAGCGATGTCCTGGCCCAGGATCGCGCCTTTGCCACTGTCGTGCTGCCACAGCCAGGTCTCAAAAACATATGCGCCCTGACCCGAGTACAAAAGGAGCTGTGTCTGTTGATTGCCTGTGAGGATGGCTTCCTCTATATGCACGACTTCAATGCGGAGCGAGGCGGTGCCTGCAAGCTGCTGGCTGTGCACGATCTGCGCGGCGCCCTTGAGGATGTCATCGAGCTTCAGCTGAGTGAGAGCGTGCTGAAAGCACAACCGAAGACGCTGCCACAGCAATCGCTCACCATGCTAAAGAGCTGTGCGGCCAGTGTGCTGATCGAGAATCCGGATCCCGTAACGGACAACAGCTATGCGGGCATACTGCGTGGCGAGCAGGCGGATGCCATGTCAGGTGAAAGTGGCAGCCGATCATAATGTTGTTCTCCTACTCATCCATATTTATTTATATTTTTTAGATTCCGCCAAGTTTCGCAAGCTGTGCGATGCCATCGACACGCCCACAAAGCTGTACGACGAGCGCCAATTCCCACCGGTCGCTCTAACAGCAAAGGATTGACCACGACGAAGCAGTCCGAGGGATATTGTTTTTCTTGATAAAACCCAGTGTGGTTAAAAGAAAAAGTTCTGCATTTCTAAAAATCCAAAAGAAAAAAAATGAAAAAAAGTTCTATATAAAAACGAACCCAAAAAAATGTTAGCAAATTATTTAAAGCAATTTAATTAATTTTATTATACAAAAAAATATGAAATCAAGAAAAAAAAACAAAAATACTCGCAAGAGAAAAATGTAAAAAAAAGTATTTTAGTTTTAAAATTTATTTTGAATTTATGCTGAGCAATAGTTTGTTTTAAAAATTTGTATATAGCTGTATAACTGTATCTAAGATTTCTATTTCATAGATATCTCATTCCGTTAGCTCTCTTTCTCTCTCTCTATCTATCTCTCTCTCAGCGCTTTCTCTAAACAATTTCAAAAACTATGTATAATATATATGAATATCTATATTTATTACTAGGTGAACGTTTATTTTATTTTTTTTTTAAATATTTAAGATATTCAAAAGAAGCTCAAAAATCCAAAAAAATAAATAAAAGTAAAAAAAATATAGTGAACTGTTGGAGAGAAAGATAATCAACTAAATGTACCTTAAACAATGAGCAACAAGAAACGTATTCAATTAGCTTTGCAAGTAAATATTTTATGTGTAACAATAAAATAATTATTTAAATTTTGCAAATATTTTAAAATAAAAACTAAGTATTAAAAAAAATGTAAATTTAGAATTACGAAATATTCAAAATATCAACACAATTAGATTTACAAAATAACAAGATAAACAATCTGAGATTCGCAATCAATTAACTTAAAATAAATACTACTTAAAAAATAAAAACTCTGTTCTGAACAGGAAAAACAAAAAAAAGAAGCAAACCAAGTCAATACCAAAATAATAAATTAAATAAAACCGAAAAAAAATAAAAAACTACAAAAAAATCGAAATGTATAAACGCTTTTCTTTTAAAGGAATCTATAAGCAATTTACATAGTCATAAGCCAATAATATTTTGTAAGATACGTTTTCGGGAAATTATAGTCGAGTCCAAAGAACTTTTAAGCCATTTACATTTTGCCTATCATATATTTAATGAAGCTTCCTCGGATCTAAAAAGATTTGTAAATGCATTTTTGCAATTTTTTTTTAATATATTGTAAGTTTTAAAGTAACGAATTTGTATACTTTCATATATGAGGGTAATATCACTACCATAAAACGAACCTAACTTAGAATTTATGTGATTCCAGTAGGCATACAACAAAAGCGATGAGCAAGGGATTCAAAAATATTCTTTCTTAAACAAGTTTTATTAGCGTGACACACTAATTAACTGTTTAGTAATACCACTAACCACATAACACGTACACAAGACATCCTTTCCAACAGAAATCATGTTTCTCAGAAGGGAACGGAAATGGGACCTCTCGAGGTAAAAATTTAAATTTTGTGATGTGCAGACATATATGGATATATATATTCGAGAGAGGGCTAATCTTGACATTTTGCTGCCCCCTAAAAAGTGGCGCCCAGGGCGCTCCGTCCCCTTGCTCACCACGCAACTACTAGTGGGACCGCTCCTGTTATCGAATCTCTCGCTCGATTTCGCAAAGGTGTAGTGGAGAGAGCGCGAGAGCGTAAGGGACCTAATACGATGTTGAGTTGTGGGATCTGTTGCAGAAGATTTTTGTGCTGAAAATGATCCACATGATCCTTTTTCGACTTGCTTGCTGTTTCTGCATTCGTATGTGTATATGCATCTAAGGAGCATTAAAGTAACCAAAAAACAATATGAAGTAAGAATGGGAGAGAGAGCGGCCATTGTGCTGGAAGACACTAAGGCTCAAAGATCCGGTGTTCGTTGAGAGAATAAACAAATACGATTAAGGTGGAATTAGGAATTCCATATTTTCTGCGTTTTCTAACTGTGTGTTCTATTGATAGTGCTATTAGGCAGATCCATTGATAAGAACTCTTTGAAAAAAAGAAACTATTTTAAAAACTATTCAAACTCCATTGCTCAATTTGCTAGCTCGGTCATCTAAAGACTGATCCTGTGCCTGATGTTGGTGGTGATGATGATGGTGATGATGATGATGGTGATGTCGTTGCTGTGGCGGAAGTTCTTCTTCCACCACCTCCTCCTCATGAGGCGCTGATGCAACACTCATCTGAGTAGATTTATCCCATTTCCAACCAATTTCAGGAGGTGGCGAAGTAGCCTTTTGCGATTTAAGCGAAAACATTGATCCAATCTTCTTTAGTTTGCTGTGCACGGAAGTCTCTCCATCATGGTCTTTGCTGGCTATGCCGAAAGACTTGGACGAGTGCTTGGAGCGAGTTGAATGGGACTTAGAACCTTTTGATTTGGATGAGGAACTTGAAGAAGAAGAAGATGAGCTGCTCGAGCCGACGCTAGCGTGCACCGGCTTAGTGGTAATCCAAATGCACAAAGCAAACATCACCTCTGCCTTGAGAGCCTCCTTAAGCGAGATCTGTGAAGGCAGACTGTTATAGAGTGGCCTGTGGAGCTATATTACTACCTACCTTTTCCTCGATGGCCACCGTTTTAACGTTCCAAAAAAACTCCGTACAGCCCAGCACCATGGCACACATCAGACCCAGGCCCAAGACCAGAAACACGCCGCCAACATTCTCCAGGCCCAGTTCCGGCGTACCAGCGTCTCCTTCCTCGGCGCCCTCGCAACTTCCACCGCCATACATCTCCTTCCACCACTTGCGCTTCAGCTCAGAGAGGACGCCCAGCTCACCCAGCTTCAAGACGGCTCCGCTAATCTGCTTGCGGTAGGGCGAGTCTACACAAGAATGGATACTTTAGCAAATACACATTGCCTACATCTCAAATTAACATACTAAAGGGCATTGCGATGCCATAGCTCTTGTAGTCCAACCAGCCGCCAATTTGCATTAGGTCGCACTTGCGTTCCACATTGTACTCCAGTGTGGTGGACTCCATTAGGAAAGCGTACATATTTTTTCCTTTCTACGGTAAAAAATATTCAAGAAGACTTAATTTTAGTACATTTAAATCGGTAAGCTTATATATAAGTTAACTTCTGTTTGCATATGTATGTATTATATCGCTCTCGCTCTCTGCGACCAAAGGGGTTTTATATATGTGTGTGCATACTTCAGATTCCTTATGTTTCTCTATTGATTTGTTTGTCTTGCAAGGAAGCCTTCTAGCTCTGCAACAGTAATAGACATACATAAATACAGATTTTTACCGATTTGAAAAGCCCCCAGGAGGCGGATATATCTAATTTTGGTGAATCTATTGAGGAGGACAACAGTAACCTATATGTCGAATTTGGAAGATATAGTTTTAGATATTTATAGTTTTTCATAATTTTGTCGAAACGGTCAAGCTTAATGTACTTTTCTGTTTTTGGGTCTCTAGGTGTAAAATTATGGACGATACAGATTTTACCGATTTGCCACACTCTTAATGGGCGTAGCTATGTATGTATATTAAGTTTTAATTAATTAAAAACAATAATATTTCAGTTAGATCAATGTCCTGTCTCTTTCAGATGATGCTTTAAACTAATCTTACAAAAGAACAACGTTCGCAACGTCGGCGATGCTGCATCATTCCAGCCGTCAATGCAGCATCGTTACAGTAACGACATCGACGATCTTAAAGCAATGCTCTTAGTACGAGCATTGTTTCAATGCAGTTGCCATGTAGCGGAGACTTAAACCATGCTTTTGGTTTTTGGAAATTGCAAATTGCAAACTTAGAATTCCGAGTAATTTATTCTTAACTTGTATACTATATCTTTTTATACCCTGAACCTATTGAAAATGGGAAATCAGGGTATATTGGTTTTGCAAAAAGTATGTACCAGGCAGAAGGAGGTGTGGCAGACCCCATAAAGTATATATATTCTTGATCAGGGCGACGAGCTAAGTCGATTGTGCCCTGTCCGGCTGTCCCTCTGTCTGTTCGTCCATCCGTCTGTCTGTCCGTATGTATGAACGCGTCGATCTCAGAACCTATGAGAGCTAGAGACTTGAAATTTTACAGTATTTTGCAGTTAGCTCAAAATAAAATACAGTTTCGGTTTTTCTTATATTTTGGATACCGACTCCATATTTTACAAAATCAATTTAAGTTATTTTCAATTCCAAAGAGCCACATAAAAATTTTTAAAAATTTGTTTAGTTAAAACCATAATAAATAATAAAAGGATTCAATAATATAAGTATTCAATGCTAAAAATTTGATCAACATCCGTTTAGTAACACAAAAGTTATTAAAGAAAACATATTGTCAATTGGCAAAAGCACGCGGCAGCAGCGTAAAGCGCCTAGCATTTTTCTGTCCGTGTAGACACATACATTGAAATGTGTGCATTCTTTTTTGAATGTTATTTATTTCGCAATTTCAATTAAGTTCTAATTCTGCCCCCTGCTCCGTAAGTGACGTCTTTGTCACTGAGATAGCGCCATCTATTTTTTTTTGGTGCATCTGTGTGATTTGCCTGTACGTGTGCACATATGTATGTATATATTCAATGACGCGGATTGTTTGCAAAGGGACAGAGCAGTGTAGCGGGGAAGTCGGTAGCTTGCGAAGCATGCGGACCGAGGATCGGATCCAATTGAGGACAGAATTTTTTTTTGAACCTTTACTATTTATACCCTGAACCCATTGAAAATGGGAAATCAGGGTATAATGGTTTTGCAAAAAGTATGTAACAGGCAGAAGGAGGCTTGGCAGAGCCCACAAAGTATATATATTCTTGATCAGGGTGACGAGCTGAGTCGATTTAGCCCTGTCCGTCTGTCCGTCTGTCCGTCCGTCTGTCTGTCCGTATGTATGAACGCGTCAATCTCAGAACCTATGAGAGCTAGAGACTTGATATTTTACAGAATTTTGCAGTTAGTTCAAAATAAAATACAGTTTCGGTTTTTTTTATATTTTGGATACCGACTCCATATTTTACAAAATCAATTTAAGTTATTTTCAATTGCAAAAGAGCCACATAAAAATCTTTAAAAATTTTTTAGTTAAAACCGTAATAAATAATAAAAGGATTCAATAATATAAGTATTCAATGCTAAAAATTTGATCAACATCCGTTTAGTAACACAAAAGTTATTAAAGAAAACATATTGTCAATTGGCAAAAGCACGCGGCAGCAGCGTAAAGTGCCTAGCATTTTTCTGTCCGTGTACACACATACATTCAAATGTGTGCATTCTTTTTTGAATGTTATTTGTTTCGCAATTTCAATTAAGTTCTAATTCTGCCCCCTGCTCCGTAAGTGACGTCTTTGTCACTGAGATAGCGCCATCTATTTTTTTTGGTGCATCTGTGTGATTTGCCTGTACGTGTGCACATATGTATGTATATATTCAATGACGCGGATTGTTTGCAAAGGGACAGAGCAGTGTAGCGGTGAAGTCGTTAGCTTGCGAAGCATGTGGACCGAGGATCGGATCCAATTGAGGACAGAATTTTTTTTGAATCTTCACTGTTTTTTTTTTTATTTTTACGTAATGCAATGTTTTTGTATTTATTCTAATATACACATATACATATATGTGCATTCGTCTGTGTGAAAAGATGTAGGCTCCAAAAAAGGTTCACGGGATCTCGCAGTCGGGCAGTCCCGACTAGAGCACTCTTACTTGTTTCTGCTAGGGGTGGTCTATACAATTATATGTTTTAAGACAAGACTCTGGCTTTAACCAACCAACGCTCGAAATATTAAAAGATTTATGTTTAATATTTGCCACGCCCCTAGTGGGCAGGATAAGAATATTCTTAACAGATTAAATTGCTTGTATTTATCAAAGAACTGAAGAATGATATTGACGAGGAAATTAATTATAATATAAATCCTGCTAAATTTAAGAGAATCTTAAATAATTTACTATTTCCACAACAATTGCCACTGTTACAAATGCTTGGTAGGCAAGTACTTGATGTTCCAACATCTTCGACAATGAGTGAGAGGGTGTATTCTACTTCTGGTAGAATTTTGGAAGAAAGCCGAACACATCTTAGAGAAGAAAATTTTGAGAAAATATTATTTTTAAGTAAAAAATTTTATCTATCATAAGAGTTCTAAATGTTGAAAAAAAATTTCGGGAATTGTCGGGACCCATGGGAAAAATGAAAAATTTGTCGGGAAAATCAAAAATGATTTCGGGACGGGATGGGTCGGGAACGAATTTCTTTCCCGATCCCAGCTCTAGTAAGGAATGCGGGCCGCACAATTGTGTATGTGTGTATGTGCGCTAGCAGTAAATAAGAAGGTTTCAGAATATAAAGATTGTCATAGTAAAATTGGTGTCTCTAGCTTTTATGGTCTTTAAGTTATGGCTTAAAAACGAAGTCAAAATGTCGATTGTTATCGATTATAAGGAAATAATATGTGTTATCGAAAAAAGCTTGTACTGCGTATGGTATACATGAATATATATTTCAAATTTCAAATCTCTAGCTTTTGTGGTTTACGAGATCACTGCGTTCATACGGGCGGACACATGGACAGACTGACATGGCTAGATCGACTCAGCTCGTCCTCCTGGTCAAGAATATATTTACTTTATGGGGTCTGCCACGCCTCCTTCTGCCTGTAACATACATTGTCAGAAAACCATTATACCCTGAAATCCCATTTTCAATGGGTTCAGGGTACAAGAACTTGAAAATGGGACGTCGCATGTAGAATTGTCGACCCGCGCATAAACTGTTGATTATGATATCATGACTCTTACTTGCACTCGCTCTACGCCCTCGTCGTTAGTTCTGGTAAAGACTGATGGCCGCGCACTTTCCATGGCCGTCCACATTTTTTGATAGACACTGAAATTTGAGTCCCTGAAAAAGCCCATTGTAGAGCCGCCCAGTAGAGCTCCATATTTGATTTTTGTCTGCCCAGCCAGATCTTCGGCACTGTTGATGGAGCTAGCCTGGCGGGAGTTGGTCAGGAAAGCAGCCAAATTGGCCGTGTAGGAGTTCAACATCATGAGAGCAAAGAACCACCACATGCCAGTGACAAGCCGCGTTGAAGCAGCCCTGTAAAAAGGGAGAAGAAAAGAGATATCGTAATTTTTTTTACTTCTTTTTAAAATTTACTCACTTGGGTAATATATCGCAACCCTGACCCATAAGGGAACCAATGGAAAGCCACATTGTATTGCTCAGGAACCAGATATTCTCCACCTCCTCGGGCTCCTTGCAAGGATGCGGATTCTCCCAATCATCGGGCGCCATGCGTGCCAAGGCAAACAGCAAAAACGATATAAAAAGGTACGCAGAGCCCATGTAGATCCACACGTCCAGAGAGAAGGGCGATAGAAACGAAAACAAATCGGTTGGTGGTATAGGGGGCTTAGAGAATAAAATACTAATGCCCAGATTCATGAAAGGCGGCGTGAAGTCCACAGCTTGACGCCTGGATGAGGTCATAGTCAGATCACAGATGCCCAGATCTGCGTTCTATATGGAAACGTTGAGGGAGATTTATTATATTAATATAATATAATATATAGAAATTTACTATCTATCAATTAGTTGAAATTCTATGCAAATTTGGTACTCACCCCGTCGAGCAGTTGCTTAACGATACCATCCCATGTCTGGGTAACCTTATTTAAGCTACCATATTTCCCATCCGGCGACATTCGGAATTCATATTTAAAGTTCAGCATGCGTGCAATATTATCAATCAGATCCAGAGAATAACCCTCGTAACGGGAATTGCCCTGCAAAATTTCACCTTCTTCGGGCTCCCGAAGCGTGAGGAAGGGCGCTCCAATGCGCGAGGAGATGATAAAAGTTTTGTTCGACAACTTTTGGCCCACACGCTTTTCGCTCTCCTCGTCATCATTGAGCACATCTAGACCATTGACTGGATCCCAGGTGGCCAGATCCAAGAAGCCACCAGCATCGATCTCCATGAAGCGCAGGCTAAAGTAGTTTCGCTGTCCATACTCGTTGAAGTCCACGCGACCTGTGCCTACCTCCTCAGAGCGCTATACAATGAGATTTATGTAGTTGTTATACTTTTCATATTTTAATGCCTTATATATACCGCCTTCATAAACTCTATGATGCGCCTGCCATGGGGCCAGGGTTTTTTGCGTTTGCATTCGATTTCAGGAGCCGACAGTTCCTCCAAAATTCCCAGTTCGGTGAGTCCTTTGGAGAAGAGCCAGACAGCATCATTCAGCAATATCATCTGCGTCTTCACCTGAGTGGGCAGCACTTTATAATAACGTTCTTCACGTTTCTCGTGCTCCTCCCAGTCATGAACGATGTTCTTAATCTGATAATCCGTGGGATCCATCAGGCGAACTGTTGTTATGTTTGCTTCCACATTAAAAAGGTTGCCCAGCTCCAAGGTGTGTGTATCCAACAGCGGTATAAAAACACTCTGATATTTAAAGAGAAAAAGCTCATTGAAAAATATATCATTCCAAATACTCTCTCTATCATTCCTCACTTGATATTCACCCAGCATCTTAAGCTCGTTAGCTTGCTCCAGAATTCTCAAAAGATTTTCCGGCGCACAGTGCAATATAAGACAATTATCGGTGGATAGTTTGATTTCCTTTAAAAATGGTCGATGATCCTCGTCTGGACCCAGTTGCCTGACTGTCGTAGGATTGCTGCTCGGATCACCTATTTGTAGTATATCCTGCAGCTGTTGGAGCTCTGGGCAAAATTAAGATAATATACATATTAAGTATAATGGTTATTCGGTTACATATTATTGTTATAGCGATATCGACATTGATATACGATGAAAAAGAAACTTATAGAACATATTTCATTCTTAATCCGCTTAACTATTGAAGAATATATATATAAATATATATATATATATATATTTTCACACTTATTTCAGAAGAACTATATTGCGAAGAAAGAATATAATATAATAATTTAATAAATATATTCAGTATAGGCTAGTATTATTCATATTTAAATAAGTTTCTGCTTTAAAAACTTATTTATACAAAAATTTAAAAAAGAAAACATTCACGTTTTAACCAGTAGGTTACGTTAACAATGGGAATAGTTATTTTGCTAAAAAGTTATAACAATTTATATAAATAAATGTATGTTCACCCAATTTAACTTGAACAAGTAAAATGTTTGTTGCACCTCTTAGTAAGGGAACTTTATATTCGGTATTTACGCAGATTATTCAGAGTCAACTAGTGGTTGACTTACCCCTCTCCGATTCATAGACAATTGTAAAGCTGCGCCAGCCAAAACTTTGTACGATTTCGGCAAATCCACGTGCCAACAATAAATTATCCGGATACAAATTGAGGGTCATCGAGGAGTGTTCATATTGTCGATTGTCTGGCAGCCAGTCGTAAACAATGTGCGGAATATCCAGCGTATGGCAAACGGAGGCAACTATGTCTATAAAGATGTACAAGATGAACCAATCGAACAAAGTGGATTCTGTGAGTGAGAAACTTACCTGAACTGCTGCCTGTGCTGGGTCCAAAAATAGCAATGCAACCCTGCGAAATCAGATCACAGACTGAAAGCAAATAAATATATATCTTTTGCTATACCCATTTTCTAAAGACCTACCAGATTTCTCCATTATGAAACTGTCCTCTGTATTGGCATAGACCACAACTGGCACAAGTTCTATATTGCGTTCCAAAATATTTGCCCGTTCCACAGCCGTGCGAAAAGCAATTTCCGCCTCATCCTTGTCCGAAGTGAAAATTATGCCTGGCAAAAAGACAAATTTGCAATGAATTTGACCTAGTTTTACCTTTCTTCTTTCGATATTTTATTTTTGAACTTACCCACGTTAAACTTCTCCCTGGCTGAGGCCAAATCAAGCAACAAATACAATGCAAAATATTTTAAAATCATTTTTATATTATTGATATTTGATGCATTTTATAATATTTTACTGATGATGTAAAACTTTGCTGCAAAATGCAACTGAAACGTTCGAAAGTTTGCAATACAATGAGCTACATCGCCCATATATATATATATATATATATATATATATATGTCTAGATATATATATATATATATATAACTGAACTATGCTAATAATAAAAGACATGCGAGCATTGGAACCCAAAAAATCCACTCAGCGAGAGAGCGCCCTCTGTTGTTTGTTGTGCTAAACATATTCTAAACAAGAAGTGAGCAATAAAATCTATTTCTTTTTTTTTTTGGATATACGCCAGCGAATTGGTTTACTCTTTTCTAATACCATACAATTTGTGAGTACATTGCGATAAATTTGGTGGTCTAAATTACAATAATTCTATGCCTTCTTGCGCAGCGTGTGATCGTAGAATATGAAAGTGCCGTACTTGGGGGAGATCGCAATCGATCGACTTACATTTGGGCTGTAATGATTTTCAATGCCACCAACAACTAAATATTTATGATCAGCTTTGTGCATAAACAACAAGCCATATAGATTGTGGTGGACCACCTTAAAGTTATCACTGTCCGTATAAGAGACAATATTCAATTGGGCATTACGATAGCTCAGATGATGGGACATTGGTCGCAGATAGGCCTTGCCCTCATATATGCCCTTCCAGTTCGAATGATTGTACGCACTGCGCGTCGTGTTCATCCAGCTCATGCCCAAATCAATGTACGCTGATAGCTCCGCGCCCTTGATATTCGTATATGTTGTAAACACAATTGTCTGTTGGCCAACTAAATTATAATTAGTCTCAAATAGTTTCTAAGCCTTTCACTTACCGCCAAAATTTTGGAGAATATGGGCTGTTCGCGTTGCTTGAACTGGAGTAGCACCGGATCTTTGTTGTCTGGCGCTAAGAACCTGCTGAAGGGTTCATCACTCATGACTTTTGGTCGTATCGCTTGCATTGCCAAATTCTGCCGTCGCCCGAATTCCGCCGCATCGTAAGGTGTTTTTGTGGAGCGATAGCCCAATTTGACAAGTTCGGCGATCACATTATTGGCTCCTAAATACTGATAATCTTGCTTGGTAGTAAAAGAGCGAAGATATTCCTCATAGGTTTTAAAATCCAAAACGCTGAAGTCCACCATTTTGTCGCCCATTTTTATATATTTCTGAAATAAATGTTTTTAGTTGGATTTCGCAAAGTTATTTGGCTTAACTTACTTGTTTGGGGTTTCTTTTCTTTTATATTTGCTCTTTGGGGTTTCTTTTCTTTTGTATTTTTATTCCTTTTTTTTTGTTAAAAAAACAGAACTTGTAACATTAGTCAGTCTGTAGCTATTGACAATAGAATGATCATTCTGTTAGCTTATTGAAACTTAAAATATTGAAGCCTACTTCAATTTTCTAACAACTAAGAACTGCAAATAGTCTTTAAGGACTTATGAAAGGCTATGAAAATGCCTATTTTTAAACTACAAACTCATCTTGACGACATGATAATATATAAAATTGTTTCACTAAACTAATTATATATCAAGTATAAGAAACTGTTCGTATATAATATTGTACGGCTTTGTTTCTATTGCAAAGCTAGCATACATACTTATATGTATGTATACACATATATATATATATATATCTATACAAATATTAAGATATTATTATTTATATATCTATATGCATACATATCTGCATATATGTTTCCTTGTATTGAATGGAGTGCAAGTCTTGCTTTATATTTAATCGAATAACGTTTTGGAAGTGCCCTACGCGATCTAAACTTGCTTGATCCCGGGCTGGGTTCAACATCCTAATCTTTTTCAGACATGTTATCTAGATATGAAAAAAATACAAAAATAATAATACAAGTCTTTCGAAAGATTATGCATAAAATATTTCTTACCAATGAGCGACGTGGTGTAATGTAATGTCTTCACATCATAAGGGATTTAGATGCAGCTTATTCATGATTGGAAATGCTTCCGTGTATTTTTGTTCATGTTTTCATTTTGCATTTCCTGTAATGTGGTTTATTCCGATTGTAATCTCAGGGCCGATTACAATAAAATCAAAATGTCGAGCAAGTAGGTTGTTGTGCTGTCATTGTACTTGAACGATATTGATACTTTGATTACCATTTTATGTGCTTCTGGTAAAGTAAAAGTGTAAATGGTCAATGCTCTGTTTGGAAATGAAAAGCTACTCTGATCTCAATGTTTAATGACATATAAAATAACAAATACTTACATATTATAAATGTACAAACTGGATTCTGACTTGTGTCTACCGCGTCCAATGTGCCCGAATCTGTAGTTCATCTTGTTTCATTCATCCCAATTTACATATATGTATAACGAAATACTTTAGAAGAAACATTTATCTTACATCTATCTTACATTATAATAAATGCAGAAAAAGATATATTAGCAACACCAAAAATTCAAGATTATAGACGAACTTAACACTGTGCTGTTACGCTGTTACATCGAATTCCAATGTAACCGTCGATCCTTCCAAGATCAATTTTGTGAAGGTCGTCCAAAGAACCGTTCTTTGTTGTGCCAGAATCAGAATAGATGCTGTGCATGAACTGATAGCGCATGATCGCCATCTGACATGTCTCGAGATGGAGGCATCTCTGATTTAAATATATTAATTTGTTCTCGTTGGATACAGCATCATTCAAAGCACATCTATGATATCGTAACAGCTGACGAATCTCGGATATATATATATATATATATATATATATATATATGTGCTCTAAGTCGAGCTTAATTCAACAAAAGCTGTTAGCGGAAGAAGCACCTTAAAGCCTGTTTCTTCGGAAAATCAATTCTGAGTGGTACAGAACTATTTTGCAGGTAGATAGATTACTCTTGATCACTAATGATAGTAAAATAAATTATATGGTCTGTCCATAAGGGCATTCCGTGAATCGGCTACGCCCGGTTATAACGTTGTTATACCTTGAACCCATTAAAAATGGGATTTCAGCGTATAATGGATTTGTGACAATGTATCTAACAGGCGTGGCAGAACCCATAAAGTATATATATTCTTGATCAGGGCGAAGAGCTTAGTTGATCCAGGCATTGCCGCCTGTCCGTCCATCCGTTTTTCCGTCCGTGTGATTTCAGCGATCTCACAAACCAAAAAGCTAGATATTTGAAATTTTAAATATATATTCTTTTATGTCAACTGGCTTTTTCGTTGGCTTTGTATTATAATTTTGAATTATAAGTCACTTTGTTGTAGTTAGTTAATGTTTTTATTGAATTATATGATAACACTGTATGTAAGTAACCGAAGTGTCGTGAGATCAGATAAGAATAATAGAGCACTCAATAAATAATTAACAATTGCGAGCAAGCCGCTGTCCGCCAAAGATGATATTAACTTAAGTAATATTGCTAGCAAGCGACCAAATGTCGTGCTGTCCGCCACAGATGAACTAAGATGAACTTAGCAACGCGGCTGCACTAAGACTGCGAATGAGGACGAACGAGTGGAGCATGAAAGGCAGCGATTAGCTTAAGAGAGAGCAGCAGCCACATGAACCGCTGATCTTCGGTTTGTTTTGCTCTCTTTCAGCTGACCGCTTATCTGTGCCGCTGGTGCTACGCTCAACATATTCTTTTATACCATACGCAGTACAAGTTTTTTTCGATAACGCCTTACTATCGATAACAAACGATATTTTGACTTAGTTTTTAAGCCAGAACTGCAAAAAGCAGAAAGCTGTCTTTCCCATTTCATATTTTAAAGGTTATTGTGACTTTGTTGCGATGAACGTAGGTAGAGAGCTTCTCTGACTTAAAAATAATTATATATATTTAAGATCAATTATTCAAAAGCCAAAACGATATAGCCCTGTCTGTCTTTCCATCATCTTTCAGAGGCGGACTACTACATTATGCAATAGTCTACTATAACTATCTAGCTGCTATAGAATAATTTGTCAAAAGTAAAGTAAAGTATTTTGTTTTTTTTTGATGATATTGGCAGGACTTAAGGTCTACCGAGGAAGAGAAGTCTATCTTTCTTTTAATATCAAATCTTTTAATATATCTAGTTTTTACTTAAATATAATTTGAGTAGCTTCCCGCTAGACCATTACACAGTAAATTTATTTTTCAATTAATTAGAAATACTAAGCATGTTTCTATTTTGCCACATTCTTTCGGATCTCAGCCATGCCATCTCGTTCACTCAAAAACTTGCTGCACACTTGAAAAGATCAAAAGCGCGGTCAAGTACTATTTGAGATCAAAATGCTGCCAATATCGAACAAAAGCGCTGGCATCATAATATTTGGCACACAATATGAAAAGCCGCTGACATACATAATTATGTCTATGTATTTACACGAGGAAAAAAAAAGAAAATAATAAAAAAATTTGAGAATGGCAAAGACACGGCAGACTGGATGCCGCCTACGTCATCGTCAGGCGCCATAAATATGACCATGCCACATGGCTCATAGCTCATGGCACATGGCACATGGCAGATGGCACTTCCCCAAGAGCAGAGAGCAGCATACGCTGGCATTATGCAGAGCAGAGCAGAGAATGCCATTCGGCAGAGGGCAGAGAATTGTCGGATGGAGAACGGATACAGTTAGGCCGGTTGGTCAGTGTGCGTGCTTAGCGCTCCAAGACTGGATGCTGCGGTCGCTTGGAGCAACAGCTGAAAATATTCGAAAGCAAAGTATATAAAAATACAAAAATAAAGAAAAATACTTCGCTTTTTTTTTTTTTTTTTAAATTTTACGTAATTTTTGAGTGTATATAAATACATATATATATATATAGATGTACATTTTAACGAAATGGCTGTTGCATTTACAAAATTCAATTAGAGTGCGTTGTTTAACTAGAATTTTTGTGTTTGGAATAAATAAAATGCATTTGTGTCCAGTCAACATTTGTGTGGTGTTATTTTTAAAATATGCCATCGCCATTGGAGCCAATGGGTATACGAAAATCCCAGTGGGTATGTCGTACATTTATATCAATATTACTACTTGCAATGTAAAACAAAAAACATTTGCTTTGCAGGCGCTATTTTCTATGAAAATGAAAAGGAAATCGAATTGAGCTTCGATCAGGCCTTTCGTGAGGTCAACAATCTAAAGTTCTCCGATCTGCAGTTTGTGACAATAAAACGTTATATGCCAAGCAACGATAGCTTCCTGCTGCAACAGATCAGTAAGTATTTCCAAATACCAATATTTACTACGCTCAATATAATACATACTTTCCCAAATAGCTTGTGAACTGATTTCCAATGGCGTTGCGGCTATTTTCGGACCAAGTTCAAAGGCAGCTAGTGGTACGTAGTGGCGTAGTGTGTTTCTGTTCATTGATCAACAGATGTTGTGATTGTGTGTTTTGTAATCGTTCTGCCCAGATATTGTAGCGCAAATCGCAAACACGACCGGCATTCCACATATAGAATACGACTGGAAGCTCGAGGCGACGCGTCAGGAGCATCTGAATCACCAAATGACTGTGAATGTGGCACCTGCTTTGTCCGCCCTGTCGCGTGCCTATTTCGACATCATCAAAACCAACTACGAGTGGAGAATATTTACGCTAATCTATGAAACGTCAGAAGGTAAGTTAATAAAACATATTTACAGTTAAGGTTAAGCTTTTAGCAGCAGCATCACGAACTAAGATAGATGGGAATGGTATAGTTGGGTAGATCTAGGTCCATTAAAAGGGCCGGAACTTATAGACGTTGTCTGTAGCTCAAATCTAAATCATTTAGATGTATTTGGTTTTCCTTTAAAATTAAAATTTTGTTCATTTTATATAAAGTTTTTATTATAAGAAATCTATATTATAAATGATACACCTTTTATTTTTTCCATAAGAAATTACTTATTACTATATTACTATATGTGGCACATATACCACCTTCTATGATATATATAATAATAACTTAACTTCAATCATTTAAAATTATTCAATTATTCCTCTTTCGTAACTCATCTTATACTTCATTTCAGGCCTAGCCCGCTTACAAGATCTTATGAATATACAAGCTCTGAACACAGATTATATTAAATTGCGCAATTTAGCCGATTATGCTGAGGATTATCGCGTGCTATGGAAAGAGGCAGATGAAACCTTTCACGAACATCACATTATATTGGACTGTGAGCCGAAATCCTTGAGAGAGTTGCTGAAAATCTCTGTAGACTTTAAGCTCCAAGGCCCGTTTAGAGTAAGAATTGCTAGCAGTTAAGCTTAAAGCTAGTTTTAACATCTTTAGTTATCTAAAATTACAGCACTGGTTTCTCACACATCTGGATACGCATAGTTCAGGACTAAAGGATATTTACAATGAAGACTTCAAGGCGAATATAACATCGGTACGGCTGAAAATTGTTGACCCCAATCCTTATGAGCGCAAAAAGACGCGCTTAACTCAAGTCGACGTGAGTAGTGCCTGAAAGCGGTAAAACCAGATTATTTAAAGAGCATCTATAAACTGTAGAAAATACTTGGCAGTCAAATGATGTTGCCCATACTTGTTTACGACGCGGTAGTGCTCTTTGCCAACTCGGCTCGCAACGTGATCGCTGCTTTGGAACAGTTTTATCCACCCAACAGCCATTGTGGTCAGGGCTATGGCAGTCCCTGGATAATGGGTGCTCACATAGTACAGGAAATGAAAACCATATCGGAAGATGATGTAGAGCCACATTTCAAGACGGAGAACATGAAAATCGATGAGTACGGCCAGCGAACACACTTCAATCTGGAAATCTATAAGCCAACTGTCAATGAGCCGCTGATGGTCTGGACGCCAGATAACGGCATTAAAGTAAGGCGTCTAAGTCCGGAACTGGAGAGTTCAGCAGCCACGCCCGATTTCTCGGTACAGCGCAAGGTCTTTACAGTGGTGACACATCACGAAGAGCCGTACTTTATGATGAAGTAGGTGGCTGAGTGGCTAAGTTTTGTTAGATATTGAGTACATAGCTGTCCATTTGCAGGCAAGATCATGAGAACTTCAGAGGACAGGAAAAGTATGAGGGCTATGCAGTGGATCTAATCAGTAAGCTATCCGAGCTCATGGAGTTTGACTACGAGTTTATGATTGTCAATGGCAATGGCAAATATAACCCGGAGACTAAGCAATGGGACGGCATTATACGCAAGCTAATAGATCATGTGAGTTGCATTTAAGACTGAAGCTGGTGGATCTTACATAACATATATGTATATATATATATTCATTTCCATAGCACGCTCAGATTGGTGTCTGTGACTTGACCATTACGCAGCTGCGTCGCTCTGCAGTAGATTTCACTGTACCCTTCATGCAGCTGGGCATTAGTATATTGCATTACAAGAGTCCGCCGGAGCAGAAGAATCCATTTGCCTTCTTGGAGCCGTTTGCGCCGCAAGTCTGGATCTATATGATATTCGCACAGCTGGTGATGACTTTGGCCTTTGTGCTAATAGCCAGGTGAGCTGGGATCTTGATTAGCCTACTCCAAGTCTGATTGATTTCAAATTTGTTTTAGGCTCTCCTATCGCGAGTGGATGCCACCAAATCCGGCAATTGTTGATCCCGATGAGCTGGAGAATATCTGGAACGTGAATAACAGCTGCTGGCTAATGGTTGGCTCCATTATGCAACAGGGTTGCGATATATTGCCCAGGTTTGATCAGCTGATCGTCAAAGGTTTCACTTAGGCTTTCAAATTCTGTGCATGTCTCTTTCAGGGGTCCACATATGCGCATTTTAACCGGCATGTGGTGGTTCTTCGCTTTGATGATGCTCAGCACTTATACAGCTAATTTGGCTGCCTTTTTGACCAGTAACAAGTGGCAGAGCACCATCAACAGCTTGGGGGATCTGATTGAGCAGGACGAGGTAAAGTTTGGCAGCATGCGCGGTGGTAGCACCTCCTTGTTCTTCTCCGAGTCCAATGATACCGACTATCAGCGTGCCTGGAATCAAATGAAGGGCTTTAATCCCTCGGGCTTCACCAGTACCAACAAGGAGGGCGTCGCTCGTGTCCGCAAGGAGAAGGGCAACTATGCCTTTCTCATGGAAACAACCAGCATGACATATAATATTGAACGGCATTGCGATTTGCGACAGATTGGTGGACAAATTGGTGAAAAGCATTATGGCTTGGCAGTTCCTTTGGGTAAGGCAAGATCTGATTTGATTTATATATACATATATATATATATATATATGTAAGATATATTACTTTTAGAGCATAATTTCAGCAATTTAAATCAATTTAAAAAATTATTTTTAAAATAGTGTTGAATTGGGAGACAGTTCTTAGTAGCCAGACTATTTAAGAACAACTACGGATTTGGAAAAGAGAATGTTAATTTTGTAGTCAAAAATATTTATTTAAAAATAAAACAAATTTATTGAAAAACTTCAGATGTTACTTACATAAAAAACAAAATTCAAATCAAGAAAATTTACTAACCAAGAATCAGAATAGCAGTTTCAAGTTATAATATCTCAGAATCTCTGATGGAGATTTAAGTATTGATCCACCTTTTATTAAATTGTTTTAATGACGCTAATTTAATAAAAATTTTGTGATAGTTTTTGTATGCCAAGAATCGAATTTCGCTTAAAGTAAAATAAGATCTTTAACTTTTATTAATGATTTTAGCTGACTATTCATATAATAAAATATAAATTATTGTATATGCATGTAGTATAATTTACTATCAATATGATATTTATTATAAATCTTTATAGGCGCTGATTATCGCACCAATTTGAGTGTTTCCATTCTGCAGCTGAGCGAGAAGGGAGAGCTCTATAAGTTGAAGAACAAATGGTGGAAGAATCACAACGTTACCTGCGAATCGTTTCATGAGGTCGATGGCGATGAATTGTCCATCATAGAGTTGGGTGGCGTTTTTCTGGTACTGGCTGGAGGAGTTCTGACTGGCGTTATTTTGGGCATCTTTGAGTTTCTTTGGAATGTGCAGAACGTAGCCGTTGAGGAGCGTGTTACGCCCTGGCAGGCTTTGAAGGCTGAACTGATATTTGCCCTGAAGTTTTGGGTGCGGAAGAAGCCGATGCGCATATCGAGCAGCAATAGCAGCGGAGGTGATAAGTCCTCCAGAAGATCATCAGCATCCAGGCGCAGTTCCAAAGAGAAGACACGCAGCAAGACGGTCACCTAGAAAAGAAGATAGAGAATTTAGTTTTTGTTAAATAAAAGTAACTTTTCATATCTGATGAAACAAGTTTGTGCTAAATTATTCTGTAATTATTCTGCTGTTTGTCTTAGTATATATATAAATTCTATATAGTTTTTTTACTGCCCACCATTTTTTGATGCTGCTTCACACACCCTACACCATTTGCTGCGTGGAATATCGAGACGCTAGATTTTCATTTATTTGGCTCATTTCCAGCAGCAGCAGCACATGTCACAGTCTGTCTAGCCTAGAGTGCGTTCTAGGTCTACCATTTCGGATGACTTGTCCATAAAGCAAATGGCTCTCTCCCATCTAAGAAATGTCTGCTAAAATAAGCAGCACTCGTGTTTCGTTGTTTCCCGCTGCTGCTTTCCAAAAAATTTGAAAATATTGAAAATTTTAGCTGGCTCAGTGCCTCGTGAGCAGCGCCCCCGACCAGAGCCCAGTTGGCATCAGATTGGCTTCCTCTTAGTGCTGTCGTCATCTTATGAAATATTTTGTACGCTCGTTTTGTTTTATATTTGATACTTGTATATAGATATATATATATATACATATATATATATATGTGTATGAATAAAGTGAATTGTGAAGTGTTTCTTGTGCATCGCATTATATAAATACCAAAATGTTTACTATGAAGGTTTTTTATTAATATATGAAGACGAAAACAATCATGCCAATTTGATACTATCCATACAGACATGTTTACACTTAAGTTCCTAGTTTTTACTGCATTCGTTCTATGCAGTAGCGCAAATAACGAGGATGGACTGGTGATTAAAATAGGTAAAACGCATTTAAACCTGACGAACTTTATAAAAGTCTATAAGAAAATATGAAAAATATGAAATTCAATAATCTTATTGCTTTAGCAATACTTGTCTTTTCCGTTAAAAGCTTATTCTGCACATAAATTACGCTTTCTAATAAATAATATATGCTATTGTTGACTACTAAGTCAATTTCCGATTTATTGTGAAATATCTTCTGAATAATAATTATATCAATCCTGTTTTGATATATCTCTTTTATGCTTTACACAGTAAAATAGATTTTATAAATATGTGAAAAAAGAAAATTTTCTCTGTTATATGCAGTTTATGTATCTAAAATGGGAAACTCAAAAAACTACTTCATGTGCTTCTTAAAGACATTTATAAGAAATTCACCTTTAAAAACTTCTTCTTATTTAATTTCGTACCAAAGCTCAGTTTTTACATAAATTCAACATTAATTTATTTAAACTTGATATTAAGCTCAAAAAATATTATATAGTTAAATTGGCAGAAAAGGATTTCTATATTTACTAGCGTATATAATCTACGACCTGCCTAAAATATTTTTTGAATTCTATAGAAATTTCAATTTAATATTGATTTTTCTTTATTTGCATATATCTGAATATGATTTTTTATAATTTTGAATGTCTCATATATGTTATAAAGGTGCCATTTTCTTTGATTCGGAAATGGCTCTGGCCGAGGCTTTCGATATAGCTGTGGAGGAGGTGAATGCTTTAACGCCAGAACTCAAACTGGAGCCTATCAAGCACTACATAACTATAGACGATAGCATAGTACTGCAGGATCTATGTGAGTTTTATTATACTTTATGGCTGAAACTATTCGATGCATATTAATTATTTTCATAGCCTGTGACTTGATTGGAAATGGTGTTGCTGCTATTTTGGGACCAAGTTCAAAGACAATCAGCGGTAAGTAAACTTTCTAGCTATAATGTGCTCGACTATTGGCTAAAATTTAAATTATTTTTAAACAAAAAAAGCAACGTCATTAAATTATGTCTGGCTGAGGGGCTATTGTTGTTTTTGTTATCGTCTGCTTGTAGTAATTCTCAAAGATTAAACGAATCACATGTGTTTCTATAAAAGAGAGACAAAGAGAAAGAGAGAGAGAGAGAGAGAGAGTCATAAAGAGATATTCCTGTAGTCTCTCAATCTATGCCACTAACCTCGTTAATGATTCTTGATGTTTCACATCAAATTGGCCCAAACAAATATTTTTGCAGTAAATAAACGACACGACTCGCCAGCTATATCTACTATATATGTATGTGGGACACTTGCGAGTGGTTTATTGGCCCATTGCCAGCCTAATTCGATTCGTTTATTTCATTGCGTTGTTTTGCTCGGCACTTTCATTATATGTTTTGTTAGTTCGCCAAGTCATTCTACACAAAAATATACACTGTGCAGGTCGATTAAATCAAATCGAATACTCTTTCCTTTTCTCTCCACTTGCAGATATTGTTGAGGTCCTATGCAATATAACGGGCATTCCGCATCTGCAATTCGACTGGCATCCACAGCAATCCATGCGGGAGCGTCTCAATCACCAGTTGACCATCAATGTAGCTCCCTCGGAGCTAATTATTTCGACTGCCCTTTCGGATATATTGCGCAGCAAGGACTTTGATTGGAAATCCTTTACGATCGCCTATGAGCGGGAGGCGCGTAAGTTAATGAAATTCAAATGGGAAACTAAATGAAATAAAATAAAATAAAACTCTGTTATATAAAAATAAAATACTGTATAATTTATATATATTGAATATTGTGCTGATAACTCAGCGTTTGTAACACTGATTTCATTATCATTTTAGATCTTGCTCGATTACAGCATATTTTTGCGTGGAAGCAGCTTCATAAGAGTGGCATCAAGCTCCAAGAGTTTGGGCGTGGCGATGACTATCGAATACTTTGGAAACGCATCAGCAACGCTCGGGAGAAATTTGTGTTGCTCGACTGTCCCTCCGATATTTTGGTGGAAGTGATCAATGCCTCGATCGGTTTTAATATGACGGGTTCTTTCAATGTGAGTAGCTGGGCTTTCTTATATGAAAACATTACGAATTTTTCATTTTCTCTATTAGAATCTCTTCCTTAGTGATCTTAATACGCATGTCAGCAGAATCGATCAGTTCTACGCACGTGATTTCACAGTTGCAGTTTCAGCAGTTAGAATTCGATCCTATATCCCACCACCGATTCACGATGAGACTGATGTTTTCAATCAAGAAACCGATGATCGAGTAAGATTATAGCACATAGATTCTTTAAAAAGACGATAATTTTATTATAGTTTCTTTTCTTCAACAGTTCGCCTTGTTAAGCACTCAGCTCGTCTATGATGCTGTGGTTCTTTTCTACAATGCTGTTTTACAATTGAGTCAGAAACCTGGTTTCTATACACCTCAGTTCAGTTGTGGGCGTGGCTTTTGGCAGCCCGGACCACATTTAGTGCAGCAGATGAAGGAGGTAGGTGCTTTATTAATTACTATTTAGAAATCGTAACAGTTTAGAGACGAATATCTATAATATATATGTAGAAACTATCAATATTATAAGCAGGAAACATAGCATAGACAGCATAGATCAATTTTGTTCCTATTTTTATGTAATGTTTAAAAAGAGGATAGATTTTGTCAGTAGCCTTTCTGGAGATTTGAAATATACAATTAAAAAACTTTGCTATGTTTTGTTTAGGGTTGTAATATAGAAAACTCAATCACTTTCTTAATCATTTTTCCCCAGGTCTGAAATTAGTCGTCAAAGCCCTTATTACAGTATGGATATAACTAGCTTTTGAGCGTGTTTTGTAACTTCTTTCACTGAAATTGTTGCAATCTATTTTATTAAAAGTATTATCCATCGTGACCTACAACATTTCTTCATCTTTTTCCACCTTTAAACAATTTTCTTTTCTTTAGCACCAATTCTTCTTAAAAATGAGCTGTTGTTTACCCAGATCTCCCAGACAGTTAAGTTTTCTTGCTCTAATTGACTGATCGTTGTCTTTCAAGAAGATTCTTTTTGGCTCGAGAAGCTTATAGACGATTTCTATATGTATATATATATATATATATCAATAATTCTATATACCAATTATCAATTTAATTCAATTATAAAGCTGAAACCGAAACATATCAAGCCGCCGTATAAGACACAGCGACTTCAACTAACTCCGGAGGGACAACGCGAGGATTTTAACTTGGAGATCTACAATCCGATCATCGATCGTGTAACGCATATATGGAACAAGGACTTTCAGTTAGTAAGTTTTGACAAGATTAGAGAGAACTCAACGCAAACGCTAAAACAACGACGTCTGGAGAAAAAGGAGGATTATTCGAGGAAGCCTGTGGTGTATAAAGTAGCTACCCGAGTGGGCAAGCCCTATTTCAGCTGGCGGTTCGTATACTTTTTTAAGCTCCAAGTTGAACTGAAGATTAACTAAATTGGCATCTTAAAAGGAAGGAGCCGGAAGGCGTGCATTACGAGGGCAATGAACGTTTCGAGGGCTATGCGGTTGATTTGATCTATGCGCTGGCAAGGGAATGTAAATTTGATTTCGTTTTCGAACCGGTGAGGGACAATAAATATGGTAGCTACGATGCGGCTACCGATGAATGGGATGGCATAATTAGGCAGCTAATAGACAATGTGAGTGTGTGCATTCAAAATTAACATTTAAATCAATGTTTAACTTTCCAATCGACTCCAATCGGGCAGAACGCACAGATTGGCATCTGTGACTTGACCATAACTCAGGCCCGTCGCTCCGTCGTGGACTTCACGGTCCCATTTATGCAGCTGGGCATTAGCATTTTGGCTTATAAGCAGCCCCCAGCTCAGGCCGATATTTATGCTTTTCTCAATCCCTACCGTGTGGATGTTTGGCTCTATGTAATGGTTGCCATGCTAATTACGGCGATGGCACTGATATTTGCCGGCCGCATGGATCGATACGAATGGGACCCACCCATCCTGAATGAGCAGAATGAGGAGGAGCGCGAAAATACATGGCACTTGCACAACACCATGTGGCTAGTCCTGGGCTCTATTCTCAATCAGGGCTGTGATCTGTTGCCCAGGTACGTAAATTTGTTTTTTTTATCTACAGTTTTTTTTTGGGTTTTTAGAGAGTATAGAAAAGTGGCTTCAAGTTGCCTTAAATAGCAATGAGGATAACTCGCAGTAAAAAATTTGGAGCGCAGATGCGACCGATCTAAAGCAAAATTGTTATTCTTTACTCCTTGCACTCATTCCAACAAAGTATAAAAATTTTAATTTTCAATGTGCTTCGGATATTATATTAGACTACAACGAATATTCTGTTGCTAGGCAACTATAAACAAGTCGAGAGTGCCTTAATATTTGCATGGATAAAGTGGTCAATATCATCATTATTATCATCATACTCAGCGTCTCCAACAATATCATCATCGTGATCATTATCATCATTACTTTTAAATGATCATCAACAGAATCATTAAATTTATTATTAATATTAATGTAAGATTATATATTGTTAATATTGTTAAAAATGGATAATATTTCGAAATAAGAATATAAAGATATTATTGATCAGGGAAATAATATTTTAATTTTATCTTCAGCAAGAGTATTTAGTTTTTGTTTTTTTTTTTTTTTTTTTAATTATATGTTTATTCGGTATCAGCGTGCTATATACACTATAACAGAATAGTTTAACTTAAGGTGTAGCCTCGCTTAAATAAGCTATTTACATTATACACATTTATATACATTAAAGTAGAGTATTAAACTATCATGCTAAGGTATTGCCGTCGCCTTAAGCGACTTATGGGGCGGTCAGAGATGAGAGGCCTGGCAAGCCTGTTCCTGTGTGCTCTCAGCCTATCATTATATCAGCTGGTGTGTCGATTTATTTGGAGCTCCACAGTCTCCAGATTCAGGTCCCGGTGCAGTGTCAAGCCGCGAACATACCAGTCACAGTATTACAAAATGTATTAGTATACTCATCCAAGTATGAGAGATTTTGAAGGGAACTAATAGAAGTTTCAGTATTTAGTATTCGTCATAAATACTTAATTCCTTTTGCAAATATTTGTTTTTCTAGAGGTCTTCCGATGCGCCTACTGACTGCATTCTGGTGGATCTTTGCACTCCTCGTTTCTCAAACTTACATTGCAAGTTTGGCTGCATTTATTACCTCCTCGAAGATGACCGGGAATATTGCCTCGTTGCACGACCTGATCGATCAGAACAAAATTCAATTTGGAACGATACGAGGCGGGGCGACATCTGTTTATTTTTCGGAATCGAACGATACTGACAATCGTATGGCCTGGAATAAGATGTTGTCTGTGAAACCGGATGCCTTCACCAAGAACAACGAGGAGGGCGTGGATCGTGTGAAGGTGAGTCGCGGCACTTACGCTTTCCTAATGGAAACCACCAATCTGCAGTACTACGTGCAACGAAATTGTGAACTGACCCAGATAGGGAAGAGTTTCGGAGAGAAGCATTATGGAATAGCGGTGCCATTGAGTAAGTGAAGTGGAGAGCTTGAAAGAAAGTTTATCTTTAATCAAAAATACCTATTTTTAGATGCCCAGTTTCGATCGAATCTCAGTGTAGGCATCTTAAGGCTGAGCGAACGTAACGTTCTGTTTAAGCTAAAGAGCAAATGGTTTAATACCAATGAAACGGTCTGTGGTGTCAGCGGTTCGGCAAAAGGTGATGATCAGCTCGACATGGATGCTCTGGGCGGTCTCTTTGTGGTACTCATCGTGGGCATTTTTGTATCATTTGTCATCGGCATCGTAGAGTTCCTATGGCATGTGCATCGCGTTGCGTTCAAAGAGAGGGTAATGCATTTGCGCGATCTAGTATAAACTAGGTATTTCATATGTTTTCTTTACAGATAAAGCCCATGGTGGCATTGAAGGGCGAGTTTAACTTTCTCATACGTGTGTGGCTGAAGCGAAAACCTTTGTGCACTTATCGGGAGAGTCGCGACTCCACGTCGACGGGCTACTCATCGCTCGGCGCAATGTCCAGCACGTCCAGTGTGAAAAAGAAGAAAAAATCGAAAAAGAGATCGGAGTAGAAAGCACTGAACGCTTGCAACATTCATTCAAATAGCATTTGTAATTGTTAAAATATAAAACTGGTCGGAACGTTGCAGTCGGGTTCAACCAACTGCATAATACACGTTCACGGCCCAAATTATCTATTTATTTAATTAACTATCGATTATATAATTTATAAGTAGAGGAGATCAACATCGATTTACCTGTGAAATATACTGTTGTGAGATATAGTAGGACATATACATCGATACCTATATTTTTGGTTGATCTTAGAGGAACTCAATAGTAATCCCATTGCTAAATGTTGGAGCATGTATAATACAATAGAGAATATATAATGTTTCACAACTTAATGAGAAGTAACAGGCGTATTCGAATATTTTTTTTTGTTAGACGAGGGTACACACGATTATATTTAATAAAAAATTAAAATCTCCAGATTCGATAGAAGCGAAATGCTGCTCATAGAGACGATGTTCGCAAATTAGACAAAAACAATATACTGTTTTCTTTAGAGAACGGATAAGTGTTTTTTGATACGCCTACTGGTGGCGTGTTAAATCTGGAAGTATTTTAGCTGTTGATCGCTTCAACTGATAGTCAAATAAATTATATGGTTCGCCCATAGAGGCTTGGTAAATGCAAAATACTAACTATTTGATTAAAATTAGATCAAATTAGCCATGAACGAGTATATATGTAGTCGGTTGCAATGATATCGATATTGATGATCATAATATTAATGATAATGAAAATTATGATAATCTCTGCAAGGTAGTTTTAAAGAGAGACAAAACCTCAAATTTGTTCCCGGCTCTTGGGCGCAGTTGGTTCTGTGCGTAAGTCTTCTGAGGTTTGCACTGGGACATCTGAGATTGAGAGATTTTGACTGCAGTGGCAGGTTTTAAATTTAGAGTGTTTCACTTTCTAAGAGCAAGAACCATCTGATTTTGCAGGTAGATTACTCCATGTTATAAGGGACCCGCCTTCAAGACGCTGTCGGATGTACAGTCACTCAAAACGTTCCTAATAGTTGTTTATGTATATTTAGGACGCCATGCAAGGGCCAACGCTGGTCTTTATTGGAGCCAGCGTTCAGAGTCATTATATTGCACAGATGAAATATTTGTTAACCTAAAACTGAACCGATAAAATAAAAATGGCCATGACCTAGACGCCACGAAGCCATGCTGCTTCTGTAAGCCAAGAGTGCAATCCGAATGAATAATTATTTTCGTAGTCCTTGATCTACTATCCTTCAAAGATTGCTGAACCACAGTGGTTCTCAATCTGGCAGATGACTAATCGCTATCCAGTGGGATCAGTCGTGAATGAAGTCTGTCAACTTGAATTATCAACGACAAGGATTGGATCAATTAGAATTTGCAAACCCATCCCAATATGATAATGGTGATGGTAAGAATGATGTTAATAATAAATAGAATATGAAGATGTAAAGGAGATTGATGAAGTTAGAAATATAAACTTGATTACTCTACTTAATAATTTTTACAGATCGAACCAAATGGAACTGGGAGTATAAAGTATATACATATAGTATATTCTTGATCTGACCCTACACGTAAGTTTAAATGAGTCGATCTCGGAGCCTATGAGTATGAGATTTGAAATCATCGAATATAGCTCCCCACATTTCAATAAAAATTCGAGAATGTTAACCAGCATCTGTGTGTTTGGGCTTAGGTATCTCCAAGCTAGGTACTCCCTACTAGATCATAACAGTGCTTACATTTATTTCAAAATCGACCCTTTCGAGTCCTAAAAAAATTGCCTCAACGTGAGCGGAGCTCACATAGGGCGAGTTATTGGTTAAAGTTTTCAACTAGCAATAATCGCAACTCAGTTATCAACTCATTGTTTGCGATATTGCCACAGCGCAAGGATGTGCTTTCACCATGCATGCTTTACACATATATACGCGATGTTTGCTTAAACAACTTGAGAATTATAGTTGAAACTTGAACTTTAAGGGCTTCCTGTCGTAGCGAATGCTACAACTTTAACAAAGGACGTCAAAGCCATAGTCAAACTGGTTTACTGCTTCAGTTCGTAACCAGTTTCAGTTATAGACAATGTCACTGCACCCTAGTCGCTGTTAAATTTAAAAGCTCTATCGGGGTTGGCCACACTTGAACCCTAACTATTGAAATTTTATTACCTAAGAAGCAATTCTGCGTCTCCACTCGATGATGACCGTTGCCCGCATGAGACACGCATTCGCATTCAACTTTGATGGCCTTTTGGGAACTACGTTCCAAAAAAGAAGGGAAAAGGGACAGGAAAAGGGTCAAGAGTCTGCAGTGCGTTGTGGCCAGATATTTGGATTATTCAAGTTAAGCGGCTTGTCCACAGTGCGTTCAAATTGTAAGCTGCTTTAAGGCCACGACGAACAATTTGCTTTAAAGCCGATGCTCACCGGAGCCTCCGCTTTTACCTTTCTTTTTGGCGCCTTTTATGGACAGCCTTTAGCAGTATTCGATGTCTATAAACAAATTGTACAGCATTCAGCAAATGGCCAACTCGTTGTATTGTGTTTGGTAATTTCAATGGGAGTCTTATGGTGCGGGTCATAAAATGCGCAAATAAGGGTTAATTATATCGCCCAGTTGACGTTCCAAGTGCCAACAAAATATGCTCGAACTGGCCCAGAGGAATCTTAATGAGCGAGTCTTTAATTTTGTAGGATTGTGGCTTGGATGCAAATCAACGAATTAAAATTAGAGTATTAAATAAAGGGAATATAACGTGTTGAAAATATTCCAATAACAATTATGTCAACATTAATCTGGTCTTGAGTTGGTCAAAAGATTTTGGATCTTATCCATTATATACATTTATTTTTATATGCATACATATTATATCTTATCGTTTACTTTAAACATACAGGTTAAAAATTATCTAACTGAAGAATTGCCCATAAAAAGAATGGAATACATTAAAAAGTTGATATACCCTTGGAAATATAAAATGATCAAGAAACAACAAGTAAGAACGTTGCAGTCGGGCGCCACCGACTGCGTCAGACTCTGTTCCTGTTAAAGGTGTGTAGGCTCAATAAATATGTAGACCGTCCGTCCGTCTTTCCGTATGTTTGAATGCGAGATTATTGAGATTCCTTTTTTGAGCATGTCTTTTACATCAATTTAGCTACAGTCATACAATTTTACATATAGCTTTTTTAAAATAAAATACTATTTTGGTTTTTATTATATATTTTGGATACTGGCTCCACATTTCACAAAATCAATTTAATAAAAGTTCAGTTGCAAATAAAGCCACATTTACATTTTTTTTAATTTTTTAGGTAAAACCGTATTTTTAATAAAATATATGGATTTATGCAGAAAGTTTTATCAAAATCCATTAAGTAACATAGAAGTTATAAAAAAAAAAAAAAAAACATTTTAATAAATGATAATATCATGCTGCAGCGATGGGAATAGAACCTGGGTCACGCGCTTCGCATGCCACCGACTCTACCCACTACACCACGGCGTCTCTTGCGCGACTATGTGCCAAACTGAGTTTGGAAGTGTTTTGATTTGGTTAAACAGACTTGCGTTGTGGTAGCGAAGACCCTGCTTCAATCCCCAGTTAGGTCAACTAGAATTTGTTTTACGGAGGCTTACATTATGATTATTATTATTTTTTTTTTTCGTAAATTTTAATTTCATGAACAGTAACCCACATGTCAAATTTGGATGCTCTACGTCTAAGACTGTAGGAGATACAGTTTTACCCTATTTGCCACGCCCCAAATGGGCGTAGCTATATATAACATACATTTTTGGGTAGAGGTAGGATACTAGTATATATATTCCAAGTCCCAACTCTCTGACGGAAATATTGCCGAAATTATCACGGTTTTAGTAAAAGATATAGTAATTCCCGATTTGCCACGCCCCCAGAAGACGTGGATACATAACTTTTGACTTATCTTAAGAGGAGGTCAACAGTATCCCACATGCAAAATTTGGACGCTCTAGCTCCAAAACTGTAGGAGATACAGTTTTATCCGATTTGCCACGCCCTTAATGGGCGTAAATATCTATAATATATATTTTTGATTCCGAGTGATCTACTTGCACATGCATTCCAAATTTCAAGTCTCTAGCTCTTAATACGCTCAAAATATTATAAGATTTATACAAATCGCTATATATATATTCCCGATTTGGTACGCCCCCAGGGGGCGTGGGTATATAACTTTTTGATGTAACTTAAGGGAAGGTCAACAGTAACCCACATGCCAAATTTGGATGCTCTAGCTTCAAAGCTGTAGAAGATATAGTTTTATCCGATTTGCCACGCCCACAATGGGCGTAGATATATAATCTATATCTTAAAACGTCCGCGTAGTGTACACGAATATATATTCTAAATCCCATTTCTTAGACTGCAATATTGACTAAAATAACAGTGTTTTAGTCTTAATAGATATAGCATTTCCCGATTTGCCACGCCCCCTGCGGGCGTATCGGAAAAATACTCAAACTTGATCTGACGCGGATACTCACGAGTATATATTCCAAATTACAAGTCTCTAGCTTCTATAGTGTCCAAATGCTGCGCGTTCATACAGACAGACGGACAGACGGACAGAAAGCAAGACGGACATTGCACAAATCTAATAGACTCTTTTTCCCTTTGGGAACAGAGTCTAAAAATGTTTTTGCTATGAGAGCTGTGTGTGGCGGGGTGGCACAGATCTCATAGATGTTGGGGTTTGCAGCAAATAATACACTTATTATTAAATATAGATTGTATATTTCGTATTTGTCACTTTACAATCATGAGAAGAAGTTACGATACGCAGAGTTGCGTTGATCAAGTTGAAGTGTCTTAGGTACTGGAGCCGACCAAAGCTTGCTCTCAGATGGAGACGGAAAGCTCGCTCTAAGCGTTAGGTCAGATCAGCGAAATTTCAGTTTTAAAAATTTGAGTTGAGTTTTGTTAGTCTAGATAGATGACCAGGCACATATGGCCGGGCGACTATATGAATGCACTTCGTTCTGCTGATCAAGAATATATGTTTCCTTTTATAAGTCAAAAATCAACATAGCCTTTTTGCAGGGGTATGGAAATATTTTTTTATACCCTGAACCCATTGAAAATTTGAAATCAGGGTATAATGGTTTTGCAAAAAGTATGTAACAGGCAGAAGGAGGCGTGGCAGACCCCACAAACTATATATATTCTTGATCAGGGCGACGAGCTGAGTCGATTTGGCCCTGTCCGTCTGTCTGTCCGTCTGTCCGTATGTATGAACGCGTCGATCTCAGAACCTATAAGAGCTAGAGACTCTTCAAACTTTGCATGATGGTCTGTGTATACAGCGAAAATATCGCGCGTTTCAGTGTGCATGGTATGTATATGTGTGCATGTGTATATGTGTGCATGTGTGTATGTGTGCATGTGTGCATGTGTGCATGTGTATATGCGCGCAGAGGTAATATGTATAGATAAAATATGTAAGCTAGGTTGTTTAAAACATCAGCTCGGACTTGGTTCAGGGGATCTCGTAGTCGGGCAGACCCGACTAGAGCTTTCTTACTTGTTTATTTCTAAGAAGTATTAAGTTTCATTATAAAAACTTAAGATTAATATTCTCTTTCAGATTTAGTTTATACTATCAAAATACAAAACAAGGGTATAATAATCAATTATATTATATCAAAAACCCCTTTCAATAGGTGCTAGCTAAAAAGATTTAATCAAAATGTAATCTCCTTATATATGAATATACAGAACTAAATGAGGGACCATGAAATGAGCAATCTGGTAGAAATACAAGTGTTTCGCATCCCTGTCAAAAATGACAGACCGAAACAAGCTTATTAGCCTATGTCAAAAATGCCCACAAGCACAAAAAAAACTTTTTGCCTAAACGGATGTAGCCAATATCAACACCATAAAACACCAACAACAACAATGAAGCACTAACCCTAAATCCAAACACAAACTCAAGCCCAAACCCCTTACCAAAAACCCGAATCCATAAAAACAGACCCAGTCGATTGCCTCATCGTTGAAGCGGAAACAATTGACTCGATTACACAGCCAAAAAAAAAAGAAGAAAAAAATCAAGCTGACAACATAAACGTGAGGCACCAATAAAAAGGGAGAAAAAACGCTGTAACCAGTGCGTGAGCGAGCAACAGAGAGAGAGAGAGAGAGAGAGAGAGAGAGAGCGCGGCAAAGAGTAAGAGAGCTAGCGAGTTGTTTCCGGTATGCTTTAGTTGGGTAAACCTCAAACTCGATACGATTTTCCACCTTTTTATTCTCTTTCACGTAGTGAAAAGAGTATATTGGCGTGGTGCGTCTTCCTGTTCGTCCACCTATCCATCTGTATGGTGCTATACATATGTATGATATATTTGGAATAAATACTCGTGCGTACCCTCAACTGATAAACTGTTAAGATTTGTATGGATTCTTCCTTACCTCAACTATATCCTCAATATTTGACAAGAAAGGTACTCTCAGTCTCCTCCATAAATTGACCAAAAATGATATATATACGCTTATTGATGGCATATCGCAAATTCTAAAATATTGTGCGCTAGGATCACCAATTATTTCATCAAGTTTGCTGTTTTCGGACTACAAACGAGTATAATGCAGTCGGTTACAACCGACTTGCTCTTGCATTTTTTCTTATTGTGATTTGATTGTGTTTAATTGTTGTTGTTATTTGTTTTTGGTATTTAACCGCATTGTATGATATTTTGTGTGTGTCTTTTTCACTCGCAATATGTTTCACAAAAAACCGCAAATTGTTTTATTGTGTTTTGCATTTGTGTATGCAATTTTAATTGTTATTTATAGCTTGGCATGCAAGTTTTATAAAACATTTTAGCCATTATTGTGCTAATTGGTTAAAAGTTTGAGACGAGCTGTGGACAGAAAAAAAAGTAACGTGCCACTGATGCTACGAAATTAAATAAAAGTGGCTCAGATATAATAATATATATATAATATAGTAACAGACTTACAGATGAAAATAGTCTTATTTTCCTTTTAATTTTTTTTTATACTCTTTTCCCCTTTGGTTTTATGCAATGCCCGTCTTGCTGTCTGTCCTTCTGTCTGTATGAAAGCGCAGCATTTCGACACCATAGAAGCTAGAGACTTGTAATTTGGAATATATACTCGTGTGTATCCGCGTCAGATCAAGTTTGAGTATATTTTCGATACGACCACAGGGGGCGTGGCAAATCGGGAAATGCTATATCTATCAATATTGCAGTCTAAGAACTGGGATTTAGAATATATACTCGTGTACACCACGCGCACGTTAAAAGATATAGTTTGTATATCTATGCCCATTGTGGGCGTGGCAAATAGGATAAAACTACATCTCCAACAGTTTTGAAGCTAGAGCATCCAAATTTGGCATGTGGGTTACTGTTGACTTTCCCTTAAGTTAAATCAAAAAGTTATTTACCCACGCCACGGCATTATTGCCGTCTAAGAGTTGGGATTTGGAATATATATTCTAGTATCCTACCTCTAACAAAAAAATATATGTTGTATATAGCTACGCCCATTTGGGGCGTGGCAAATAAGGTAATGACATGTGAGTTACTGTTAATGAAATTGAAATTTATGAAAAATAAAAAATAAAATAATCAATATGTAAGCCACCGTAAAACAAATTCTAGTTGGCCTCACGGGGCATCGAACATAACTCTTCTGTACCACAACTCAAGTCTGTTTCACCGAATCACACATATATTCAATTTCGTGCATCGTTGTAAAAGAGACGCAGTGGTGTAGTAGTAGTGTAGAATCGGTGGCATGCGAAGCGTGTGAACCTGGTTCGATTCAACTCGGTGCCGCGTGATATTCTCAAATTGCCAAAATGATTTTTTTATACCCTGAACCCATTGAAAATGGGACATCAGGGTATAATGGTTTTACAAAAAGTATGTATTAGGCAGAAGGAATCGTGGTGGCGAGGGTGGCGAGCTGAGTCGATTTGGCCATGTCCGTCTGTCTGTCCGTCCGTCTGTCCGTCTGTCCGTATGTATGAACGCGTCGATCTCAGAACCTTTAAGAGCTGGAGCCTTGAAATTTTGCACGAAGGTCCATGTATACAGCGCGCATATCGAGTTTGTTTTAGATATTCGATTAATTTTTTCGTTTCAATGATATCGATTTAAAACGTTATCAAGATTCCGTTTTTCGACCATATCTTTTACATATTTTTAGCAACAGCTACCAAATTTTGCTGTTAGCTTTCTGTAAATTTCCTATTTTTTCATATTTTGGATACCAGCTCCACATTTTACAAAACAAATTTATTTAAAAAAAAATTATAAAAGCCACAATATAATTTTTATACCCTGAACCCATTGAAAATGGGAAATCAGGGTATAATGGTTTTGCAAAAAGTATGTAACAGGCAGAAGGAGGCGTGGCAGACCCCTTAAAGTATATATATTCTTGATCAGGGCGACGAGCTGAGTCGATTTGGCCCTGTCCGTCTGTCTGTCCGTCCGTCCGTCCGTCCGTCCGTCCGTCCGTCCGTCCGTCCGTCCGTCCGTCCGTCTGTCCGTATGTATGAACGCGTCGATCTCAGAACATATAAGAGCTAGAGACTTCAAATTTTGCATGATGGTCTGTGTATACAGCGCGCATATCGAGTTTGTTTTAGATATTCGATAAATTTTTCCGTTTCAATGATATCGATTTAAAACGTTATCAAGATTCAGTTTTTTGACCATATCTTTTACATATTTTTAGCTACAGCTACCAAATTTTGCTTTTAGCTTTTTGAAAATAAAATACATTTTCTATTTTTTTTATTTTGGATACCGGCTCCACATTTTACAAAAAAAATTTATTAAAAAAAAAAATTATCAAAGCCACAAATTTTTTTTTTTAAATTTTTAAGTGAAAACCGTATTTTCAATAAATTAATAGCACTCAATGCAGAAAATTGCATTCAAATCCGTTAAGTAATACAGAAGTTATTAAAGGAAACATTGTAAAAGCACGCGGCAGCAGCCTGTACGTGTGCACACATACATTCAAATGAACTACACAGTAATCGGGGCGCGTGCTTCTGTGTGCATGGTATATGTGTGCTTGTGTATACAAATGTGTGCATGTGTATATGCGCGCAGAGGTAATATGTATAGATAAAAGATGTAAGCTAAGTTGTTTAAAACAACAGCTCGGACTTGGTTCAGGGGATCTCGTAGTCGGGCTGAGACCCGACTAGAGCTTTCTTACTTGTTTAAATTTAACGCATTCCCAGTCCGTCCGTCTGGCCGTCTGTCAGTCCGTCCGTCTGTCCGTCAGTCCGTCCGTAAGAACGCAGTGATCTCGTAAACCACAAAAGCTAGAGATTTGAAATTTTAGATATATATTCTTGTATACCATACGCAGTACAAGTTTATTTTTTTTTTCGATAACTCATCCTATTTCCTTATTATCGATAACAATCGATATTTTGACTTTGATTTTAAGCTATAACTTGAGACCATAACAGCTAGAGACACCAAATTGATTATGAAGATTGCTTTGATGCAAATACAGATAGCAAACTTTTTAAATTTTCGATACCTCCCCCCATTACACCTTTTGATGTCAATATTATGTCCTGCAAATTTCATTAAGAAAGTAGATCTAGAACCGAAGTTATTTAAACAATTAATTTCTCATAATGCTGCCCAGAATGCAGCCCAAGCGCAGCCGCTAAATCATCTACGCAGTAAGCGGCGCGCGTGCTTGTGTATGTATATGTGTGCGCGCAGAGGCTAATATGTAAAGATAAAAGATGTAAGCTAGATTGTTTAAGACACAGCCTCGGACTTGGTTCAGGGGATCTCGTAGTCGGGCAGACCGACTAGAGCGTTCTTACTTGTTATACCCTGAACCCAATGAAAATGGGAATTCAGGGTATAATGGTTTTGTGACAATGTATGTAACAGGCAGAAGGAGGCGTGGCAGACACCATAAAGTGTATATATTCTTGAGACGAGCTGAGTCGATCTAGCCATGTCCGTCTGTCCGGCTGTCCGTCCGTCCGTCTGTCCGTCCCTATGAACGCAGTGATCTCATAAACCACAAAAGCTAGAGATTTGGAATTTTAGATATATATTCTTGTATACCATACGCAGTACAAGTTTATTTCTCTACTTTCTTAATGAAATTTTCAGGACATAATATTGACATCGAAAAGTGTATATGCGAAATCCCAACTCTAGTA
The DNA here is from genome assembly GCA_035045545.1 of Drosophila gaucha. NCBI lineage: Eukaryota > Metazoa > Arthropoda > Insecta > Diptera > Drosophilidae > Drosophila > Drosophila gaucha. The sequence continues at coordinate 653,801 of JAWNOY010000017.1, forward strand.
TTTGAAATACGTTTTTTGCACTTTTGGGGCTAATGGGGGAGGTATCAAAAATTGTAAATGTTTATTATCTGTATTTTCATCACAGAAACCTACATAGTCAATTTGGTGTCTCTAGCTGTTATGGTCTTCAAGTTATAGCTTAAAAACAAAGTCAAAATATCGATTGTTATCGATAATAAGGAAATAGGATGAGTTATCGAAAAAAAACATAAACTTGTACTGCGTATGGTATACAAGAATATATATCTAAAATCTCAAATCTCTAGCTTTTGTGGTTTACGAGATCACTGCGTTCATACGGACGGACAGACGGACGGACGGACGGACGGACAGACGGACATGGCTAGATCGACTCAGCTCGTCGTCCTGATCAAGAATATATATACTTTATGAGGTCTGCCACGCCTCCTTCTGCCTGTTACATACATTGTCACAATATACCCTGAATTCCCATTTTCAATGGGTTCAGGGTATAATTATGTTTTAAGTGTTTTATCCATGCTTAGGGCATCTCTGCCTCGGGGTGTATAGGGCATCTTCTAATCGAAATTGGATTTTCAAATACATATTGCCAATTATCTCTTATAAGTATTTATGTCAACTGACTCAGTCTGCATGGTATATCCATGTCCACAACGACCTTTGACCTTCATTCTTCTGTCTTTTACAGAAACTTCCTCTTGGTCATCCAATAAACAATATTATTTTTGGCGTTCTTTTTTTCTAATTTTCTTAAAATTCTTTTTATAAAATCTTTATATTTTTTATCAGTATATGGCATTTTCTACTCAAGATTGTAATTTGATACATTTAATTACAAATATTTTTGTTAAAATTTTTATTTTTCAAAACAAATGTGTTACAATAAATTTTGCTGAAATTCCATTGATGTCACAATTTATTAGCTAAAATACAATTGCGTATACGACACGAAATACGAAACTGAGAAAAGCAGCAAACAGTTTCCAGATTAACATGGTCACAATGTTGCAGCTTTGAATCTAGCTGGACAATATGCGAGACTTAACAAGTAAGAATGCTCTAGTCGGGTCTGCCCGACTACGAGATCCCCTGAACCAAGTCCGAGACGGTGTTTTAAACAATCTAGCTTACATCTTTTACCGGTACAAATTACCCACTGCGCGCACACACACACGCACACATATACATACACAAGCAAGCGCGCCGCTTACTGCGTACATAATTTAGCGGCTGCGCTTGAGCTGCATTCTGGGCAGCATTATGAGAAATTCATTGTTAGATAACTTCGGTTCTAGACCTACTTTCTTAATGAAATTTTCAGGACATAATATTGACATCTAGAGGTGTATATATACAAAATCCCAACTCTCTAGTATTTGAAATACGTTTTTTCCACTTATGGGGCTAATGGGGGGAGGTATCCAAAATTTAAAAAAATTATTATCTATATTTACATCACAGCAACTTACGTAGTCAATTTGGTATCTCTAGCTATCATGGTCTATAAGTTATAGCTTAAAAACAAAGTCAAAATATCGATTGTTATCGATAATAAGGAAATGGGATGAGTTATCGAAAAAAAAAATAAACTTGTACTGCGTATGGTATACAAGAATATATATCTAAAATCTCAAGTCTCTAGCTTTTGTGGTTTACGAGATCACTGCGTTCATACGGACGGACAGACGGACAGACGGACAGACGGACAGACGGACAGACGGACAGACGGACGGACGGACAGACGGACAGACGGACATGGCTAGATCGACTCAGCTCGTCGTCCTGATCAAGAATATATATACTTTATGGGGTCTGCCACGCCTCCTTCTGCCTGTTACATACATTGTCACAAAACCATTATACCCTGAATTCCCATTTTCAATGGGTTCAGGGTATAAAAATGCATTGAAAAGTGCACAAAACAAAAATGCCAGGATGGAATCGGAGCCACAATGCATTTTAAACAACAAGTAGCCGAGCCGTGGGCCAGGCCAGAGCACTTGCCACCAGAACAGGCAGCAGGCAAGCAGAGAGGCAGGCAGGCTGGCTGGCTGGCAATATGTTTGCTTGTATTTTCGTTAGCAACATGCGAGGCTCCAGCTCCAGCTCCAGCTCCAGTTCCAGTTTGAAAATCAGCCAGCTAACCAGCAGAAAACAAGCAGGCAAATAAAAACAGGACGTAGAAACGAGGCCCTCGAGCACAGAGACTAGGCACCGGGCACAAATTCAATATGGCGCCACAGAGGAAGTGCAACAGACGCAGCCAGCGAGTGTGTGTGCATGTGTGTGTGGCCGAACGTGTGCGTGTGTGTGCTCTCATTGAACCAACAGCTTGTGGCGTCAATTTGTGGACATTATTGTTTCATGACTGCAGAACGGGCCGCCGAACGAGCTCTAAGCAAACCCTGACAACTCGCCGCAATCACTGGCCACGCGGGGGCGGCTGGGAGGTGGCGTGCCAGTGTATGGGACTGCTAGACCAGCAGCTGTTGTGATCTAATTTTTGATTATTTACGCGATTTGCGTGTTAAATTTGCACGAAAAATTAATTGCGGCCACAGTTTGTTGGCTTTTGGTGGCTCTGTTAGATTCGGTTGGTCGGTTTTTGTCCAATTTTCTGTTTGGATATGGAGAACTCGCTTGATCCCCAGCAACGCTCGCTAGGTAGCCACAAATTAATTACGTCCAAATATGTGCGCACATATATATATATATCGCAAAATCAATTAGATGACAAAAATTCGGGTCATGGATACGGCTTTGTCTGATGAAGTATCGTGTAGCTGTGTCTTTTGACAGATTGGTCATTTTCATTTGTTGGTAGCTGAATAGAGACAGAGACTTGTATATATTCCATTGACAGTGAAAATTTGAGATTGAGTTATCCATAAAAAACTCCAAAACATTTGCATAACTCGAGAACTACATTTCTCTCTATTCCAGCTCTCTAGTTAGCTTTGCTTATGGGGTAAGTATAGTTAGGCTTAGCCATTCCGAAGTTTGGTAATACCCTTGCAATTTTAGAGATTAAGATATAGTTTTCTCTCTCCATGAAGAGTTCAAGATTGACGTATTTGAAAAATTTTGGAACTCTGTGTAAATTTGTAGAATATAAAATTTTTACTGATTTGCCTAAGGCGGATACATTTAATTATACCCTGAACCCATTGAAAATGGGAAATCAGGGTATAATGGTTTTGCAAAAAGTATGTAACAGGCAGAAGGAGGCGTGGCAGACCCCATAAAGTATATATATTCTCTATCAGGGCGACGAGCTGAGTCGATTTGGCCCTGTCCGTCTGTCCGTCTGTCCGTCCGTCCGTCTGTCCGTCTGTCCGTATGTATGAACGCGTCGATCTCAGAACCTATAAGAGCTAGAGACTTCAAATTTTGCATGATGGTCTGTGTATACAGCGAAAATATCGAGTTTGTTTTAGATATTCGATAAATTTTTCCGTTTCAATGTTATCGATTTAAAACGTTATCAAGATTCAGTGTTTTGACCATATCTTTTACATATTTTTAGCTACAGCTACCAAATTTTGTTTTTAGCTTTTTATAAATAAAATACATTTTCTATTTTTTCATATTTTGGATACCGGCTCCACATTTTACAAAAAAAATTTATTAAAAAAAAAAATTATCAAAGCCACAATTTACTTTTTCAAATTTTTTAGTGAAAACCGTATTTTCAATAAATTAATAGCATTCAATGCAGAAAATTGCATTCAAATCCGTTAAGTAATACAGAAGTTATTAAAGGAAACATTGTAAAAGCACGCTGCAGCAGCCTGTACGTGTGCACACATACATTCAAATCAACTACGCAGTAATCGGCGAGCGTGCTTCTGTGTGCATGGCATGTATGTATATGTGTGCATGTATATACAAATGTGTGCATGTGTATATGTGTGCATGTGTGTATGTGTGCATGTGTGCATGTGTATATGCGCGCAGAGGTAATATGTATAGATAAAATATGTAAGCTAGGTTGTTTAAAACATCAGCTCGGACTTGGTTCAGGGGATCTCGTAGTCGGGCAGACCCGACTAGAGCTTTCTTACTTGTTTAAATTTAGGATACAGGCAAAATTATTAAAAAATTAATTAACAAACAAAAAAATTAATATTTAATGCCACAATATAATTTTATTAAAATTTTTTAGGCAAACCGTATTTTTAATCAAAAACAAGTAAGAACGTTGCAGTCGGGCGCCACCGACTGCGTCAGACTCTGTTCCTGTTAAAGGTGTGTAGGCTCAATAAATATGTAGACCGTCCGTCCGTCTTTCCGTATGTTTGAATGCGAGATTATTGAGATTCCTTTTTTGAGCATGTCTTTTACATCAATTTAGCTACAGTCATACAATTTTACATATAGCTTTTTTAAAATAAAATACTATTTTGGTTTTTATTATATATTTTGGATACTGGCTCCACATTTCACAAAATCAATTTAATAAAAGTTTAGTTGTAAATAAAGCCACATTTACATTTTTTTTAATTTTTTAGGTAAAACCGTATTTTTAATAAAATATAAGGATTTATGCTGAAAATTTTATCAAATCCATTAAATAACATAGAAGTTATAAAAAAAATAAAAAAAAAAAACATTTTAATAAATGATAATATCACGCGTCAGCGCTGGGAATCGAACCTGGGTCACGCGCTTCGCATGCCACCACTCTGCCCACAACACCACGGCGTCTCTTGCGTGGCTATGTGCCAAACTGAGTTTGGAAGTGTTTTGATTTGGTTAAACAGACTTGCGTTGTGGTAGCGAAGACCCTGCATCAATCCCCAGTTAGGTCAACTAGAATTTGTTTTACGGAGGCTTACATTATGATTATTATTATTTTTTTTTTTTCGTAAATTTTAATTTCTTGAACAGTAACCCACATGTCAAATTTGGATGCTCTACGTCTAAGACTGTAGGAGATACAGTTTTACCCTATTTGCCACGCCCCAAATGGGCGTAGCTATATATAACATACATTTTTGGGTAGAGGTAGGATACTAGTATATATATTCCAAGTCCCAACTCTCTGACGGAAATATTGCCGAAATTATCACGGTTTTAGTAAAAGATATAGTAATTCCCGATTTGCCACGCCCCCAGAAGACGTGGATACATAACTTTTGACTTATCTTAAGAGGAGGTCAACAGTATCCCACATGCAAAATTTGGACGCTCTAGCTCCAAAACTGTAGGAGATACAGTTTTATCCGATTTGCCACGCCCTTAATGGGCGTAAATATCTATAATATATATTTTTGATTCCGAGTGATCTACTTGCACATGTATTCCAAATTTCAAGTCTCTAGCTCTTAATACGCTCAAAATATTATAAAATTTATACAAATCGCTATATATATATTCCCGATTTGGTACGCCCCCAGGGGGCGTGGGTATATAACTTTTTGATGTAACTTAAGGGAAGGTCAACAGTAACCCACATGCCAAATTTGGATGCTCTAGCTTCAAAGCTGTAGAAGATATAGTTTTATCCGATTTGCCACGCCCACAATGGGCGTAGATATATAATCTATATCTTAAAACGTCCGCGTGGTGTACACGAATATATATTCTAAACCCCATTTCTTAGACTGCAATATTGACTAAAATAACAGCGTTTTAGTCTTAATAGATATAGCATTTCCCGATTTGCCACGCCCCCTGTGGGCGTATCGGAAAAATACTCAAACTTGATCTGACGCGGATACACACGAGTATATATTCCAAATTACAAGTCTCTAGCTTCTATAGTGTCCAAATGCTGCGCGTTCATACAGACAGACGGACAGACAGCAAGACGGACATTGCACAAATCCAATAGACTCTTTTTCCCTTTGGGAACAGAGTCTAAAAAGCATTCAATGCTGAAAATTCAATGAATAAAATCCGTTAAGTAACATAGAAGTTATTAAAGAAAAGATTGTGTCAACTGGCCAAAGCACGCGGCAGCAGCATGTGCACAAATACATTCAAATCAACAACGCAGTAATTAGCGCGCGTGCCTTTGAGTGCATTTGTATATGTGTGCGTGTGTATGTGCACGCAGAGGCTAATATGTACAGACGAAAGATGTAAGCTAGATTGTTTAAAACACAGCCTCGGACTTGGTTCAGGGGATCTCGTAGCCGGGCAGACCCGACTAGAGCGTTCTTACTTGTTTTTTAATTTTTTAGGTAAAACCGTCTGTTCGTCTGTCCGTCCGTATGATCGCAGTGATCTTGTAAACCACAAAAGCTAGAGATTTGAGATTTTAGACATATATTCTTGTATACCAAACGCAGTACAAGTTTATTTTTTTTCTTCGATAACTCATCCTATTTCCTTATTATCGATAACAATCGATATTTTGACTTTGTTTTTAAGCTATAACTTTTAGACCATAATACCTAGAGACACCAAATTGACTATGTAGGTTGCTGTGATGTAAATACAGATAATAAACTTTTTAAATTTTGGATACCTCCCCCATTAGCCCCATAAGTGGAAAAAACGTATTTCAAATACTAGGGAGTTGGGATATCGTATATATACACCTCTAGATGTCAATATTATGTCCTGAAAGTTTCATTAAAAAAGTAGATCTAGAACCGAAGTTATTTAACAATGAATTTCTCATAATGCTGCCAAGAATGCAGCCCAAGCGCAGCCGCTAATTCATGTATGCAGTAAGCGGCGCGCGTGCTTGTGTATGTATATGTATGCGTGTGTGTGTGCGCGCAGAGGGTAATATGTACCGGTAAAAGATGTAAGCTAGATTGTTTAAAACACCGCCTCGGACTTGGTTCAGGGGATCTCGTAGTCGGGCAGACCCGACTAGAGCGTTCTTACTTGTTTATTTCAATTTTTTTGTAAAAATTATTTTAATTGTACATTTTGATTATGATATGTGCATGCGTCTGTGTGAAGAGATTAAGGGTCCAAAAAAGTTCAGGTGATTTTGTACTATAGTACTGACTATATCGTTCTTAATTGTTTCAAAAGAAAGAGAATACTTCTGAACATTTCTTATTTATTTTATTTTTAAAATTTGTGTGCTTAAATTAATAATTTGGTCAACGTATTTATTATTCTTAAGACTTTACATTTGCACATCAAGAACAGCTTAGTCTGAACATTGTCAAGGACAATACCTCACCAACCCAATTCAATTAAGGTTTGTTCAAATGTCTTGTTGTTTTTTTTATGGTGCTCTGCTCCCAACTTAACTAAAATATAAATCAAACAGCAATTGCACTGCACAACTCCACATTTTTAGTTTTTTTTTGGAAACTCTACACGCAGTTCTGTAAATCATTTGGCCAAAACGGAAATGCAGCTCCAGCCATGCCCACTAGCTGATGAGGGGGACTTGGCACTCGGCACTCTCTGATGACATTTACAAACGTATTAATTGAATTCAATTTACGGCATTACAACAACGTCGCCTGCGTCTCACATAGCCCAAGTGCTGGTCGTGCCTGGAGTTCTGATTCCGTCTGGGCATACTGTTCTATTGCAAAATTGATTTGATTTTCGAGTCAATGTCAATGCGTTGTCCAGCCTGCACTTTAGTGCGATAAAGGGAGAGGGGCAGGCAGGCAGACAGAGAGAACGAGATAGCAGAGAGAGAGAGAGAGGAAGAGGGAGACAGGGTGGGAGCAAGAGGAGTAGAAACTCTGGAGATGCAGACCGCAAGCTAAAATTTTAAGTGTCATTGTAGAGAAACTCCTGCTTTCCCTTCTCTCTCTTTCCCTTTCTGACAGCTGCAGTTTTTATTTCAATGAAAATTTCTTGTTGGAAATTTGGACTTGCAAACAGTTTTTCAGGCACTTTCAGCTTGTTTTATTTGAGTTGTTGCATTGATTTATGTGTATAAATAATATGAGCACAATAATTGATTTGTAAATTTATATGCAATTTTATAGCAGCAACTGCTGTATACTCTGTATACGCTTACATAGCCTATATGCAGCGCATTAAGGAATATATACATACTATATATGTACATATATTTATACCCTTGCAAAAAAGGTTTATTAATTATACCATGAAACTATTGAAAATGGGAAATCAGGGTATAATGGTTTTGCAAAAAGTATGTAACATGCAGAAGGAGGCGTGGCAGCCCTCATAAAGTATATATATTTTTGATCAGGGTGACGAGCTGAGTTAATTTAGCCCTGTCCGTCTGTCTGTCCGTCTGTCTGTCCATCCATCCGTCCGTCCGTCCGTCCGTCTGTCCGTATGTAAGAACGCGTCGATCTCAGAAAATAAAAGAGCTAGAGTCTTAAAATTTTTCACGATGGTCTATGTATACAGCGCGCATATCGAATTTGTTTTAGATATTCGATAAATTTTTCCGCTTCAATGATATCGACTTAAAACGATATCGAGATTCAGTTTTTTGAACATATCTTTTTTCATCTTTTAAGGTACAGTTACCAACTTTGCATTTAGCTTTTTTTAAATAAAATACATTTTCTAATTTTTTATTATTTTGGATACCGGCTCCACATTTTACAAAATAAATTTATTAAAAAAAAAAATTGTGGATATAAATTTTTTGCGCAAAATGTATTTTCAATAAAACAAAAGCATTCAATGCTCAAAACATTTTGTCAATTGGCAAAAGCTCGCGGCAGCAGCCTAGCATTTTCTCTATACGTGTGCACACAAGCATTCAAAGCAACTACCCAGTAATCGGCGCTCATGTTTTTGTGTGCATGTGTGCGTGTGTATGTGCACTCAGAGGGTAATATGTACAGATAAAATATGTAAGCTAGGTTGTTTAAAACATCAGCTTGATGAACTTGAACTTAGTTCAGGGGAGACTCGACTAGAGCGTTCTTACTTGTTTTGGTCAGAAGTTTGCAACGCACAGTAGGAAGCATTTTTGACTATATAAAGTATATATATTCTTGAGCAGCACGACGAGCTGAGTTGATATAGTCATGTCCGTCTGTCTGTCTGTCTGCTGTACTGTATCTTCTACAGTTTGGAAGCTAGAACAAAATTCGGCAAGTGACTTCTGTTAATGTTTCTTTAAGATTTGTCAAAAAAAATATATATCCAAGTTCTCTAGGGACGTGGCAAATCGGGAAAGACTATCTAGTGCTTATCATAAATCCTTTAATATTTTGGGTACTGTTTGAGCCAGAGAGTTGAAACTTGAAACATATATTTATGTGGACAACCTTTCTCAAAAAAATATATAGTATATAAAGCTACGCCCATTAGAGAATTGGAAAATCGGCTAAAGCTTTATCATCTATAATTTTACATCTAGACATTCTAACATTGATAAATACGTTAAGCTTGACAGCTTAAAAAAAAACAAGTAAGAACGTTGCAGTCGGGCGCCACCGACTCCGTGAGACTCTGTTCCTGTTAAAGGTGTGTAGGCTCAAAATCAAAATGCCAAATCGGGTATATATATATAGAGATTTGTATAAATCCTATAATATTTTGAGCGTTATAAGAGCTAGAGACTTGAAATTTGGAATACATGTGCAGGTAGATCACCCGGAATAAAAAATATTACAGATATTTACGCCCATTGAGGGCGTGGCAAATCGGATAAAACTGTATCTCCCACAGTTTTGGAGCTACAGCGTCCAAATTTTGCATGTGGAATACTTTTGACCTCCTCCTTAAAATAAATCAAAAGTTATGTCGTCTTCTGGGGTCGTGGCAAATCGGGAATTACTATATCTTTTACTAAAACCGTGACGGCAATATTGCCGTCAAAGAGTTGGGATTAGGAATATATATACTAGTATCCTACCTCTACTAAAAAATATATGTTATATATAGCTACGCCCATTTGGGGCATAGCAAATAGGGTAAAACTGTGTCTCTTACAGTCATGCAAATTTTACATGTGGGTTACTGTTCATGAAATTTTAATTTATGAAAAAAAAAAATTATAAACATAATGTAAGCCACCGTAAAACAAATTCTAGTTGACCTAACTGGGGATTGAACCTGGGTCTTCGCTACCAAAACGCAAGTCTGTTTTACCAAATCAACACACCACCAAATTCAATTTCGCGCATAGTCGTGAAAGAGACACCGTGGTGTAGTGGGTAGAGTCGGTGGCTTGCGAAGCGCGTGACCCAGGTTCGATTCCCATCGCTGCCGCGTGATGTTATCATTTAATAAAATGTTTTTTTTATAACTTCTATGTTACTCAATCGATTTTGATAAAATTTTCAGCATAAATCCTTTTGTTTTATTAAAAATACGGTTTTTCCTAAAAAAATTAAAAAAAAAAATCTAAATTTGGCTTTATTTTCAACTGAACTTATATTAAATTGATTTTGTGAAATGTGGATCCGGTATCCAAAATATATAAAAACCAAACTAGTATTTTATTTTAAAAAGCTATATGTAAGATTTGATGACTAGCTAAATTGATGTAAAAGACCTGCTCAAAAACGGAATCTCGATAATCTCGCATTCAAACATACGGACAGACGGACGGACGGTCTACATATTTATTGAGCCTACACACCTTTAACAGGAACAGAGTCTCACGGAGTCGGTGGCGCCCGACTGCAACGTTCTTACTTGTTCCCTTTGGGGACAGAGTGTAATAAAAAAAAAATAATACATACTCAGTATATTGATCAAAAATTATATACATATCCTCTACAATTGCAATGGTATTTCCAAACTTCGGGATGGCCGAAGTTAGCTTATCCTTTTAATTTTTATTTGAAACAAGTTTTTAAAATTTTAAAAATTTTTTGAAAACTTCCTGACTACGACATCCCCTGAACCTTTGTTCGAGTTTGCATTTTTATATATATACAGACAGATATATTAGTATCGGCGACAACAAATAAAATTTCTACTTGAAAAGTAAATGTTGTTCGTATCAGGTCCGAATATACGACTTCTCGCTTGCTAAAACCACTGTCTCTAGCTATACCTTCATGCCGTTCATATTGATCTCGGGGACACAGCTGCCACTAAAGTAGCAGCGGCGAGAAATAGAATTAAATTGAAATTGCGATTGACAAAATGTTTTCTTTAATATCTTCTATGTTACTAAATGGATTTTAATAAAATTAAAAATTAAAAATACGGTTTTACTTAAAATTTTTTAAAAAATTCAATTGATGCTTTAATAACTTTTTTAAAAATTAGTTTTGTAAAATGTAGAGCAGGTATTTGAAATATAAGAAAAATCAAAATTGTATTTTATTTACAAAAAGGTGAATGCAAAATTTGGTTGCTTAAAAGATGTTTCAAATATGGTAAAAATACGTGCATACGGGCAGGTCTAAATCGACTCAGCTCGTCGTCCTGATCAAGAATATATATACTTTAAGGGGTCTACCACGCCTCCTTCTGCCTGTTACACAAAATTTTCTTTTTAACAAAACCCTAATCAATGGGTTAGGTTAGGTAAAAACATATCAATGCTTTATTATTACTACGAAAGGGTATTAAGCTTTTAATTTTTGATATATGTTCTTACTTTTTTTGCATTTATTGATTGATCAATTGCAGCGGCACTTGAACTGCCTGAAAAATTAATAAGAAATAAATTGAAATATATATATATATATTTCTGCAGTTTAGCTTTTCAATTGACAGGTTAGTGCTTGGCAAATTTATGGTAATTTATTTCCGACAATAACTATTATTTCTACCATAAGTTATTTTCCCAAAATCTAACAAACTTAAATTGAATATTTAAAATATATAAAAAACCTCTAAATGTACCTTAACCCTGCCTAAACACCTATTTGGAACAGCTGCTAGCGGTGATTGAAGCCCAACTGAAATAGTTTAATGGCTGCTGCTAACAACCTGACATTTAGTTGAAAGGAAATTTTTGGTTATTGCATGGGAAATTGAAAGCGCAGAGTTGAATTTCAATGCAGGTGTAAATAAATCTGTAAGCGATACGTAGTTAGGTAGATGAGTATAGAGTAGCATTCAAAAATTAGTTTCTGGTTTAGTTTACTATTGAATTGATGTTAACAAGAAAAGATTAATTAATGGGTTTTTATAAGCCTACTCTTTGTTTCCCATAAAGCCTTAGCAGTTAATTTCGACTTAATTGTCCAATTAATGTATACATATATTCAATATTCCTTGAAAAAAAAACAGATTTCAAATTAAGGTTAGAAAACCACAAAAGAAATTATTTCTCTTTTCCCTTTTTATCTAAATATCTGGCCAAGAACGAAAAATATGAGTTTGCCATGAGTTTAGCCCATTGCGTGGCAAAAGAAACTCCATGCAATTATTAGCCGATAATTTTCGCCCTTGTGTGGGAGGCTTTTCTAAATCTTATTACAGTGTTTACTTACATGCTAAAAGATGGCCATTACTAAAAATACTGGTATTTAAAGCTTCTGACTTGGGCTCTTAGTTGATCAACAGTCATTTAGTTTGTTATTTCAGGCATTTTCATATGTAAATCAATGTCAATTGGTAAGACACCACGTCGTATGCGTAATTTGACAAAAGGCGGTCGAAAAGTGCAAATCGAATGCGTGACACAGCTGCGCCTATTCCCAACGGCACTCAAATTAATAAAATATAAAAAAATGAATATATGTTTATATAAAAGAAGCAGATATAATAGATATTGCCTCACGCACACACACACTCGCTCACAACATAGAGATATATACGAGTGGAGGCAGAAAATTGCCGAAGCTCGAAAATAAGCCGCCAATGCGAAGACATTGAAAATGGGGGAAAACAAGCGATAGGCCGTTGCTGTTAAATAATAAATTAATACGCGACGTTCACACACACATATACAAAGAAACACACATAGTAATTTTTATGCAATGCGCAATCGAAATCGTGTCTTGGCAAATTTGACTAACTTTTTATATTTCTATATATATACAATTTCTGTATCATTAGCCAATCTTAAGTATACGAAGTGTATTTGAAATTCCCATTTACTTATATAAGTATATATATATATATATCTAGATAGGTAATACATTTTTTGTATCTTGGCGGCTGCGCATATGTATATCCCGGTTTTTCTTTTGCTCCAGTTTTTCTTGTTTTTTGCTTTCTGTTCAAATGTTCTTTCTTATGTTTTGCCACCTTGGCTGAAGGGTCGTTATCTTTCAATTGGGGCGTGTGTTGGATTTGTTAGAAACTCACCTCAAAGCTGAGCAACCGTTTTCGGTGGGAAAAGTTTGCTCCCCTATGCCGTTATTTTATTGGTTCCCAATGCTCACTGAAAATGTCGGATAATATTTCCACCTAGAGATCTTTACTCTGTAATTCTTGTTTTATTTCCATCTATTTGAAATGTTTTTCTTATAAATAATACAACATAAAATGGATAATACAACATAAAAGTGCTTTATCCATAAAAATTTTACATGAATATATTTAAAAGGATAGAGACGAGGCACAATTTATAAATTTTAACAGTCGAAGCATTGGAACATTTTCAAAAACATTTCATTTTATGATGAACGCGACCATTAAGAACAAGCAATCAATTAAAATGCAATAAAGCTATTGATGAACATTAATTTGTCTTTTTATTTCTATATCGAAAGATTAAGCTGAACAATGCAACATTAAGATATGACAACGTAACAGCAAAAATACAAAGCAAGTAAGAACGCTCTTGTCAGGGTTTCCCGACAACAAAATCCTTTTAACGTTTGATCGAGATCGCAATTTTACATATATGCAGACAGATGATAATATGAATGCAACTTGGAGTCTCCTCGCTTGCAAACCACCGTCTCTACTCCGGCGCCACACTCGCGCATTGCAAAGAGTGCTTCAGTGTATGTGTGCTTGCGCTTAGTGCTTGGCGTGCTTTTACCGATTGACAAAATGTTATCTTTAATAACTTTAGTTACTTAACGGATTTTGGTGACATTATTAGCATTGATACTTTTTATTTTATAAAAAAATATAGTTTTACCTAAAAAAAATATTACAAATTGAAATGTGGCTTTATTTGCAACTGGACTTAAATTAAATTGAAGTTGTAAAATGTGGAGCCGGTGTCCAAAATAAAAGAAAAATCGAAATTGTATTTTGTTTACAAAAAGCTAAATGCAAACTTTGATGACTGTTGCTAAAGCGATGTAGAAGATATGCTCTAAAAACACAATCTCGATAACGTTTATATTGGATATCATGAACACGGGAAAGCTTATTGAATATCTAAAGCAAATTCTTTATACGAGTACCTTCGTGCAAAATTTCAGTCGTCAGTCTTTAGGTCTTATTCTGAGATCGTCGCATTGTAAATGCGGACAGATAGACAGACGGATGCACGGGTGGACCGGCAGGACTAAATCGAATTTCATCAAAAGCAACAACAGCGATCAGAAAACAGGTGGGGAAAGCGAGAGAGGGAAAGTGTGTGAGTGTGAAAGATGACTATTTTGTTTGATACGATTACCTTACGATTGTAGGCAGCAGGCTGCAGCTACTTAAGCAGAGCAAGCAGGATAGATGGTGTGAGCGAGAGCTAATCTTTTCAATGGCTGTGATTCCATTATTTTAATTCAGCCTGCACTGCACATACGAAGAGCAATTATTGTGGATGGAGTGAGAGGAGAGGGCAGGGCCAAGCCTAATAATAAAACTTAGTTTATGCGCGTATGCCTTGTTCATCAAACAAGAACTTCACGCGCTTGCTGTCAATAGTATTAAACGATAGTAATATTGATTGTTAATTGTCTGGTGTTGATATAATTTAAATTTGTATTGCGTGTGTTTTCAAAATTGTTATAAATATGCCGAGCAACTGAATGTCATCAATTTTTGTCGAACATTTAAGTGGCACACAAACTTAAAGGGCACACATTGCGCTTGAGCCACATTTCTTGCTTAAGATTGGAAAAGAGAAAGAGAGGAATAGAGAGGGAAATAAGAAGAAAGAGAGACCGAGAGTAAGCTTGTAATTTAAACCTGTCAAATATATGTATACTAAATAAATATTTAATGTGATTATCTTTTACTATGGATTATATATTGTATATCTTAAGGGCAAATGAATTCTTTTCAAATTCAGACAGACTTGCTGGAAGAAATATGATTTTGATGCAAAAGCGAGGAGTTCGCCATAAAGAGCGGAGGAAGCGTTTTTGTCTGATGATATTAAGATTAGTTTAACATAATCGAGCTCACAGCCGAATTCTTTAGAAATCTTATTGGCTTTCTTTGCACAAATGCGGAATAAAACATATTAAAGGTTATGTTAAACATAAACAATATCATCTCAATTTTAAATAATTTATAAAAAGTCAGTAGGAGTGCACTAGTCAAAGATATTATACTGTAATTTACTTTATATTCTATTGTCCTTTTTTAAATTTTTTTGCAAACTGCAGTGAGTGAAAATGAAATTCGCAATTAAACATTGAAACATATTTCAATGGAAATATTTAAGCATACTTTTGTTAACTGCAAGATATTTTAGAAATGAATTCAATAAATTCTGGATAAAAGATAAATTTACAAATTGCTTAAAATTATTTATTTGAATTTGTGAAATGCGTTTACATTCACTTAACAAAATAGAAAAAATCAAAAGGGCTTATGAATTGCTGATGGATTGAATGCATGTTTATTGATTAGATAGAAGCACACAACACACATACATGAATATGTGTATGTGTGTGTACATACAGCATACTTATTTAGACCTGTTTTACACGCTCGTCAGGCACATTGCGTTGCAAGTTACCATTATGCTGGGATCTATGATTAACATGGCTATAATAGTCACTAAGTGCATGCTTTTGACTTTGCTGCATACGTTTCAAAGTCATTAGACGATGAGTGTGTGTGTGTGCTCGCCACACAGTCGCCCAATAGCCCCTCCATCTGCATTCGTACAGTAACATATTCAAGGATTGCAGCCCTTGCCCTGGTCATTATGCGGTTGGTTATTTCCAGCATTTCGTGGCTCAAGTGCTTATTTGGTTTGTAACTATGCAGCGGCTGCTGTTTGTTTCTTTCCCTCTATTTTTTGTTCATTAGAAGCACTTAAAAATCGACACGGTATACAGTTATTTGGTATTTTGCCATTTATTATTTACCTTTAGCCAAATTGCTTACTTCAAGCCTCGTTCTGCAGCTTTTCAATCAGTCTAATGACAGAGCCCCATTGAGAGCGCAATTTGCTTTTTAATTAAAAGAAAATAAGTAGCCAAAAAGCAGACACTCGAAAAACTACTACCAGACTGCGACTGCGATTCCGGCTCACTTTAAACCCGAACAAAAAGATAAACAGACAGATAATAACAATAATAAACAAGTTGGCACTTCATTTCGAATGCTCCGGCGACTCTCTGATAGCTACTTAGTGCCAATATTAAAATCCACCACAAAGCAATGCCAACTGCTGTCCAAAAAGATGCACAACAACAACAAAAGCAGTATACTCTGTATATAGGAACAGCAGACGTAGAACGAGAATGCTATAAAAATAGAGAGGGAGAGAGCGAGCTGTCCAGCAGCTTAATCAGCATTTATGGCAGACTTTGGGCAACTTTTTTATACACACTTATATATATATAAGCATCTGTACTTAACCAAAGCATTACACTTTTGTTAGGGCATCTTGCAGGGTATTGCAAAGTCTGCTTTGATTTTATTCTGAAATATTTCGACAAACAATAGTTGATGTTTAAACCTATTTCAATTTTCGCAAAATAATTGCAGCTTGGTCCTTAAAACACTTTCCTTGACAAACATATTTTTCTTTCTAAAATAAGACAATCGATATTTGGACCTTAGTAGCACTTACTTTAATAATTTGAATATATTTATTGAATTGAATAAAAAAGAAACCTCAATCAGATATTCGTGAATTAGAGATGGGCCCCGATAAGAAAATTATTAATCAATAAGTTTTCATGTATTAACCAAAGAACAAAAGAATGATACTGACGACGAAATTAATTCTTACATATATAAATCATATTAAACTTAAGAGAAGTTCAAATATTTTATTATTTTGACAACAGTGCTATGAATTGCCATTGTTACAAATGCTGGCTAGCCAAGTGCTTGATATGCGAGATTTGGCAACGTGTGAGAGATACTCCCTCTCTACTTAAGTATAAGTTTGGAAGAAAGGAAAACACGTGTTATAGGACAAAATATTGAGAAAATATGATTTTGAAAAAAATGTAAATCTATCATAGCAATTCTAAGTATTGAAAAAAGTCGAGAAAATTTATCTGGACAATCGGGCGGGAAAAGAATAATTTTTTCGGGACGGAATGGCTTCGGAAGCAATTTCTCTCCCGATCCCAACTCTAATATGAATTGTCCTATTTTCAAATTAAATATAAAATCAAGCAGCTAAAATCTAAAATTAACATTATTTTAGTAATATTTAAAATTTATCTTAAGTTTCCATTCCACATACTGCATTAGTATTTGATTTCTTCATATTCAAATTTATTTTTAATGTCCTTATTTGTTGCTCAGTAAGAGCATTCAAAGTTCGTATGAGCAGAAGTTACTATTTTCTGCTTTTGTGAACTTCGTCGTTTTTAAAGCAAATAATTTCATATTTTTATGCTTAAGCATTTATTTGCTTAGCGGCTTCCTGCGATGTAATCTGCCAAATGTAGTCGCAGTTACCGCCACAGACGCTCCAGCTGCAGCTCCTCTACTCGAGCTAATGACACTTTATGTGGCCAGGCTGAAGTGGCTCAATGGTTGGTTCAACGAGATGGTTCAACGGTTCACTCCGCTGTCTACGAGGGCAAGTTTTGGAGCAAAAGGCGTAAGCTTCGATGACGCCAAGTAACGTAAGTGTCTAAAACTCTGTAGGGGGCTTATCTCATGAATGTGTGTATGTGTGTGTAAGTGTGTGTAGTGCCTACTTGGTCAAGTGACTTAGCTTGTGATTATATTGAGTGCTGCTGCTGCTTGAGTTGAGTCTCGGTCGCTGCTTCAATTGCCATGCCTTGTGCGGCGGCCTTGTGGTATTTATCCTCTGAGCAGGTCTTTTACAAATTTGTAAATTTCAAGAAGTCCTGTTTATTTATAAGATACATGACTAAGGAAGTTATTTAAGAAAATATTTGAAAATATAAGTTTTCTGTTGCCAATGTAAATAAATTAAATTTTTTGAATTCTCTTTGAGTGCATATATAAGTATATTATTTTCGTATTCGTACGATATAATACAAAATAAAATTTAAAAAAAAAACTAGAGGGATCGGCGAACTTCTACCATGCCGAAGTTTGGTAATACCCTTGTAATTGTAAACGATATAAGTATTGTTTTTATACCATGTACCCATTGAAAATGAGAAATCAGGGTAAAATGGTTTTGCAAAAAGTATGTAACAGGCAGAAGGAGGCGTGGCAGACCCCATAAAGTATATATATTCTTGATCAGGACGACGAGCTGAGTTAATTTAGCCCTGTCCGTCTGTCCGTCCGTCTGTCTGTCCGTCCGTCTGTCCGTATGTATGAACGCGTCGATCTCAGAACCTATAAGAGATAGAGATTTGAAATTTTTCACGAAGGTTCATGTATACAGCGCGCATATCGAATTTGATTTAGATATTCAATAACTTTTCCTGTTTCACTGATATCGATTAAAACCAATAGCAAGATTCAGTGTGCAGTGCTAAAAGGAATCGCGTTCGATTGAAAATATGACTCAAAATAAAGTCGTACTTGTTTAAAAGCGGCTTATCAAGAGGAGTCGCAGCTAGGGTACCATTTTCTCCGGACAAAACAGTAATTTATGATGCGAAAACGAGTGCATATATGACTCTTTTAATCAGAAAGAGGATTCGAAAAAGACTAGAAAATTATCAGAAATTTCATAAAATACTGGGTGGGTAATATTAAGGGTACATTAAGCTGTCATCAGGGGTACAGCTGGCCGGTCGGGCCAATAAAATATTATAAACTATATGCTGTAATTCTCTATAGTCTGTTTAATTAAATTTTGTTTAGTTCTTATTTGTTATTTTTCTTTTTTAAGTTTTTATTTTTGTGGACAATCGTACAAACACACAGTTTACTAAATTAAAAAAATATATTATAGAAAAAAAAAGAAATAAAGTAAATATTATTACACATAATATATACTACATTTTGAAAAGTTTATCAATAGATGACTTATTTATTCTGTGCAAAATCTAATCTTAGTAATAAATAACACATTATGGTAATAATAATAAGAATATATATGTACATTAAATGTTTCAAATAGTAGATTATCTTTCTCTCAATAAAATGATCATTCAATATTTATTCAAAGAGAGATAATGTTTTTTAGGCACTTCATATTTTTGATAAATATTCTCAGAATATTTACAGTTACTTTCTCATTCAAATACTTATCTTAAGCAATTAGGGAAATCCAACTTGTTTTGGAAAGACTAATATTTAAAAAACAATTTTAGTAATTTACAATTTGTTTTTCTAAGCTGTTTTCATAGCTAGGGATTCTTTTTAATACCTTCTAAGTCTAACAATATGTACAATATATTTACAGCTCGGAATTTGTGAAAGTAAATTAGTAAATAATTTTGCTATGGCCGCTTATCAAGTTCATAAATAAGCAGAAAAGGCTGTAAACAAATTTAAAGTGCAATTAATTACACCTAAAGTACCTTGAGGTGGGTGAGGCGTGGCAGCTTTTACGATTTTAAACGCTTCCGCCGAACAATTCAGCTGGAAAATAAATTAAAAAATTTGCTAAGCCGTTTGCTCTAGTTGTTGTTATTGCTATTGCTTTTATTGTCGTTGTTGTTGTTGTTGTTATTGTCTGTTGCCCGCACATAAAACTTGCTCGTTCTGTTGTCTGTCCATTGTCAGACTACTGGGGCAATAAACAAAAAATTTACGCGCTGCAAACATGCAACTTGTGGCGCTTGCAACAGGACTCAAGGTTTTCCTCACCCTTCCCCCAACAATAGAACTTTCGAGTATGTGGCAAGGTGGTGCAGGAGGTGGCTTTTTTTGGTTACTAATGCAATTTGCGGTTCGCATAAAACTTGCAGCTAGCATTTCTATAGAGGTTGTTATGCCTTTCGCTACCCCCAGCAATTTTATGTTATTGTTTCACTCGAGCAACTTTGTAATTGAAATCAAAGTGTGTAAACTGAGAGCAAAATCAAACCTAATGTAGCACACACGAGCAATTTACAACACCAGCCCAGCATCCCCCATGCGCTCTACAACTGCAGACAAAAGCTATAGAGGGTCAGCTACAAATAGGACACACTTTATATATATATATATGCCATAGTATTCGTGTATAGAACTATATATGTATATAGTTTGATTCAAACTCTTTCACAATTAAACAATCTGTAACTGGAAACAGTGGGCGAATTGTTGCCAAGTGCGGAAAGTATTTGCCGTTGGTAATTTTACTTTGGCTTACATTTCACTTGATTGGATTGTCGTATCTGTGTGCATGTGTGTGTGTTTCCGAATGTGAGTCTTTCAGAGAAAAGTTTTAAGAGCACTTCATAGCTGACAAATTCGCACAAGTGGAAGGCAATTACCTAAGCGGACAGCAACACTTCAAGATGTGGACTTGATTAATAGTCTTTGTGCAACTAGCTATAAATTGTGAATAATTATAGTATAATCACTGGTATTAAAGTAAAGCATTAAACATTTTTATAGATAGAAAGTTATTCTTTAAAGATATGTAGAGTTTTTAGGGAACCGCTAAACTAAAGATTTTGGTTTAGTTCTTATATAATATATAATTTTACATATACTAATGAGAATTTATAGTCGCATAGCTGGGTATGTGCAAAACAAGTTTTTGTTACTTTTACATATTTTTAGTTGTAAGTTAAATTTATTTTACATTAAGTATAAGACAACATAAAAAGCGGACTTATTCCGTCTAGCCGCCGAGTGAAGGCTCATGAGAATTGGATAGTGTAGCAATATTGAAAATAATAATTTTATTCAATTTTCAGCGGTTCATATAACTAATTATGCATTTGATATGGAGAATATACATACATTGATTGTATGATTGCTTGTGTCAAGAAACAGAATTTCTTCAAACAAATTGTACTACAAATTCTAAGAGTGTGAAATGCTTAGCTAAATACAGTTTATTGATACCATTGTAAAAAGGGTATATTCATTTTGGGCTAAACCTTGCAACTCAAAGAAGAAAGCATCTCCGACCATATAAAGTATATATATTCTTGATCAGCACTACGCGCTGAGTTGGTAAAGCACTGTCTGTCTGTCTGGATCAACGCAATCTCCTCCGAGACTATAGGAGATACAGAGTTGAAAACTTGCACACATGCTGAAATCTGCAGAAGGCATTGTAATAGCTCCCATAGGACAGATCGGGTTTAAGAAATCTTTTAAAAGTGAGAGACTTGAAATGTGGACCATATTTTTTACTGTTGCATTCATATCTTCCTGTATGTATGTAAAAATGCAAACTCGAACAAAGGTTCAGGGGATCTCGTAGTCGGGCAGTCCCGACTAGAGCGTTCTTACTTGTTTTTAATAACTTCTGTGCTACTAAACGGATTTTGATTAAATTTTCAGCATTGAATACTTATATATATAACTAAAAAACTAGAGGGATCATCTAACTTCTTCATGTCGAAGTTCGGTAATACCCTTGCAATTGTAAAGGATATAGATATAGTTTTATCTATATATATAGCGGACAGGGCTAAATCGACTCAACTCGTCACCCTGATCAAGAATATATATGCTTTGTGGGGTCAGCCACGCCTCCTTCTGCCTGTTACATACCTTTTGCAAAATCATTATTCCCTGATTTCCCATTTTCAATGGGTTCAGCGTAAAAGTATGTCTTCTACAGTTTAAGAGCTAGAACATCCAAATTTGTCTAGTAGGCTACTGTTGACGTGCCCTTAAGACTAGATCAAAAATGTATATATCTACAACCACAGGAGCTTGGGGTGCGGCAAGTCGGGAAGTCTGTTTTGGGCTTAGCAAAAATCCTCTAATATTTTGGGCGCTGTTCGAACCAGAGTCTTGAAACTTAAAACATATATTTGCATGAACCACCCCCATACAAAAACATATAGTATGTAAACCTACGCCCATTGGGGGTGTGCCAAATCGGTAAAAACTGTATCTTCCTCCGAGAAACCCAAGAGTTAACAAATACTTTAAGCTTAACTGACAAAATTGAAAAAAAATTATATAAATCCGCATCTTTCTGGCTTGGCAAATGGGAGAAAATTATATATTCCAAAGTTGTATAGCTAAAGCTCGAAAATTTGACAAGTATGTAAAAATTAGTAAATACGTCAATCTTGATATTTTCTTGACAAATCAAAAAAACAATACTTATATTCTTTACAATTACAAGGGTATTACCAAACTTCGGCATGGTCGAAGTTAGCCCATCCCTCTAGTTATTATATCACAAGTTCCCAAACAGGTAACTGCTCTACTGCAATTCTATGTACTTAAACCAAATCAATTAAGCGCTAAGTAAGCCGACAATCGGCTTTTCAGTTACAACAGCGATAAATTACCACAATAGGCTTAGGGGAATACGTAAGCTGTCTGTAAGGCTGTAAAGCTAACCCCGTCAGCTTACATCATTGGCTGCTTGCATGTTGATTAGAAGAGAAGCAGCAAAAACACTGCTTGGACGGCATTCAGGATGCTTCCTCATTAAGTTTTAAATAATCGATTGATCGGATACATATATATTCTCTTCGACTTGCCTAGGGCTTTGAAGTGAATTTTGTCGCAATATTTGTTTTTGCACTTGCAAGTATGCAATCATCTTTCTGCCCAGTATATAAATTGATAAATTACAAAATTATTAATTAAATCTTGGGATGGAGTCTACGAAAATTATGCCACAATATTAAGATATTCATAATTTCCATTTACCGTAATACAATAAATCTTTTGTGTGTGAGTTATTGTGTGTGAGAGGCGTGTGCGAGTGTGTGTGTGTGTATTTGTATGTGTATGTTCTGCTTGAAACCTACTTACTGTCCAAGCAGCAGCAGCCGCTTAAGTTCATGTCATTTGTCATATTTGAATTTTACACTTCCTTCCGGTGCGTCTCTTGGAATTGCAATTTGCTGCAACAGCCGGCGGCTATCATTGACCCGCCCATCGCCCATCAACCACCGGCTACCCCCTCCGCACATCGTCTCCCGCCTCTAATCGTTCTCTTGATGCAGCCGCAGCCGTTATAATTAACCAAGTTGCCAAGGCTTCAGCTTCTCTCATCTCTCTTCCCCCGAATGACTGCTCGTCGCATGACAAATGTCTCCAATTGCAGTTCCTGTGTGTGTGTGTGCGTATCTGCGGGTTGCATCTGGATTGCATGCAGTTCGGTTTAGATGCACAGATACAAAATGGCCACCAAGTTTATGTAAATGCCGTTGACATCGAAGTCAACGTTGACCTCTTTGATTCTCGCTCCCTAGATGCTTTAGATAAATTCCTGTGATTATATTTTGCTCAATTGCACGTGCCTGATTACGCATATGCCTGTGTGTGCATGTGTGTGTGAAAGTGTGTGCGTGTTTGCGTGCGTGTGTGTGCGCCCGGCATTTTAGGCAAATTGATTTGAGATTTACCATTAAGATGATTTCCATGCATATCGAATTTAGTTGCGCAAATTATTTTCATATAAATTATGGATTTTGTAATAAATATAAAATTAATTAAAGCCCCTAACATAGGCACATATGGTCAGCCAATTTAGAGTTACCATATTCAATGTCCGATGGGCCATGCATTTCAGCTACTTTCAAGGTATTTCACATTTGAATTTTGAATATTTGAATGCTTGATTGTGCCGTATGCCAGTTTATTCAGAATTTTAATATGTGAACAGATAAATTGATTAAATTATAATTAATATGTACATATAGTATGCGAACATTGGTTAAGATGAGAGAGTAGGCTGCGGTAATGCACTGTAATTCATTCGATTAATGTGATTATGCCCATTGCAATAAAGCGCATTTATTTCTAGTTTGTTTAAGTACAATGTTTACAATCATAAATAAGCTTAACACCATTTTAAGTTTATTTACAGCGAATTATAAAAATAATCATAAATTTAATTACGGCTCAATCACGTATATTTTATGCATATATTATATTATTATAATTAATACATATTATATATAAATATCTCCAGATGTGTTATTAAAATTGAATTTATTTACACTAGACATATTTTTTGATTGATAAAAATATCGAAAATTATGCTGAATGTGTTTTAAGTATTTAATTTTATTTCATATTTAATATTATAGTTTCATAAAAAAAAGGTAATTCTTGGATACATGGAAAGATTTGGTTGGCTTTTAATGGATTCTTGGATTGTATTTATGTGGAGAGAGAGAGAGAGAGAGAGTCTCTCTAAATAAGATTAAGAGAAAGCCCCATTGTACCTAACTCTTGGCGTATGGTATTTATTGATACGCAAAGAAAATGTTTTAAATCTTGTTGCTTACGAATTTGTTTTCTTTAACGGATTGCATAGAGAATAAATTATAATTTTAAGTCTTCTATTTGTTTGCTTATTTATAATGTATACAGAGTTAAGACTACATCCAAAGTGGATTGCTAATATCATCTGAAATTATTATTCCATGAACTCATTGAAAATGGGTATTCTGAATGTAATAGTCGTATTCAAAATATGTATCAGGCAGAAGGATGCGTGGCTGTCCCCATAAAGTATGCATATTCTTGATCAGAAGCAAGCCGTCGTCTGTCCGTATATATGAATGAGTAGATCTCGGAACCAATAAGAGCTATAGTCTATACATATATTTATATGTTGAGCATATCTATTACATCTAAAATATTCAAATTTTGCATTTAGTTTCTCGTATATAATATACAGTTTTGAAATATTTGATATTTTGAATAGGTGCTCCAATTTCTTCAAAATCACTTTTATTAGGGTTCTACTATAAATATAGAACCAATTTAATTTTTTAACTTTTAAGGTATTGTCGTATATTCAATATCCAATGTTGAAAATTTCATTTTGTCAATCGGCAAGAACGGCTCTATACGTGTGCACACAAACATTCAAATGCAGGCATACGTTTTCAAGTAAAACAGAGTGTTGCGTCGCGGTAGAGATGGTGGCTTAAACAATTTATTTTTTGGTAGCTATTATTTAATTTTGGAGCTCTAGTTTTGATGCGGAAATACATTTGTTTTCTTTTAAATTTTTTTTGCCAAATTTTTATAGTAGCATCTATTAAATATTTGATAAATATTTGTGTGACTGCCCAGACCTATGTGACTGCGTCATCATTTTTTTATTAACAATACCATTCAAATTGCGTTAGAATATTTCAAGTTGAAACTAAAATTAGTTATATTTAAATAAGGAAATGAGTAAAATAAGTCATCACATAAAATATTCGCTTATATAATTTTTTCGCTTCTTCATACAGTACATACATTTGTATCTGATATATTAACTGCATTACATAAATATATTTTTATTATTTCATACATATTACGTATACGAAATAACTTTTATTCGATTGAAAAAGAAAATACAATTCAAACTGCTTTAGAATATTTAAAATTTAATCTGAAGTTTCTTATTATTTTCTTTGAATATATTTTCTGGAGTATATTTTCTTTTTCATAAAGTAAGTCTAAGATTTGTTAAATCAAATGCGATTACTCAATGCAGCATGATTATATTTCCATCTTGTTTGTATGCTTTAAGTGATGGAAAAGAGACCGCAAGCCTTTAATTGAGTTGGCCACCAACTGGCTAGCGTAGTGGCAGCTGCTTTCAGTTCAAACGCAAGCATAATGTGCACGAATCGAGTTGCCTTTTGGATGGTTAGTTGGTTAGTTGGTTGGCTGGTTGGTTGCTTTGAACACATTGCGGTTTCACACATGCCATTGTAATCCCAGGCGCGCCTAAATGCTAGCAACAGAGAACATAGCACCGCACAGACGCAGATTACAAGGCAATAGCAATAGCAATAGGAAAAGCCAAAAGGCAAAAGGCAAAAGGCAAAATGCTCGCAACACGATACCAATAAAAAGTGGCTGACAACAGAGAAACACAGAGGGCACCACAAAAATAAACACAGAAAAAAACCAGCTCTAAAAACAATTTGACATTTGGCCAGCAAATAGCAAAAAACAAAAGCGTTGCGACCTCGTGACGGTGGCCATAAAAAATTAGTGGGTCTGGCCAGCAGGGCGAGCAGCTCACGTTATCAGGAACGCCATCACTGGACGACCTGGCCCGGTTGACAATCTGATGGACGCTGTCAACGCCCAGAACAACGTGGCCAAAAAACAATGTGGCCAAAAGCACCAGCCCACCAAAGCGTTCGAGGGTCAAATGCACAACGCCTATAAGTTGGCAACGAAATCAAATGAATGTCCTTCGTTTGCAACGTTTGCTCGGGTAATGCAAAGCGATAATAGTACGTGACCAGTCTGGTTGCCTTTAGAGCTACTAGAGCTGCCTCTTAAAGTCGTCTCTTGTTAAAAAAAAGAAAATAAAAATGGAAAATAATCTTCCTAGTTGAAAATAGACTAAAAATACTTTATAGACTGGCACACACTCGTGAGCGCTTACAAATTGATGTGAATTTCTTCACATGTTCATATAACAGCAACAACGCACACATACACACTGACACACACACGCAAGCTGACCAAACGCCATTCATCATCATCGGCAGCTGAATATTTTATTTACTTTTTTTTTCTTGTCGGTTGCCTTTTGGAGCTGCTATTAGATACGAGTATCCATATAGTTTGTTGAGCATGCTAAGCGGCAAACGGGATAAAAGGTAGTTGCTTCTCAGCTCTCCTCTCTCTATGTGCGTGTGTTTTGTTAAGGTATGTGTGTGCATGTGTGGGAAAATAAGTTTACAAGTTACAGCCTAAGGCTATTTTGGCTGGATCAACTTTGGGCCAGGCTGGTGTCGAAACTTGGGCACAGTGGTCAATTGTTTATTGTTTGATTGGTTAGAAATTGGTATTTTAGTTGCCACAAACTGAACTTGTTTCTACTAAAACGTACGCAGACAAGTAGATCTTTAAATATTTTTAAGTATTACAAAATGTATTAGTATACTCATCCAAGTATGAGAGATTTTGAAGGGAACTAATAGAAGTTTCAGTTTTCATAACTTCTTTTTTATTGTAGAATCTTAAATTTACAAAAAAAAGAAGGTTTTTGTCTCACTTTTTTATAAGAATATTTCAGTGATAGAGTTATTGTGGTTTCAGATTTGGATTCAAAAAAAGTATAATCTGATTCTTCATAAGTAAATCCAGTTGGCCTGTGTTATTACTCTCAAAATATTTTATGAGAGAGTATGAAGCTCTAGTCATAGTCTTTGTTTTCAGCTGTTTACTATGGTACTGATCAAGCAGCGAATAAAAAATATTATAATATTTTGTAATATTAACATAGGAATTACAATAATACTCTACAAGAATATATATTTATATATGTTACTGTTTTTTTTAAATTTATTAAATTTGTATATATTTATACAAATAATTGCATTTGTAAGCAGGTTTTTCCAACTTTATACTAGAGAAGATCTTAAATCGTTGCCGTAATACTAATATATTTTGGGTACACAAGAGAGGAAGAGAGGAAAGTGTAAATATAAAAATATTTAAAGTCATCCAGTCTCAAAAATTTTCCATATAAGCCAAGATATTTACTGTCATGAATATTTGTAAAAAAAATATAAGTTTTTTATCTAAGGACTGTATACAAACATAGATATATTATTTTGGGACTGTAAAGTAAAGTAATTAAGCATGTTAAAATACAAAAAAAAGATAGAATACATCAGTAAGAATTCATATCAGTTAAAATTATGGTTTTGAAGACTTACTGACAAGAAGTTTGCTGCCAAGCAATTGACTTTTGTTTCACTGTAAGTAAATCACTTCAGTCGGGCAAGACTTATGGCGATTGTAATGTGTAGTGCATAACAGTTTTTGTGTAAAAATATTGCCTAAGTGAAACAAGTTTTCACATATGATTTATTTATTTGATTTGTAGCTGCAGCCAAGGTACATATACAAGACTCGAGCTCTCTACCCACGTCGCGTTCCATTTCTTTGCCCTATCCAAATGTGATGCATGTGAGTTGGTCAAGTTGTGTGGCATGTTAACGTTTTCGGTGTTGTGTAAGTTTATTAGTGATTAGTTTTTGAGTTCTCTGCTGAGCACTCTATAGATAGATAGCTTGATTGATTGATTGATTATTTGATAAAGCGCTTGCGTGTGCGGCCATTGAATTTAATTAGGGAATTGGATACGCTTACGGGGCGATTCATCTCTGTTCGAGTGTTAGCATATGGCATGTAATTATATAACATAATGATATAATACACAATCCCTATGGAGGTTGAGAATTTCATGATATTTGCAACTTATTTAAAGTCATGAGACTCGCAAAACGCTGACAAATTTTATTTCCGCCAGAGTCACGCACCGGGGAACTGAGTCACTGAGCTGCCGACCCACTTGCCAACAGTGCCTGGACAAGAGGTGGATGAAAAGTCAGTCTCTCCCGGCAACATTTATGCGAATTGTCTTTTGTGCGCTTCATTTCGCATAAACAAATCTCGGCCGTTGTATATTTATACCGGAAACGTGCAAATAACGCCCCAGGGACTAGGCAACATAGAGCCCTCTACACATTCTACACGTTCGCGACACTGTTGTCGCCATTGTGTGTGTTGTGGCCGCCACCACCTGTGTCGCTCAGATATTTTTTGCTTCTTTTTTCATGCCCATCAACTAACTACGTTGGGAAAAAATTTACTTGACGTTTCCGTTGCAGTAAAAACACATGGCCGAAATACAAACAAGCAAAGCAACTAGAGTTTATAATCTAAGAATCGGAAAGCCGAATCTCTAATACACTTACGAATAAACAAGACTCATAGAATCAAATCAATTTGTAGTAACAGAAAGCTCTGCAAAAAGCAAAAGCTTTTCTTTCGGTGTTTAATTATTTGAATCATTTTACATCTATGATTAAAAGGTAAAATTATATAAAATTTTAATGCAAATCAATACTTTATCAAATATAATTATTTATTTAATCATATTCATAAAAAAGCGAAGTAAAATTGTTAAAATTGAATTCTTTTAATCATTCAAATTAATTTTTTTTTTTTTTGTGATGCATATTATAATTTAAACGAAGAATTTAGGCTCCATAGCCTTTTGTGGCTAAGCATTTAAAATGCTTATTTAAAATAAAAATTATTTTGCATTTTATTTCATTTAGAAAAGAAATAAAAATTATGAAATTGCTTAAAATTGTTTTAAAATTTGTATACCCTAAATCAATTAAATAAGTAATATTTCTCAAATTTTATAATATTTATATTTTTTAAATGCAATGCTCCTCCTATTTCCCCTACATTATTATCATAAACTAAATTCATAAAGCAAGTATCAAATGAAGAAAAAAACTTTAGTTCTTATATTTTGGTAACTATATTAATTAATTAATTCATTAATTTTGCTACATTGAACTCAGCCGCTTCAGATGTCTGCTTCAATAAAGAATTCAGACTTCAGTCTGCAGTTATCTCTCTCATTTACTATTTGAAATAATAATTGAATTTAAGTGTTATAAAAATGATTTTTGCTTATATTCCTGTTATTCCTGTTAACCGATTCAAGCTAATGCCGATTTTTTGTTTGATTTGTTAACCTGGTTTCTTGTAGCGTTTTTGGCGTTTCTTTGACTTTCATTTTGTTCTTAAAACATTTTATCCTTTGCATATTTTTATTTGTCAAACTTGGTAAACTATCTTTATTAATAATTTTAAACTTTCCTAACATTTTTCCAAAATACTCAAAATAAATGAGAGAATTTCTAGAAAATGAAAATGCGGCTTTGTTTTTTGCTTAAAATTTTGGTAATTTCTAGTTCAGCGAGGCTCCTTTCCTTTCAAATTTTATTTTCTTTCAGACAGTATTTGTAATTCGGTTCATATAGTCAAAGCAGCCTGGAAAAGTGTAATGCAAACTGTTGTCGTATTTGTATTTTTCTATAGTCTACTTTTGGGCTTGCCTGTGTGTGTGTGTTTGGGTTTGTGGCAGCTCAGTGCGGCTGGTTGGTTTGGCTTTTGTGTGCGCCTATTGTCAAATTGAATTGTAATAGACACGTTTTTGCAAGGCGAGTGTGTGTATGAGTGTGTGTGCCGTGTGCCTCTCCGCCTGACACTTTATATTTACAGCTGCGCTCGTCACGCTCGACCAGGCGCTGCTACCCAGCTTCGTCGGTGCGCCTGCCCACCTCTACCATCCCGCCTATTCATATCATAGTCAGTCCGTACCGCGGCTTAATTTTATGCATACGAAACGTATGCCGGCGTCTTTCGCGCGCATAAAAAATTTTATTGCATACATTTAGGCAGCTGCACAGCTACTGTCTACGCTTGTCCCTGAGCAAGGGAGGGGAATTAAGGGAATAGGGCTAGCAGCTCGGTTGCCTTCATATTTGCATTTTCTTATTTAAATGTCGACTTTTAAATGACGACAAATTGTTTTGACGTTGTGTCGCTTTTTGATTTAAAAAACAACAAGAAGAAAAAATAAAAAAGAAGCTAAGACAAACGAGTTGAAAGGCTCAGCTGTGGGAGTGGGGATGTGTGTGAGTGTATGGGACAAGTGGAAAATGGGTTTGTTTCGCTTAAAGGCTTAAAAGCTGTTTTGTCTGTCCTACAAAATTGTGTGTGCAAATGAAAACAGAAAAACAAACTAAAATATCTAAGAAAAAAATGAAATAAAATATATACCATACACTAGCAGTAATAAGTGTAAGCAGTATAAGAAGTAAATGCTTTAAAAGTAATTAAACAAACAAACTAGAGAGTTGGGCTTACCTGGCCTAATTCGAAGACTTTATACACTTGCAAATTCAAAGTTTTGTCTAAAGGAATAAAACAGTTTCCTTACTAAAACAAGTTTTTGAACCCTTAAATCCTATGGGAGCAATGATGATATGATATGTTTATAAATATATGTAGATGAATGCCGTTCGGCGTGTTGATGAACAAAACTAAAATTTTTTAGTCGGACATGTTTCCTTCGATACGTTGAAAATATCTCGCCAAAGTAAATATACCCTTATTGCAAGGGTATGAAAATATATTTCAACTATAATAATTAATTTTGAAAAACAATTTAGGCAAAATATTTTGGTGCCCGAAGTAAAAATTCAATTAAATAACAAACAATTTCTTATTAAACAATTCACTTTTATCTAATACAATAATCATTGGATAATACTGTGCCCCTAACAGAGATGCTGTCCGAAAATTCGAATGCAAATTACAGGAACCGTTATACCAATTAAAACGAACAGAAATTCAAAAACCGTAAAAACAGTAAACAACATTGTCACTTAATTTAATCACATTTATAAAAACCACTAATTGACTTTTGAACGTTAATGCTCGAGCACCATTGAAAATGCTAGCACACACATACAAGCCCACACACAAGAGCACACACTTGTATGCCACACATAATATATATACCGTGAAGTTATTGCATACGGTCCGGATCCATAAAAGGCAGGACAACAAAATGTTGCCATAATTGGTATTTTTGATATGCATAAAATTTTGCAGGGTCATAAGCTCGAATTTGACTGTATGTGTGCGCATATAGATACATATAAATGAATACATACATTTAGGCATATATATATGTATGCGTGTTTATGTGGAGCTAATTAAATTATTATTTTCCACAATTTTGCGGTCCATGGTAGAAATAACTAACGATACGAGCACAAAATGTGGCCCAAAAATTGGCTTATTTATCTATGAGCGTTTAATTTTTGTCAATTTTGGAATTTCAGGTACAATTTGTCATACAATATGATACGTAATTTACACGTATATGCATAAATTTGACTGCTGCCGTATATTCCATCAATTAACTCAAATTTGTGGTTAATTTCGTTGACATTAGTTTTATAGAGGGCATTATCATAATCGCATTAGAGTTGGCAGCTCATTAAGTCAATTTAGCCTTATGTAGTTTCTTGATAAAAGTTAATCATAGTTGGTTTGCTTTTTTGATAAGGGTCGAAAGTCTTATATAGTGAACTGCAATATATGCAAAATATACAGCTAACTATTTTTTTCAATTTATTCGTTAAAGAATTTCTTAACAATTTTTGACAGAAATAAAATATTAACATCAACACACAATATTTATGTAATAATGAACTCAAGGCCTAAATATTAAACAAGAGATGGGATCGGGAAAGAAATTGGTTCCCGACCCATCCCGTAAATCCCGAAATTTTTTTTCAACATTTAGAATTTTTATGATTTAACATTTTTATTGAAAAATCATATTTTCTCAAAATTTTCTTTTATAAGACGTGTCCGTCTTTTTTTTTAAAGATCTACTAGAAGTAAAATACACCCTATCACTCGTTGCCGAAGATGTTGGAATATCAAGTACTTGCCTAGCAAGCATTTTTAACAATGGCAATTCATTACATTGTTGTTAAGATAATAAAATATTTGAATCTCTTAAATTTAACAGGATTTATATAAGAATTAATTTCCCCGTCAATATCATTTGTCTGTTATTTGATAAAAATAAGTAATTTTATCGATTATTAATTTTTAATTAACCACAAATTAACTATCGGGACCATCCCGATCTTTTTTAAAATCTTTTCCATCCCGCCCGATCCCGAAAATTTTGTCGGGACCCGCTGGATTCTCAAAAATCCCGATTCCGACGCCCATCTCTATATTGGACTTCAATTATTTATAACCTGGATATGGCATAAGCAAACAAGGATATTTAATGTTTGACCCATATATCTTAATCTAATTTCTGTATTCTTTATTTTATAATCTGCGCCCATTTAAAAACGGAAACTAAGGGTATAGGGGTTTCTAGATGTATATAGCGGAGAGAAAGAGTTATGATCAAGATATGAAAAGTATATATATTCTTAATCTGGAAGAATAGTAGAGACGATGTAGCACTGTCCGTATGTATGATACAAGGAGGAACCTATCAGAGACTTGAAATAATACATGTGTTTGCCTCTAAAGCCGTGTTCTTGATAATATATAAAAATGTTATCGAACCTAAATTATTTGAGCACATCTCTCGTATCATCAAATTTGCATTTTTTTTTTAGATATAGCTTATAGTATTACCATTTCGCAGAATGAGTAATTATATTTATTTGAGCTTACACTAGTTATGTGTGCTTGTGTATACGTGAGTGAGCATATGTTTAGTGAATTGAAGGAGAATAGTAAATAGCAATTAGCTGCTTCGAGTCAATTTGAGAATTTCACTTCATATGAATTGTTTCTTAAAATATACAGCTCTCTAGTATAAGAGAATTGTAATGCAAAATCATCATTGGATACATCATTTTGAAAAAGCAAAATAATTAACAATGTTTGTTACCGTGCAATGTTTGCTATGTTACAAAGTATTTGATCCATTTGATATTAACATTTGTAATAGATTACGAAAATATAGATATGCAATATATATATCGAATCAGTTTTAACAAAGGTTAGAAGAAAGTGTAAAATTTCGGTAGTTACTAAAGCAAATCTTTCTATAGGACAATTTGTGTTTCACTTGAGTAACATCTGAAACGTAAATGGTTTCTCTTTCTAACTGAAAATCCTGTCTGGCCCACTCAACAGAGACGTTAGCCATCCTCGAGTATTTGCCAATTTATTTTAATTAATGCTCGAATCAGCAGCCAGAGCATGTTAACAAATCGAGTCGGTTTCTGTTTTCATTTATGTCACTGCTAATTGCCACTAGAAATCGCATGCAGCTGACTTTTTCAAAAGGCTTTGAACAGATTTGATATATACTATTTGAGAAGAGCTGCCATATAAATCAATGCAATTGAGTTGATTTATACACGCACAGTGTGTGTGTGTGTGTAGGTTAGCATGAACTTAAATGAGCTACAAAATATAGAAGCTCGCAATTTATTTGCTTGTTGAAGAAATATTATGTTAATTAATTTAAAATAAGTAATAATACTCGTATTAATAACGGTGTGTGAAAAAAAGATAAAATTCATTTAAAGCGTAAATAGGTAGAGTAAATTAAGTGCATTAACAAGTGATTAAAATAGGCCATGGCACATTTTTAATGATCTACTATTTAAAAATACATTTTTTGACTGAAGAAGTTTATTATTTAAAATACGAAAAGAAAGTATATACATATAGAAATAGACTTATTTATACATTATTTTCAATAAAATTTTAGTATATTTTTATTGTTAAAAATCAGTTTATTGCAAATGCTTACTTTCTTTAGTTTATTTAATTCGATATTTTTCAAAACAAATTGCATTTGATACGTTGAATAGTCTCTTTTATTTATTAACTTAAATTTTTTTTCTTATATACAATTTAATTAAAGTTTAGATAGACTGTGTTGTAATGAATTATCTTATTTTTGTTCAACATTTTTATACATGTTATACAATATTTTTTTTTATTTATTTAACTAGTATATGTTTTTTGATTATTAAATTTTTAAAACTAAACATAATAAATAAGAATAATAATAAAATATGATTTTTTTAATTAATTAAAAATTTTTTTTATAATTTTATTTTTTGTTAAACTATCATTGACATAAAACGTACCTTAACAATATACCTATTATTTTAGTTCATATTTGCCATCAATTAATTTTTACTTTCTCATTGATGTGTGTACTATTTAAAAATTATGAAGAAAAATTACACTTTGTTTTTAGTAGTATATAATTATAAATATCGAAAATAAATTAAATGCAGTATTGGAGTCTGAAATTGTAGCGAATCTTTACAAACATCACAGCTCAATCAGTGATACTTCATATTTTGTTTTCAGATTGCGCATTTCGTTCATTTTTCACACGCTATCAGTTTTCAATGAATTTTCAGTTTTCACTCGCACTCGAAGCGTGCGTCGGTTATTCATCACTAGTGTAGTCTATATATGTGAGGATCCTTATGTTTGTAAGTGTACATGCACACACACACACACACATACATTTATTTATATATATACGTCTATGTGAGTGTGTGTGAGGCTTTCACGTCCATTTCTGTGCATCCTGTTCCCTGGCAATTGCCAATCAATGTTTGTGCAAAAATATTTGCTTCTCTTATTTTCCACACTCTTAGGCCGCTGTTTGTTTGTTTTGTGGGTTTTTTTATTTTTTGTATGTTGTTTTTATTTTCAATAAATCGGCCGAAGCACGCCGTGCCGCTCAATTGCAGTGGATTAAATTATTAAAAAGTGCTCGAGAGCACAAAAATAACAAAATATGAAAGGAAAAACCGCAGTTAAAATGCGCGTAGATACTTTAATTTGATTAATATTTAAATTGATTGATGCCGAGCAGAGTTAAGGGTTTTTATTAAAACATATATGAAATGGACTCTCTCACATAGACTTAGATCAAGATGTATAACAGCTGTTGGTTATTTCTCAAAATTAAAGACATCTTAATATTTGGACTCTCGCAAAAGTGACTCGATTACCCAAAAAGGCCAAAAATTGTTAGCTATATTAAAACCGCCCTTCTATAAGCACCGTCCGTCAAACTCTGTACGAAATCACATTTAATTTCCATGTTTCTTTAAGCGAATAATGTAGCCTAAAATAAATCGCTAAAGACCAACCGGGCCAGCCAGGCAAAGCGAAACTCAAATAAAATTTCAGTTGCACGCCATTTTCATATTAAATAACTTTGTGTATATTTCCTGTGGTCTTACGATGAGCTACCTATTACCAGTCTATTTTTTTGTTTTCTTTTTCTCTTACTTTCTTTTGAGTCGACAGGTGAACAAGTTCACAGCGTTTCGGCAGCACAGCTGGATTCAGCATTCAAAATGGAACAGTTGAGAACTAAACAAAAACCTGCATCAAGCCTGCTCATTAAATTGGCCAGAAGCCCCAGAATTAGAAAATACAAATTTATTCACTTTAAGATGGTGGTCGAAAAAACCAAGTGGGAAATATAATTTCTATTAAGTAAAAGATCTATATCATTTGACTTTTGCTTGAAGCATGGAAACCAGTTCGTCAATTCAAGATACTTTTTTAGTTAAGTTCTTTAAAGGAAATTTAATTGTAACAACTAATTTAAAGTAAACATTCCCATTAAGTATACGACTTGTAGTTCATGGCTCTTGAAAATAACTGAATGAAAGTCAGTCTCTCAACGTGTGAATGCGCATCAAAGCTGGCAGCACAAAATCTAAAGGCTGGCAAACAGACATTCAATGCAAACGCCCCAAAGGGCATTATCCCTTGCCTGCGTGTTAATGTGTGAAAAGCATACACAAACACAAATGCCTGCGTATGTTTTGATGAGAAGTGTTAATGTGGAATATGGAGATTACACAAATGTTGGCATAGGACTTAAAGCCAAAAAGCAATATTTTTTCCTTTACCAAAGTATCGATATCTATTCTAATTGGAGAAACTGGTAATAATATATTAATATCTAACTTTACAAAAAAACTGTAAACTGTAACTGACACTTTGGGGCGACAGAAAGTAGCATATGTTATATATATCATCTTATTCTTGTATTTTATATCCTAAATATTAAAGTTATATTTTGTATACCCTGAACCCATTGAAAATGGGAAATCAGGGTATAATGGTTATGGAAAAAGTATGTAACAGGCAGAAGGAGGCGTGGCAGACCCCATAAAGTATATATGTTCTTGATTAGAACGACAAGCTGAGTCGATTTAGCCCTGGCCGCCTGTCTGTCCGACCGTCTGTACGTATGAATGAACGCGTCGATCTCAAAACGCATAAGCCAGAGACTTGAAATTTTAGATGAATGTCCTTGTATACACCGCGCACATGGAGTTTGTCTTAGGTTTTCGATAACTTTTCTGTTTTGATGATATCGATTAAAAACTTTATCGAGATTCAGTTTTTTCAACATATGCTTTCTTTACATGTTTTATGCTAAAGTCACAAAATTTGCACTTAGCTTTTGTAAATAAAATACAATTTCGTTTTTTTTTATTTTGGCTCCATTTTACAAAATCAATTTCATTTAAGTTCAGTTGCAAATATAGCCATAATTAATATTTTTTAAATTTTAAAGATAAAACTGTATTTTCAATAAAATAAAAGAATTCAATGCTGAATTCTTTAGTAACATAGAAGTTTCGCGTCAGCAACGCCCAGCTGATCAGCCAGATCAGCTGAGCTGAGCTTACGCTTGAGCGAGCTTTCCGTCTCTCAGAGTGAGCTTGAGTTAGAAGCGCAATAATTAAGCTCTTTTTCTTGTTCAACCGATCTTTGTAAGCACTCTTCAAAATTGTAAATGAAACTCTGCGCACGCGTTTTGTAATTGAAAAGTTTTCATTGTCGTTCAATGTTCAAATAGTGCATAATTATATTAAATAATAAACCGAATCCAACAACTGGTGGTATAGTATGTCGTTAAATACATTTATAAGTGCATGCGTCTGTGGGAGATGTAATCTCCAAAAAAGTTCAGGGTATCTCATTCTTACTTGTTATAGGAATACATTCCTATAAAAATCGCTCGGTATCATAACGGACAGACGGGCAGACAGACAGACATGGCTAGATCGACTCAGCTCGTCGTCCTGATCAAGACTATATGTATATGCTTTATAGGGTTTGCCACGCCTTCATCTGCCTGTTAGATACATTCTCACAAAACCAATGGGTTCAGGGTATAAAAAGAAGGGCTCTTATTATACCCCGAATTCATTGAAAATAAACCAATAAACCAATTCGTTCATTGCATATAATGTTGTACTCATCTGAAAAATCAGCATATTTGTGTTATTGAAATTCTTTCTTACGAAGCTAGCCCCATATTATTGCACCACATTTCTTAATTGGTTAAATAATTGCGTACTGTTTATTTAGTTCCTAGTTTTTTCGTTAACGTGGACCCATGAGTTAGGATTTACATATATGTTGGAGACTGTGCCGCGCAGCGTATTCAGACCCTGATTAAGGGGCACCGGTTTGGGGCGTTCCGACACGCCCTTGACCCATTGCTGCCACGCTGATGCAGACTGTTGCTTGCGCTGCTGCTGTTCCCGTTGCTTTCGCAGCGCCTCGGCCTGTTGCAGCCGACGTCGCTGCTCTGCCTGTTGGATTTTCTGTAGCTCCCAGCTGTGTAGGCGTCGTCGCGCCACCTCTGCTAGTTGGGTCTGGTCAGTGGCAGGGTTTGAGTTGCGTTTGTTGTTTGCACACTGTTGTGCCTTTCGCTGGCACCACTCCTGGACTCGCTTCTCGTTTAGTTTTTGGCGCAGTTCGTCCTTTTGTCGTTTTTGTTTCAACTGTTCCTGCGCTGCCTGCTGCTTGTACATACACTGACGCTTCTTGCCAGAGAGCCAATTATTGTAGGCCTCGTCTGACTGACGCATCATCTTCAATTGGTCCAATTGCACTTGCTGGTCATAGTGCAGGGAACCTGTTTCCGAGTCAAGTTCTAGCAAGGGTACAGAGCAGCTGTAAGTGAGCTGATCAGTTGGATTGCTTTCCGCAGACGTATACATGGAAACGGAGCCTTCCTCCTCCCAACTGCACATGGATGTTGTGGAGCCTCTTTCCAGCTGCTGGTTATCTCCATTGCAATGCATAAGTAATGCCTGTTGATGGGGCATTATTTGTTCATTTATTACATCGAATTCTCCACTACCTCCGGATAGTGAGCTATTGCCGGTGCAGATCTGCGGCGTCAGTGTTGCAGTCTCTGTTTCTAAGGACCGGGGGGAGCTATAACGCAGTGTGGACATCTCCGTGTCGTCCATAGAGTTGAGCTCGCAGGACGAAGCGGAGCGGCCCACAAAGCGCACCGTGCTAGGACTGGAGACTAAGTCATGCGGCTCCGAGTCATAGGACTTGATGTACGTACGCGAGCATTTTGTGCGCCGTGTACTTATTTGTGTTTCCTCATCCATGGCCTGAATGGGAATCGTGTTAATTGTGGAGCGTCCCTTGTTGAAGACTTCAAAATCGACAAATTTGCCACGACTGTTCAAGTGACCGACAAATGCCATTTCTTCAGAGCTGAAATAATCCAGTTGATAGGTGTATTGAAGAAATTCCCTTAGACTTCTGAATTTCAATGTCTTCAATCCTGAATGGGAAATTCGTCGTCTGTTGTTGTTAATTTCGCACGTTATTAAAACTCGAACGTAAAAGGAGAGAAACTGTAAAGCAAATAAAACTGTATGTATATGTGTACACAACAATAATCGGAATGAGAGTATAATAAAACATTCGCCTTTCTACATTTTTATAAATAAAGCAAGGCAAGAGCTGACTTATTTGTCTTCTCGATAATGGATGTACCGATTTGAACAATTTTGATTTAGAAATATTTGTGAAAGTTCAGGGAAGGTGGGAAATATAAATAATTTGCAAGGGCAAATACTAATATCGAACATTTAAATAAGAAGAGAACTTATTTTATTGGCAAAAAATATACAGAAGATTGCTTAAAGCTAGCGTATATGAGAATATACAGAGATGAGATACAATTATCTTAACTAAAAAATATTTTTTGATTTAATATTATATGTGTGTGAATATGTTGAATTATAAACATTTAAAATGAGGCAGTTCCAAAAACCTTGTGAAGTTTGCTTATAACTATACTTATAACTAAATTAATTAACTAAACGGTTAGAGCTTCTAGAAGACTAATTTTTTACTACTAAATAGTGAAGTACCTACCTGCACTTGATTGGATTTTGGACATTAATTTAAATTTAAATTTATTTTTGTTACGATCGATAAGCTCATCAATCGTATTTATATTTGCTTTCTCGTGCAACTATCGGGTTGAAAAATAAAACAGTAGGTTTAAGATCATCTTTAATATTTTGTTTTGTGTCGTTAGCAACTTTTTAACATGACATGCACAATTTCCCCAAATCTCAGATCCGTATAGGATAGTGGTTGTTTATATATGAGCAATTTGTTTTTCAAGGACAGTTTTGAATTTCTGTTTATAAAGGGATATAATATGCGAATTGTCTTGTTTATTTTGTCAACTGTTTTGCTAATGTGTTCTTTAAAGATATTCTTTTTATCAAGATAAATACCCAGATATTTAACCGAGTTTTCCCAAGATATTTTATTATTATTAATTTATAGTTCGTAATTTGGTAATGAGTTAATGCAGCGCTTTTTTGTTTTGATTGCTTTCTTTTTGTTTGCATTTAAATTGATTTTCCATTTAGTAAGAAAGCCGAACATTGTGTTGAGAGACTGTTGCAGATTATTTTGTATATGAGTAGACGAGCCAGAACAAAGTAGGGCAGTGTCGTCAGCAAACATAAAAGTGTGACAATTGTCGAGTAGTGGTATGTCGTCCATGAATACATTGTAGAGAGTAGGCCCAAGCACAGATCCTTGTGGGACTCCAGCTCGTACAGATTTCATGATGGAGCTTATGCCATTTAAGGAAACATAAAAAATCCAATCAGTCAAGAAATTTTGAATTATTTTAACTAAATAAATTGGAGTATTGCAGGTAATTAAATTGTGGATGAGGCCGTTGTGCCACACGGTGTCAAAGCAGCCTCAACATCAATTGTTAGCATGCCAACAGATTTCTTCGCAGCAAAACTTTGCTTAACGCAAGTAACCACCTCGTTTAGTGGATGTCTAGTATTTAAAGATTTCCTGAATCCATATTGGGCTATGGTTAAAATATTTGCATCATCTAGATGTTTAATAAGTCTAAGTTTTATTAGACGCTGTAGGACTTTTGAAAAACTAGAGAGCAAGCTTATAGGTAGATAACTTTCTGGGGAGTCGGGGCTTGCCAGGCTTTACAACAGGTATGATTTTGGCAGTTTTCCAACTAGTAGGAAAATATCCAATCTTAAAACAGTTATTGAAGATAAGGTTTAAAGGGAAACTGAGTTGATTGGTAAGTTCTTAATGCACAAGTTAAGAATATTATCAATGCCAGTTTTTTCTTGGTTTTCAGAGACTTAATTATACATTGAATTTTGCAAGTAGAAATAACTGGGACATCTGAGGAAATTGACTGGCAAAGATTGTGCAAAGAAGTATTAACTATACCTTCAGTATCAGCGTCTGAGAAATTTGAAATTAGATTGTGTTTTTGCTCGAAGATGTCGATGTAGCAAGTTGGATTTCTCCGAACCCGTTACCGTTAAACCGTTCATTTTTGTGACTAAAGCAAGGGATATAGGGGTGCTTACTTTTAATGAATTTAGTTAATTTCCAAAGTGGCTTGGAGTTGTTAGACAGAGCTGATAATTTAGAGTTCCTAGAGATGTTATTAAATTCAAAAAAGTCGACGTTCTTATCCGTTGTATTTGAACGACATTTCTATCAGCAATGGAATTTTTTGAGTTTGAGTTTTTGGGACTGACAGATCAAAAGCCTTTTCTGTATCTTCCGTTATACATTTAATCTTATTATTAACTATCATTGGGTTTGGGGAAGACACTTGAAAAGCTATCAACCTAGATTTATGTATTTCATTTAACATGCGTTTAAATTTTTTTGCAATCTGTTTTAGCAAACAAGGGAATGGTTTTTGATTTAGTTAAGTTAGCTCCAACATTTATTTTGCATAATACCGGTAGATGGTCGGAAGACAAGTCAACGTTGACAACGGGTACCGAGAATCTATTCGAACAGTTAGTAAGAAGAACGTCCAAAGTGGATGGGTTTCCCTTATAGCTTGCTGGAATGTAGGTAGGATCCATAGGATGCAGAATTTTAATTTTACCCATACTAGCTAAATCGTGGAGAATGTTGTCAAAACAATTGGCTCTAGCACACTTCCACAACCTGTTTCTACAATTTAGATCACCGCCAATAATGTAATTACCATCTACATTAGAAATCTTAATGAGATCAGACCTAAACAAATCTTTAATATGTTTTGAGGACTGCGGTAAGGCACATTGACTTATCAGACATTTGGCAGATTTCCCAGGAAAGTAGACAGAAACAAGTAAGAACGCTCTAGTCAGGTCTGCCCGACTACGAGATCCCCTGAACCAAGTCCGAGGCGGTGTTTTAAACAATCTAGCTTACATCTTTTACCGGTACAAATTACCCTCTGTGCGCACACACACACGCCCACATATACATACACAAGCACGTGCGCCGCTTACTGCATACATGATTTAGCGGCTGCGCTTGGGCAGCATTATGAGAAATTCATTGTTAAATAACTTTGGTTCTAGATCTACTTTCTTAATGAAATTTTCAGGACATAATATTGACAGTATTTGAAATACGTTTTTTTCACTTATGGGGCTAATGGGGGAGGTATCCAATATTTAAAAAGTTTATTATCTGTATTTAAATCACAGTAACCTACATAGTCAATTTGGTGTCTCTAGGTATTATGGTCTAAGAGTTATAGCTTAAAAACAAAGTCAAAATATCGATTGTTATCGATAATAAGGAAATGGGATGAGTAATCGAAAAAAAAAAAATAAACTTGTACTGCGTATGGTATACAAGAATATATATCTAAAATCTCAATTCTCTAGCTTTTGTGGTTTACGAGATCACTGCGTTCATACGGACGGACAGACGGACAGACGGATAGACGGACGGACGGACAGACGGACA
Organism: Drosophila gaucha; assembly: GCA_035045545.1. Classification (NCBI taxonomy): domain Eukaryota; kingdom Metazoa; phylum Arthropoda; class Insecta; order Diptera; family Drosophilidae; genus Drosophila; species Drosophila gaucha. Next base: position 696,434 of record JAWNOY010000017.1, read on the forward strand.
TGGCTAGATCGACTCAGCTTGTCGTCCTGATCAAGAATATATATACTTTATGGGGTCTGCCACGCCTCCTTCTGCCTGTTACATACATTGTCACAAAACCATTATACCCTGAATTCCCATTTTCAATGGGTTCAGGGTATAAAAAATTGTAGATTTTGTACGGAGCATAAATTAATGCTAATACCAATATTTTCAATTAAATGAGTATTTATATTTAGACTCTGTTCCCAAAGGGAAAAAGAGTCTATTGGATTTGTGCAATGTCCGTCTTGCTGTCTGTCCGTCTGTCCGTCTGTCCGTCTGTCCGACTGTCCGTCTGTCCGTCTGTCCGTCTGTCTGTATGAACGCGCAGCATTTGGACACTATAGAAGCTAGAGACTTGTAATTTGGAATATATACTCGTGAGTATCCGCGTCAGATCAAGTTTGAGTATTTATCCGATACGCCCACAGGGGGCGTGGCAAATCGGGAAATGCTATATCTATTAAGACTAAAACACTGTTATTTTAGTCAATATTGCAGTCTAAGAAATGGGATTTAGAATATATATTCGTGTACACTACGCGGACGTTTTAAGATATAGATTATATATCTACGCCCATTGTGGGCGTGGCAAATCGGATAAAACTATATCTTCTACAGCTTTGAAGCTAGAGCATCCAAATTTGGCATGTGGGTTACTGTTGACCTTCCCTTAAGTTACATCAAAAAGTTATATACCCACGCCCCCTGGGGGCGTACCAAATCGGGAATATATATATAGCGATTTGTATAAATCTTATAATATTTTGAGCGTTATAAGAGCTAGAGATAGATATTTACGCCCATTAAGGGCGTGGCAAATCGGATAAAACTGTATCTCCTACAGTTTTGGAGCTAGAGCGTCCAAATTTTGCATGTGGGATACTGTTGACCTCCTCTTAAGATATGTCAAAAGTTATGTATCCACGTCTTCTGGGGGCGTGGCAAATCGGGAATTACTATATCTTTTACTAAAACCGTGATAATTTCGGCAATATTTCCGTCAGAGAGTTGGGACTTGGAATATATATACTAGTATCCTACCTCTACCCAAAAATGTATGTTATATATAGCTACGCCCATTTGGGGAGTGGCAAATAGGGTAAAACTGTATCTCCTACAGTCTTAGACGTAGAGCATCCAAATTTGACATGTGGGTTACTGTTCATGAAATTAAAATTTACGAAAAAAAAAAATAATAATAATCATAATGTAAGCCTCCGTAAAACAAATTCTAGTTGACCTAACTGGGGATTGAAGCAGGGTCTTCGCTACCACAACGCAAGTCTGTTTAACCAAATCAAAACACTTCCAAACTCAGTTTGGCACATAGCCACGCAAGAGACGCCGTGGTGTTGTGGGTAGAGTGGTGGCATGCGAAGCGCGTGACCCAGGTTCGATTCCCAGCGCTGACGCGTGATATTATCATTTAATATAATGTTTTTTTTTTTATTTTTTTTATAACTTCTATGTTATTTAATGGATTTGATAAAATTTTCAGCATAAATCCTTATATTTATTAAAACAAATTCTAGTTGACCTAACTGGGGCAAGTCTGTTTAACCAAATCAACACACCAAACTCAATTTGGCGCAAGAGACGCCGTGGTGTTGTGGGTAGAGACGGTGGCATGCGAAGCGCGTGACCCAGGTTCTATTCCCATCGCTGCCGCGTGATATTATCATTTATTAAAATGTTTTTTTTTTTTTAATAACTTCTATGTTACTTAATGGATTTTGATAAAACTTTCTGCATAAATCCTTATATTTTATTAAAAATACGGTTTTACCTAAAAAATTAAAAAAAAATGTAAATGTGGCTTTATTTGCAACTGAACTTTTATTAAATTGATTTTGTGAAATGTGGAGCCAGTATCCAAAATATATAATAAAAACCAAAATAGTATTTTATTTTAAAAAAGCTATATGTAAAATTGTATGACTGTAGCTAAATTGATGTAAAAGACATGCTCAAAAAAGGAATCTCAATAATCTCGCATTCAAACATACAGAAAGACGGACGGACGGTCTACATATTTATTGAGCCTACACACCTTTAACAGGAACAGAGTCTGACGCAGTCGGTGGCGCCCGACTGCAACGTTCTTACTTGTTTTAATTTGTTCATGTAAAATTTCCTGCTTTATCAATATTGCTACTCCCCCGCCTCTACTAGAAGTGCGGTCATTTCTATACACTTTGTAGTTCGGAATTATGAATCTGGTATTTTGAGTTAGCCAAGTTTCGCTAAGCAGACATAAATGCACTTGAGTTTTAGTAAGAAAATCTATTCGCTCTAGTAGTTTTACAGGGACGGCACGAGCATTCTATGGCATAATATTTAAATACTTAAAAGGATTATTTGTTAGTATACACATGTTTAACAGCAAGTTAAGTTATTGATTAAATTGTTGAATTTTGGTGGTGCAACCATTGACATTGTCTATTACTTCTGTTAGAAGCGCAGAGATCTCATTAACAGTAAATAAATCAGAAGAATTGGGAGGACTTCCAGTAACAGCACGGCTATAACTTAGGTAGGTACCAACAGGAGGCGATATTTGTGACAGTTTTATCATAGCGGTTTCTCTGGGCATTACTTGTATGGCAATGTTACTCTGTGGAGAACGCCGATTTGCTTGAGGGGTATTTGCTGGGGGAAGGTTATTTGAATTTTGGTATCGTCCACGAAGATAACGCTTAGACAGAAGTGCTTTATAAGAGAGTCTGCAAGGGGAGTTCGCATCTGTAGAGGCGTGACTGTTTTTACAATTTGCACATTTTAGTATTGTGCTGTTCAGGAAGTCTGATGTTTTATGGTTACCCGCACAGTGGGCGCATGACGTCTTGACTGCACACTGAAGAGATCCGTGACCAAATAGCTGGCAGTTATAACATTGGGTTAGCTTATTTGGCGATTTTTTGTCCTCCCATCGTACCTTTGCATGATTAATTTGAGAATACTCTTTTCTTAATAATTGTAGGTTAGTACTCTTATGTGTAAAGTATACCACATATAAGAGCAAATTGTTGTTGTTCCTGGTGATTGTCTCCACAATTTTGACATCAATACAGCTTAGACCCAGATCACATAGCATAGTTTTGACCTCGGAAGCAGGGTATTTATCCAGTCCCGAAAGTACTGCCTTATATGGCTTATTTCTTCTGGAGACATAGGAATAGAATTCACAGCTTAGCTCTTTGAGTTTTTTTTTTATAAAATATTTATTATTGTTTATCTCGAATCAGCCAATCTTAACAACTATAAAAAGATATTTATCTTAATTTAATGGGGAACCTCGCTTGAATAATATGCTAAGCTATTTACAAAAAATTTTTCTATTTACATTTTAATTTGCTAGATATAAGTATGAGATGTTTAGATATTGACTTCGCTTTAATCTGATTATAGGACGGGCAGTAAGGAGTGGCTTGGCAATCTTATTGGCATGCGCTCGCAGCTTCTCGTTGTATCGACTGGAGTGACGGTTGATTTGGAGCTCACCGGTCTCCCGATTAAGGTCTCGGTGCAGAGACGAACCACGAACGTACCAGCCGCAATCAGTGATCAGCCTCAGAGCTTTATTCTGAAGGGGTCTGTACCCGTTTGCGGTGCTATGCAGCTGCCATTCCCCAGATCTGGATCCCATAGCTCCAGGTGGGCACGATTACTGCCTTCTAGATCTCCCTCTTTCATGGCAATGGCAGCTTCGGCACAGCATTCAGCTTAAGCGCGCCAGCTGAAGTCTAGAGTGTCGAATTGCTGCAGTTATGTGGGATCTAAATGCCGTTTATCCAGAATTATACCTAGGTACTTAGCTTCCTGGTCGACATGTAGGTACTCGTTATTTAGATTCACCGTTCACACCTGCCCCCTACTTAATGTAAAGCACACATTCTTGCACTTACTGGGATTCAGCTTGATGTTCCACCTGCGAGCCCAGGTCTCAAGCTGGTGTAGATTTTCCTGAATTCCAGAAACACCTTCACAGGTGCTTGGCGCAGAGTATAGGAAGCAGATGTCGTCAGCATATGAGGCGAGCAGAGATTTGCCTCCACAAGTGTCAGGGCTAGGGACATCAGCGGTGAAAATGTTGTATAGTAGCGGGCCGAGCACGCTTCCTTGCGGTACACCAGCTGTCATCTTGTGCGGACTTGAGGATGAGGCTCTGACGGTAACCTGAAAGTGCCGATCAGTCAGATAGGAGTTTTTTAAAAATCAAATTAAAATTGATTGCGTCTTTAACAAATATTTTAATTCCAATGGAAATGGTTTTAATGCATTAATCAGTAATTTTCATTTGAGCACGAAGATCATGTAGGAACTTTGAAGATTGCTTGAGCACCGTAATTGGTAGCATTTTATCAGTGGGGCTTACAGATGTTTCAGCTATATTTGCGGACAACATAGGATCCGTAGAGTCATTGGTATCATTTTCCTCCATAATTGTTTGCAATGGGCAAAAATAGTTAACAAATTCATTTTTAATTAAATTTTTAGTTTTTAGTGTTCGCGGCATTTTAGCAATGACAGATGCCTGAGCACCGCCAGCAATTGGTTTACGTCGCTTAATGGTTGTGTCAGTTAGTTTCCTTATCAGCAAAAGATTATTTATTATATTGTTGTTATTGGATATAAATGTTAAGTCCGAGCGCAATCACGTTCACAAACGGGAAAAGTTAGAAACTTTCCAATTTTTTTTTTACAGTGAAAATTTTACACGTCTGCATTTGACGATATTGAGCATTTAATTTTGCAAAAAAAGTGCCTAGCTATGAAGCATTTGAAATATTTCATCAGTTTGCAGTTGACATGTATGCTAAAATGGAAACTGAACGATTGACTTACATAAGCAAAACAGGTCTGTTTCAGAAATCAAATAAGTAAGAACGCTAAGTCGGGTCTGCCCGATTTGGAGATCCCCTGAACCAAGTCCAAGAAGATGTTTTAGGCAATCTAGTTCACATATTCTATCTATATATATAAAGAAGTAAGAACGCTGAGTCGAGTCTGCTCGACTAGGAGATCCCCTGAACTTTTGTTCGAGCTTGCATGCCTACATACATACAGAAGGATCTGAATGCAACAGTAAAACAAGTAAGAACGTTCTAGTCGGGTCTGCCCGACTACGAGATCCCCTGAACTAAGTCCGAGGCTGTGTTTTAAACAATCCAGCTTACATCACTTATCTGTACATATTACCCTCTACTCGCACACACACACACACATATACATACACAAGCACGCGGCTGCGCTTGGGCAGCATTATAAGAAATTGATTGTTAAATAACTTCGGTTCTAGATCTACTTAATGAAATTTTTAGGACATAATATTGACATCCAAAAGGTATCTATATGCGACTCCCAACTCCCTAGTATTTGAAATACGTTATTTCCACTTATGGGGCTATTGGGAAGACGTGTACAAAATTTAAAAAGTTTATTATTTGTATTTGCATCACTGAAACTTACATAGTCAATTTGAAATCTGTAGCTATTATGGTCTTTAAGTTATAGGTTAAAAACAAAGTCAAAATATCGATTGTTATCGATAATAAGGAAATAGGATGAGTTATCGAGAAAAAAAACAAGTAAGAACGTTGCAGTCGGGCGCCACCGACTGCGTCAGACTCTGTTCCTGTTAAAGGTGTGTAGGCTCAATAAATATGTTTGAATGCGAGATTATTGAGATTCCTTTTTTGAGCATGTCTTTTACATCAATTTAGCTACAGTCATAAAATTTTACATATATTTCCTTTTTTAAAATAAAATAATATTTTGGTTTTTATATAATTTGGATACTGGCTCCACATTTCACAAAATCAATTTAATATAAGTTCAGTTGCAAATAAAGCCACATTTACATTTTATTTTTATTTTTTAGGTAAAACCGTATTTTTAATAAAATATAAGGATTTATGCAGAAAGTTTTATCAAAATCCATTAAGTAACATAGAAGTTATAAAAAAATAAAAAAAAAACATTTTATTAAATGATAATATCACGCGGCTGCGATGGGAATCGAACCTGGCTCACGCGCTTCGCATGCCACCGACTCTACCCAGTACACCACGGCGTCTCTGTCACGACTATGCACCAAATTGAGTTTGGTGTGTTGATTTGGTTAAACAGACTTGCGTTGTGGTAGCGAAGACCCTGCTTCAATTCCCAGTTAGGTCAACTAGAATTTGTTTTACGGAGGCTTACATTATGATTATTATCATTTTTTTTTTTTCGTTAATTTAAATTTCATGAACAGTAACCCACATGTCAAATTTGGATGATCTACGTCTAAGACTGTAGGAGATACAGTTTTACCCTATTTGCCACGCCCCAAATGGGCGTAGCTCTATATAACATATATTTTTGGATAGAGGTAGGATACTAGTATATATATTCCAAGTCCCAACTCTTTGACGGAAATATTGCCGAAATTATCACGGTTTTAGTAAAAGATATAGTAATTCCCGATTTGCCACGCCCCCAGAAGACGTGGATACATAACTTTCGACTTATCTTAAGAGGAGGTCAACAGTATCCCACATGCAAAATTTGGACGCTCTAGCTGCAAAATTGTAGGAGATACAGTTTTATCCGATTTGCCACGCCCTTAATGGGCGTAAATATCTATAATATATATTTTTGATTCCGGGTGATCTACTTGCACATGTATTCCAAATTTCAAGTCTCTAGCTCTTAATACGCTCAAAATATTATAGGATTTATACAAATCGCTATATATATATTCCCGATTTGGTACGCCCCCAGGGGGCGTGGGTATATAACTTTTTGATCTAACTTAAGGGAAGGTCAATAGTAACCCACATGCTAAATTTGGATGCTCTAGCTTCAAAACTGTAGAAGATATAGTTTTATCCGATTTGCCTCGCCCACAATGGGCGTAGATATATAATCTATATCTTTAAACGTCCGCGTAGTGTACACGAATATATATTCTAAATCCCATTTCTTAGACTGCAATATTGACGAAAATAACAGCGTTTTAGTCTTAATAGATATAGCATTTCCCGATTTACCACCCCCCCCGTTTGGGCGTATCGGAAAAATACTCAAACTTGATCTGACGCGGATACACACGAGTATATATTCCAAATTACAAGTCTCTATCTTCTATAGTGTCCAAATGCTGCGCGTTCATACAGACAGACGGACAGACGGACAGACAGCAAGACGGACATTGCACAAATCCAATAGACTCTTTTTCCCTTTGGGAACAGAGTCTAAAAATAAACTTGTACTGCGTACGGTATACAAGAATATATATCTAAAATTTCAAATCTCTAGCTTTTGTGGTTTACGAGATCACTGCGTTCATATGGACGGACGGACAGACGGACGGAAAGACGGACATAGCTAGATCGACTCAGCTCGTCGTCCTGATCAAAAATATATATACTTTATGGGGTCTGTCACGCCTCCTTCTGCCTGTTACATACATTGTCACAAAACCATCAGGGTACAGAAAATATAAAAATAATAAAAAATATATCATATTAAACTAGAGGGATAGGCTAACTTCGGCCATGCCGAAGTTTGGTAATACCCTTGCAATTGCAAAGGATATAGATACAGTTTTTTCTGATTTGCCACGTCCCCAAAAATTGGATATATATAATTTTTGAGCAATCTATTAAGTAGGGCAACAGTAACCTATATATTAAATTTTGAAGCTGTACCTATAAGACTTTAGAAGATATAGTTTTCTCCGATTTGCCACGCCCCCAAGATGCGGATATGTATAATTTTTCATAATTTTGTCGATACGGTCAAGCCTAACGTCTGTGTTAATTTTTGGAACTCTAGGTGTAAAATTGTAGAAGATATAGTTTTTTCCGATATTCCACGCCCCTAATGGGCGTAGATATATATTCTTCTTTAGGATCAATTGGAATATAGGCAATGCCATGGCCAAAAATGTACATATGTAAGTAGAATAGCTACCAATCAATATATCAATATGAGTACAATTTCCAACCTGTTCATTTCTAGTAGATTGATGCATACCAGTTAAAATCATTTTGAACAAGGCAAAGGTTTTGTCGTGCTATTAAAAAAAGGGAATCATTCTTGTTTTCATTTTCTATTAATATACGATTTAGCTATTTTTTGGTATAATACGTCCGACTCTATAGCATTTTTGGTGTAACACACCCGCTCCGAATTTGATTGCCGTTGCAGTTCAGCTTTGCGGCTTTCCACTGCCGCTTTTACATTCTAATCGAAAATTTTTATTGTACAAAGTCACGAAATGTGTGCGACGCGACGCGACGCGGCGACGTTCCTGGCGAGGTAATGTCAGTTATTTGACAGCGGCAACAGTCGAGTGCAGTGGCCGACTTTTGGGGTAGGGTTAGGGGTAGGGTAGGCAACGCTAAAAATTGTAGACGGGTAGACATATACAAAGCCCCAAGTTTTGCCTTGGCGAGTCGAGTCGAGTCGTCGGCTTAACCGCAGGGTTGGGGTATTTCGATGCCGTCGTCTGAAAGCTAAGCCCAAAATGTGCCACTTAGCCGGGCGGGCATAAAAACTGCAGTCAATTGCCACACCACACCACTCCACTAAGGCTCGGCCACGCCTCTTTTCGGTCACAGACCGCGTTGGCATTGCAACCAACATTATTTTATAATTTACAAGCTAGTCGCTCAACGGCGTCTGCTACACGATTTGTCTTTATCGACAACACACGAATTTCTCTCAATCCAGCATAGAATTCCATTAGTGAGACAGGGTCATGTGGTGCAGGAGGTTATGGGGTTGTGTATGTAGACTGCATTTCGATTTTAGACGTAGTATGGCATTTCATTGATAGAAATCGAAATTATTGTTTGCAACGCGCGAGTCGAAAGTTTTAGTGCATAATTTTATAGCATACCATTAGGCGCCGACTGCCTGACGAAGATGATATCTAAGCAATCTAGGCATATAGCTCAGCTGGGCGCAACTGGGACAGATCGCATTCTTTTGATTAAAGGAAATACTGAAATATAACTTAATGTAATGAGGAACTTCAATTTCTAATGCTGCTATATTAGTTAAACACATGAATATGAATTTGACTTCCCTTCGAATTCTGGCAAACCTTAGTTAGTATATAGTTACATTGCTATAATGATCTATATTTAAAATATGATTTGTTGTGAAAGTAATTGAACAGTAATATTTGTGTTCATATTTCATGCTAGCTTTAATGATTTCACGAAAAGCCTAAGAAACAATAAAAGTTTTTGACATCTTTAATTTGTTTACCAGAAAAGGGGTGACAAGGTAAGAAAGTCCTTATATATATATGTATATATATTTTTAACAGGAGCAGCAGCGAAATCCGTCTGTATGAGAACTAGAGACTTGAAATTTTAATTATATGTTATTGTGTATATCGTTTTATCTTATATATCTTAATATCTTATCTTATTTTCTTATTAGATTTAGATATAAATCGAAACTTTAGCTTAGCTGTCACGCCCGGTCATCAACCATCAAATCAGAAGACTCAAATTAAGTTATTTTTTCAAATAAATATTTCTGATATCAAAAATTAAACTTTTTATCAGTCCCCTAGCCAAAGATATTCTATAATCAATTTCTCATTGTGGAGGCTTCCCGAAGACTAAGCACATCCGCTGCATAAGGTGCGAAGGAAACAGGGTGCGTGCTTATGTATGCGTCTTAGTTAAGAAGAAGATTAGAATGATGACTGCAGTGTATCTCTTATTCGGGCATTCCCGAGTAGAGCGGAAAAATTAGTTTTACATTCGCAATCTACGGAAATTGATATCAAACTTAATTACATATATTTGTTGAAAAGTTTATAACCTGTTCAAAAAGAATTTTCTATACAATTACCTATTTCCCATCTAAGAGCGGTTGGGCTCAGTCAGTGAGTCAGTCAATCAGTCAGTGATTCACTGAGCCTAGAAAAAACCGTTTTGTATATTGTTTTGGCTATGCTCCGATATTCAATGTATTGTATCGAGTAGGAGAGGTTACCTTGGATAAATGTAAAATATAAAATGGTTAACAATGACAGCGAATTACTACATTTAAATATTACTTGTTCGTTACTAATCAAATGTTTTATCATTGGCCAGTGCTACAATTAGATGTAAGTGAACACAATTAGCCACTCGAAATGATATCCACCCGCAATGGTAATGCCAATTAGGGAGACAAAAAAATAAAGGGGGCACATAGACTGTAAGGTTTCGGTGCATGTTGAAAATGTTCGCAGCAGCACGCAAAGAATTTAAAACAACAATTAATTAGGCACAAATTGAAATTCATGACTTGCGCTAATCAGAGCTTCATTTACATATGAAACCAATATTAGGAACTCAACCGCTCACCCATAACAGAGGAACAGGTCAGTTTTCCCGGACACGGAAAAAACTATTAAAGTGTAAAATTATGTTCGCAATTAGGCTAGCAAACTATGACACTTGAAATGGAGGCAAATGTCAGGTATCTCGCCATAGAGTCGCCCCGGTCGCAAATACCCTTGGCTGGGTACATCATTAAAAAGTCATTTACATGCAGGCGACATGGCGATTGACAGACAGACAGACCAACTGACTGAATGGTTGACTGCCCGAGCTACAGTTTGTTAATTTTAGATTTGAAACACGTTTTCAACTCAATTTTATCGCATGTTACGCCTTGTTGCCTTTCGCTTTTATGGCAAACTGCCTGGGAGTTTGTCCTTCCCTTCTGTCCCTTCTGTTCTGTCAGCCTGCCAGCTTCGCTTCCTTCCTTCATGGACCTACTTCTTGCTATGAATTTTGATTTGAAGTGTCGTCGTCGCCATCGTCATTTCTATGCACTCGGCACTGGTCCAATTAGAGGCCAAGCGTAATTTATGCGCCTCAAGAAACTTGCTACAAATTGGCCATTGTTGCATTTGCTATATCAATAGACCGTAACCGATAGCCCCCACCACCCTCCCATTGCTGCTGCCCCATGCGTGCGTCTCACATGGGAAAGTTGAACAAAAGCATTGCTCAGAAAAGTTTTAATATCATTTTGCATATTAATTTCTCATGCAAAATAAATAGAAGAAGTTTAGGTCCGAGATGGGCCTTCAAACACCTGGCTGACCGCACACATGGGAACTCCGGCAGGTGGCTTTACCTGAAACTCATAAAGCTAATTAAGAAATGTACCCAAGTTGGCCCGGCCATGGTCGAATTTCTGAACGTGCTTTATCCAAATTTATTTAAAGCCGACAAGTGGCCATGCGAAATGCATATTTATGCGCCGTACCGTGGGCAACGCCTTTTGTCTCTCTAGACTAGAAGGCTCTGTGCGTCGAGACCAAACTCAACTGTAATTGAATTAACTTGGAGTTTGTATAATTAGGCATAAGTTAAAAAGTTCACTTTTCAAATACCATAAAATTAAGAGTGTTTTGTCAATTGATTTCGAGAACATTAAAAAATATTTTTCCTATTTCCCTTACTCAGCTGAGTTTTATGTAATAATAAAATATAAAATAGTTAAACTTATATTCAAATTACATTTTAAAAAAATTTTATTTATTTATATATTTTTGCTGATTCTTTGTTTATTTGTTTTCATATGAAACTTTGGAGATTTGCCAGCTAAAATGGTTTACGAAACGCCTTGTTGTTGTGTCCTGCTTTCTAAATAAATGCAATAAAAGGATGCACTTCATAGTTTTAGGCGCTCTGTGACTCGGGACTCGTGTGTCAACACTTTTTGATAACATTTTTGCATATTTACTTGTGCGAGGATTGCGCTGCCTGCTTTGTCCAACTTTTGTGCTGAGGAAAAATCTTTATTTAATCAGGCATACACTAGTAGTAGGAAAGTTTAGGACTAAAGTTTGCCAGGGCAATTGTTTCAGACATTGTCTTGCGCAAGCATCTTTTGACATTTTGCTTAGCATACTTTTTCTTTGGGCATCCAAATATGAGGCGATCAAATAAAACTTTTCACAATTACTGCAAAGGCAAGCTTTAACTCCCAAGTGGGCTGTGTCTTGCCGGCTCTTGCACACATTTTGGTCTAAAAAGAAATCTAATAACTGTTAAATCACCTGCAAAATGTTCATTTCACAGTGCTATAAGCACGCAGTAAACTCCTTACATATAGATATACATATTTATATACATACATTTGTATATATATGTAGTCCTTGCCACGTCGTCCTCGTTACGCAGTCGTAGTGCCTTGTCGACTTAAACACTTACAAGGACTTAACCACCTTTTGTTATTTTTGCGTAGCCTGTCTGTCACTTTAATCTGCGTCCTGCACGCAGCAAGAAATTCATGTGAAGGACACCACATACCATCTAGCTGAGACCTACTCGAGGCTTGCATGCCAGGGCTAGAAAGTTATTAACACGCGCCTCTGACTTAAGTAAGTCATAGACGTCGGAAAGTGAAAGCGGTGCATATTGAAAGTCGCTCAAATGTTTTACAAAGGTTAATACTCAGTTAAAGTTGAGGGTAGCTTAGCATACGTATAGCTCATTTAAAATATAGTATAGGTATTTAATCATATAAATGGTAGCTACTGGCCAAACACAATCATAATACTAGGGGGTGGGCTAACTTCGGCCATGCAGAAGTTTGGTAACCCCCTTGCAATAATAGAGCCTGTATTTTAAATATAATTTTCTCTGGTTTGCTATGAAGATATCAAGATTGACGTGTTTGATCATTTTTAGGTATCTAGGTGTAAAATTGAAGTTTTTACCGATTTGCCCAGCCCCCAAAAGGCAGTTATATATGATTTTTGGCCAATATATTGAGTAGGACAACAGTAACATATTGTCAAGTTTTTGGGCTCTAGCTATAAAATATAGAAGATATAGTTTTCTCCGATTTTTCATGCTCCAAGCTGGCGGATATATAATTTTTAATAACTTTAACGAATGCTCTAGGTATAAAATTATAGAATATACAGTTTCTTTGGGCGTAGCTATATATGTATATATACTATATGTATATTTTAATATGGGGGTGAGATACACGAGTATACTTTCCAAATTTGAAGTCTTAGATCTCAATGGCGCCGAAATTTTCCGAGCTATAGGCTATAGTCGTCCGATTGGATGATTTCGAGATATACAATGCATGCAGCAGAAAGATGCATGTGTGCAAAATTGCAGCTCTGTAGCTTTAATAGTCTCGGAGGAGATTGCGTTGATCCAGACATACAGACAGACAGACGGACAGACAGGCAGACAGACAGACGGACATGGCTATATCAGCCCAGCTCGTCGTGCTGATCAAGAATATATATACTTTATATAGTCGAAAAGTTCTGCAAAGCTCTGACCAAAATGAATATACACTTTTTGCTAGGGTATATATATATATATATATATATATTTATATGTATTTTATGGCATGTATTTGTAAAACATTTTTATTCCATGAAATTCCATTTTCAATGAGTATAAAGGTAAATTATCTGAAAACAATATTATTATGAATTTTATTTATGAAGAATTTTGTCATTAATATGTGTATATGTATTTGTATCGAACATTTACTTATGACATAAAAGTTATTGAAGTTATATAGAATGCTTCTATAATTATGCACACTTTTTGGTTTTCAAAGATATCTTGACCGATATTGACATTTCCTAAAAAAATAACAAAAACCTGCTGTAAAACGAATTTTAGATGATGGTTGAATAACCAGCTTTTGTCAGAAATATTTTTAAGTTTTTCACAAATTTTTTAATTGCAGTTATAATTCATACATAGAAAATGCTCTACTAAATTCCTTGTTTGTAGTATTGGTTTTGCTCTTTGTGAATTATTCATTGAATTATTTTGAATAGGCGTATTCACCTTCTTTTGTTCAAGGAATGCTCGTGCGATTGTTCAATACATCACTTATCATAACTGGCAGTTGTAGTTGTTGTCGTCGACAAAGCATCGTCTTCACAGCCTGCTCCTGAGCACCCTTTGCCCTGGTTATTGATCACTCGTCATCACTGTGATATATTCGGGTCCTTTGTCTGGGCATAAAGCCCGGTCTGCTGTCGACTGTTCACCTGGCCACCTCTTGTGGATTGCTTTGTCTTATGCTCAATTGTTGGGCTGGTTTTTGCTCCTTTTGCTCTTTTTGCTGAACGGCTGCCATTTCATTATTTATGTGCTTCGCAACTATGTGGACAGGGCGTTTTCATTGTTTTTACCACTAAACATGAGCGATTTATCTTTTTCGGTTTTTATCTCTTCTTTTTCGTTCTGCAAATGTGTTTTATCTTTGGGCCTAGTCTCTCGTTCATAGCGGGACGTCCGTGTGAATTTTTCTTATGCAAAATGTTTACACGCGTAACAGATTGAGATTAAGGGTAGTCCATTTAGATAAATGAAGCATGTTTCAGCACTTTGTAAGCGAGTGATTTTCAATCAGTTGATGTTTTGTTTATTATACTTTTAAGATGGTTTTGAATAATTTCAAAATTACATTATTAGACCTATTTTTATACCGTGATAATGGTTTTGCAAAAGTATATAGCAGGCAAAAGGAGGCGCGGCAGACTCCACAAAGTACAAAGACGATCTCGAAACATAAAAGAGCTAGATACTTAAAATTTTACACGAAGGTGCTAATATACATCGCGCATATTGAGTTTGTTTTAGAAATTCGATAGCTTTTCCTGCTTCAATAAAATCGATTAAGAACTTTATCGTGATTAAGTTTTTTCAATATATCTCTTACATCTTTTAAGCTATAGTCACTGAAATTTGCAGTTAGCTTTTTGTAAGAACGGTACATTTTTTTTTTATATTTTTTATACCGGCTCCACATTTTGGAAGATCAATTTATTAAAAAACAAGTAAGAACGTTGCAGTCGGGCGCCACCGACTGCGTCAGACTCTGTTCCTGTTAAAGGTGTGTAGGCTCAATAAATATGTAGACCGTCCGTCCGTCTTTCCGTATGTTTGAATGCGAGATTATTGAGATTCCTTTTTTGAGCATGTCTTTTATATCAATTTAGCTACAGTCATAAAATTTTACACATAGCTTTTTAAAAATAAAATACTATTTTGGTTTTTATATATTTTGGATACTGGCTCCACATTTCACAAAATCAATTTAATATAGGTTCAGTTGTAAATAAAGCCACACTTACATTTTTTTTTAATTTTTTAGGTTAAACCGTATTTTTAATAAAATATAAGGCTTTATGCTGAAAATTTTATCAAAATCCATTAAGTAACATAGAAGTTATAAAAAAAAATAAAAAAAAAAGCATTTTATTAAATAATAATACCACGCGGCAGCGATGGGAATCGAACCTGGGTCACGCGCTTCGCATGCCAGCGACTCTACCCACTACACCACGGCGTCTCTTGCGCGATTATGCGCCAAACTGAGTTTGGAAGTGCTTTGATTTGGTTAAACAGACTTGCGTTGTGGTAGCGAAGACCCTGCTTCAATTCCCAGTTAGGTCAACTAGAATTTGTTTTACGGAGGCTTACATTATGATTATTATTATTTTTTTTTTTTCGTAAATTTAAATTTCATGAACAGTAACCCACATGTCAAATTTGGATGATCTACGTCTAAGACTGTAGGAGATACAGTTTTACCCTATTTGCCACGCCCCAAATGGGCGTAGCTATATATAACATACATTTTTGGGTAGAGGTAGGATACTAGTATATATATTCCAAGTCCCAACTCTCTGACGGAAATATTGCCGAAATTATCACGGTTTTAGTAAAAGATATAGTAATTCCCGATTTGCCACGCCCCCAGAAGACGTGGATACATAACTTTTGACTTATCTTAAGAGGAGGTCAACAGTATCCCACATGCAAAATTTGGACGCTCTAGCTGCAAAACTGTAGGAGATACAGTTTTATCCGATTTGCCACGCCCTTAATGGGCGTAAATATCTATAAGATATATTTTTGATTCCGGGTGATCTACTTGCACATGTATTCCAAAGTTCAAGTCTCTAGCTCTTAATACGCTCAAAATATTATAAGATTTATACAAATCGCTATATATATATTCCCGATTTGGTACGCCCCCAGGGGGCGTGGGTATATAACTTTTTGATCTTACGTAAGGGGAGGTCAACAGTAACCCACATAACAAATTTGGATGCTCTAGCTTCAAAACTGTAGAAGATATAGTTTTATCCCATTTGCCACGCCCACAATGGGCGTAGATATATAATCTATATCTTAAAACGTCCGCGTGGTGTACACGAATATATGTTCTAAATCCCATTTCTTAGACTGCAATATTGACTAAAATAACAGCGTTTTAGTCTTAATAGATATAGCATTTCCCGATTTGCCACGCCCCCTGTGGGCGTATCGAAAAAATACTCAAACTTGATCTGACGCGGATACACACGAGTATATATTCCAAATTACAAGTCTCTAGCTTCTATAGTGTCCAAATGCTGCGCGTTCATACAGACAGACGGACAGACGGACAGTCGGACAGACGGACAGACGGACAGACAGCAAGACGGACATTGCACAAATCCAATAGACTCTTTTTCCCTTTGGGAACAGAGTCTAAAAATTAATCGGCTAGCGTGCTTGTGTGCGCATATGTTTATGTGTGCGTGTGTATGTGCGCGCAAAAGGTAATATGTATAGTTAAAAGATGTGATCTAGGTTGTAAGCATCACCTCAGATTTGATTCAAGGGATCTCGTAGTCGGGCACACCCGACGCTCTAATGCACAAAGCCAATATAATCTTTTTCCCCTTGGGAGAGAAAAACTTTTTTTTGTTTCTTTGCTTTTTATTTGACACAATATCTAGCAAACCCACAGACTCATCTCTAATCCTCACTTTCTTTGCACATTCGCTCCATGACGCTTTCTATTTCACTTGATAGATAATTGCTGTCAGGTAAGTTCTTTCTGCTAACCACCTCTCGCAGTAGATGTAGCTGTGCACGACTTCAGGAATCAGCCATATTCAGAGAGCACAGCCATACCATCTGAAATAATTATGTCTCACGGTGCGTGCTATATAGCTACTGTTCTAGATCGGAGAAAATTTTTGCTGTCAATCATTCGGAATTTCTGTCTGCCATATATCCTTTCGCACGTTTTTTACCGCCCGTCAGTCGAAGAAAGTCGTCGTAGCTAGTGTTCCAAATGTCTGAGCCAACGACGGAGTCTTGGACAGCTCATGCGGTCTTTGTGCCGCAAAAGAGTAATCGGTCCTGTACGTAACTTTCACCATGCCTTTAAAATATTCCGGTATATGAAAACGCTTCTTTACACCATTCTAACCCAACATTTATTCAATCAGTTAAGTCAGTTTAATTGTCTTAAATATCACAATTTCGGTATAATTTTCTTAGCCCAATGCAATTGTTTCTTAAGCATACCACATGGCCAAACTGCGTAACATTAAAGCTTGATGCAAGAAGTAGACCAATGAAGCATGCAACTGTACACAAATCGTGGACTACCCAAACACATATAGCCGCTACACACACACACGTGCTCACTCGGATGTGCATGTGCCCAATTTGGCTACTAGACGAGGTCCTTTGGTCCGAACTGCATACTACAATAATATCAAAGCGAAAGTGCGTAAACAATGCAAACAACATGAAAACGACTCGAGTCCACAAACTTTGCTTGACTCTGAGACAAGGAAATGGATGCTTTGCTGTGCGTAGCTTTGCTTTGCTCTGCTCTTGTTCCAGCTGCAACACACTGCGACTCCAACAATAACAACATCGATAGACAGACGGTTGTACTACCAGCACCAGCAGCAACAGCAGCGACGACAACAACCACATAGACTAGTTAGTGCAAACTACATTGATGACGAATAACATGCTTCAATACCTCCCAAATTTAATCCTGCCAATGCTCAAACACACACACAAACACACATATGTAAGCATCGGCTTGACCAATGCGTGTCTGTGTGTGTATTTTAGCTGGGAAACCAAACTAGCGTTGACCTCATCAAAAGGATTTGCCAGCGTCTTTTTGGTCTTTTTGTTTGCCAAGCTTTGCACGGCCTTTGACTTTGTTCCGTGTAGTCGAGTTCATAGTTGTGTGTCTGTATGTGTGTGTATGTTGGCCTGTATGTTTGTGTGTGAGTGTATGTATGTGTAGGCCAAGCGCAAGCGGTTTGGAAATTGTGCAAATGAACTTTAGGCCTTTGGCTTATTTTGTTTGCATTTCGGTTTTGCTTTTGCAAAGAGCACTCCATATGCCACAATCTATCTCTCTCTCTCTTTTTCACTCGTTCTCTTTCTCGCTCGCTCTCTCTCTTCTCTGGCTGTGTTTGCGCCTAAAAACATACTTTATTTTATTTTTGACAATATAATTTTGTGACTTTACAGACAGTGTTGAAAATCTAATGAAAATAGCCAGGCTCTGCCACGCCCCCATGCTACTGCTTGCCAAATTCTAGGACACACGCACACAACACACACACACACATGCACACAGACAACAATTGAAATCCTATTGAGTATCGAGCTTGATTCTGCTTGCACAGTGTGCTTCGCATTTTGTTTGCTTTTGTATTTTGCTTGTTATTGCAAATTGTTTTTTGTTTTCATCTGTCACAGTCTTACATTTCCCTGCAATTCTCGAACTCCCCTTACTAACTATCTCTTTGATTTTAACCCCTATTGTGACACTGCATTCACTTATCGTATTGGTTTACGAAATTGGTTAAGCTCTGCTGACGCAATTGTTTAAATTGACTTTTGAAATGTTAGACGATAATGTTTGCCAGAAATAGTGATATCAACAAATAAACACGACAGATGAAAATATTTCTCTTAAATTCGAAATTAAGAGGGTTTGAATAGAGGTTTTTGTAATAATATAAAATAACTGGACATGACTTAATGAAAGGCGATGAGTTTGGAAATAAGATTTGAGCTATTAAATCTTTCTGTATGAAACTGATTTGCAGCTGATTGGTTATCAAATATAAATGAAATTATTGATTACTTATACGGTAGGAATAAATAGAGTAGCGAATTTTATCAAAAGTTAAGTAGCTGAAGTGCTTCAGCTTGTTATTTTTTGTCAACGTTAAGCTTAAGCGCGCTTTAAAAAATTGTAAAATAGACCATTGAAAGATATTGAATACATATATATCCTTTTTCAATTTCGAATAATACACTACATGAATGGCAATCTTACGAGCTGAATTAACTTTGAATCATGAAAGGAGTAACCTACTACAATCTGTATGATTAGCAATCGAATGATTAGCTGTTGTAGAATTCCAGATTCATTAACCAAGGTTGAAGGCTTTTCATTATGTTAATGAATCACGTTTTCAAATAATTTGTTTTTGTTTTAATGTTAAGTAGTGCCTTTCTATATATATTACCGGCTGAATTGTGAATTAAACTTTAAATTAGAACTATTCAATATTCCTACGCTTTCCATTGACGCATATATATATATATACATATACACATATATATATATATATATGTATAACATTATTTGACGAATTCACTTATGATATTTTAGCTCATCCTGTGCCTTTTTGAGTGGCTGCCAGGGCACAGGATTAACATACATTGCAGATACACTACCACGCAACGAATCCATGCCCTGGTTCATGGGTACCGGCTTCGGCTTGCCATAGACATCGCCCATCCATTTCTGCCAGGCATTCTCGGCCAGCTGCTTACGCCGTTGCTCTTCTCGATTCTTTTTTGATATTATACGCTGCATCTCCTGGCGCTGGCGCTTCTGCTGCTCCTGTTTCTTGACCCACCAGCTCTGCACAACCTGCCGGATCTCGGACTGGGGCACATTACGCACAGGCTTACTTTGGGTGGCCACAGCGCCTGCTGCCTTCATGGCCGCCCGTTGCAAATGATCATCCAAGCGCCGCTCCGATGCCTGCCTCGCCTTATTTCGCAACCATTGTTCGTAGCATAGCTTGGACAGCTGTTTGCGCAGCTCGTGCTTCTCCAGTTCAGTTTGGCGCTGCTCTTTCTGGCGCTGCAGCTCCTGTTGACGCAGCCTTTGCTTGGAGGCGTACCACGTCTCGTACGCAACTTGTGGCTCTCGATCCAACTTTAAGCCATCTAGCTCCCGCAAATAGTCTAAAGTACTGGCCTTCGAAGTCAGGCGCAGCGATGGGACACGATTGCTTTGTGTCTCTATGTGCTTGAGTGAGTACATGTCGGAGAAGCTGTATAGCGAATTGGTATTAACTTTGCTATGGGTAAATGTGATACCCTCTGCAGGGGGCAACGAGAGTGGCGTTGATGACGATGATGACGATTCCCCTTGATCTTTATATAATAAATTCGATGGGCCCTGCATATGAGACGGCTCCCATGGTTTCGAAGACAGAAACCCGACCGAATTGATGCCCGATCGACCCGAGTGCTCCGAATGCTCCGAATGCTGCGAAATCTCCGAATTCTCCGAAAGCTCTGAATGTTCGGATGGCGTCGATATGCTGCTAATGCGAGTGCGTCCAGAATAAATTTCATCACTCAAAACGATTTCCCCATCGGAATCAGTGTGTCCACTAAATGCCATTGCTATTCTTGTTGTCGTCCTTGTATTGTTGTATGTGTAACTGCAAGTGCAAGAAAGTTATTGTATTTTAGATACAACAAATTTAAATTATATGACAAGCTACCTGTCTGACATGACTTTCCAAGTAATTATGTATTCAAACAGACTGACATTTGAACGATCGCTCAAAGGCAAATATACAGATTAAGTAGACGACTTTAAAACTAATTTTCACAGTCTGGTGTGATCTGCTAAACCTTACGCACGTACGAGCGCATCGCGAAAGTGACAAACCATATCTATCACATTCGACTTAAAACAAAACAAAATAAAGAGAG
Source organism: Drosophila gaucha (assembly GCA_035045545.1). Lineage (NCBI taxonomy): Eukaryota > Metazoa > Arthropoda > Insecta > Diptera > Drosophilidae > Drosophila > Drosophila gaucha. The sequence continues at coordinate 717,304 of JAWNOY010000017.1, forward strand.
CACATACTCTGGCTGGCGTCGCTATGTTGCCAATACAGATAAGAAAAGCTCCAAAAACTGACACCGGTCAACGGCAGAGCAACAACAACTATTACAAACCGTTACAAGCGCTAGATGACCAAAGTGATAAAGACAGTGAAGAAGTAATAGTAAACAAAACAAAAACTTACGTTCCTCCAATTACGGTGCTTAAAATTACAACTCAAGAGCTGCATGGTACATGCAAATTGCTTAATGTTAAAAACTACTCCATCAGAAAAATATCTATTGGAGTCAAATTACACTGCGATGAAGAGGTGGACTTTGACCGAGTCTGCACCCACCTGCAAAACTCTAATAATGAGTTTTTCTCCTTTGCAAAAAACATAATAAGCCATATAAAGAAGTGCTTACCGGCCTCGATGACACGCCGGCTGATGAAGTTAAAGTAAAACTTATCACAATGGGACTCCAATGTACAGATGTCAAGTTTATTCAGAGGAAACGACCCAACAGTAATTTTTCGCTGTATGTGGTCTACTTTGTCAACAAATCGACCAGTCTAAATGAGTTGAAGAAAAACTACTCTGTCATCGACCATATTAGAGTCAAATGGGACTACCAAAGACGTAGGCCAAACACCGTTACTCAGTACTATAACTGCCAGATGTTTGGACATGGATCGTCCTATTGTGGTGTAAAACCATATTGCATGAACTGCGCTGGGAACCACAAAACTATAGATTGTCTAGATAAGTTACGTGTTAATGTGCCAATTGTCACGGGTCTCATAAGGCTAATTCAATGGAGTGCCCAGGCAGAATAAACTATGTAACCGCACGGGAAAAAGGCATCCCCAAAACTCGGGTAATCAGAAAGCCATCACAGGCACCTCAGATAAACTCCACTAAATCTTTTCCAAATCTTAATGGACAGATAGTTGAACCATTAAAGACAACCTGGACCAAGCAATCGGATTCAAGTAGTACTGATCTCTTCTCGCTAAACGAGCTAAAAAGTCTTACATTTGAGCTCATTAGCAATCTCAGAAACTGTAAATCCAAGACTGAACAGTTTGAAGTAATAACTTAACTTGCCTTTAAATTTCTTTCCTAATGTTAGACGAAGCTAAGATCATTGCGTGGAATGCCAGGGGTATTCAAAACAAAAAAGAAGAATTTCGTCACTTCCTGTTCGACAACGACATTGACATCTGCCTGGTATCTGAATCCTGGTTAAAAAATTGGGACATTCTTAAGATTCAAAATTATACCTGTTACAGAAACGACCGAACATCTGGTAGAGGAGGAGGGGTAGCAATATTCATTAAAAGAAATATTCGCCACTCTCTGCTACCTCCCCCAAATACTAAAGTTATCGACACAATTGGCATAAAATTACTCATTAGTGATGGCACAGAGACATCTATTTTCTCATGCTATTTCCCAGGTGGCCGCGAAAATCCCTCGAAAAAACAGACTTTTCTGGCCGACATACATATGTTATGCAGTAGAAATGAAACCTACATTCTGGGAGGTGATTTTAATTGTAGACATCAGACTTGGGGATGCTCTAGAGCAAATTCATGGGGAAACCTATTAAAATCCAAGGTAGACTGCAGGAACTTTTATGTAATGCATCCTTCTGAACATACCTATTACCCCGCAGGAAGTCACGGGCAACACTCAACCTTAGTTTTTTTCCTCACAAACCGTCCCGGCTATTTAGCAAACCCACGAGTATTACACACATTAAATTCTGATCACTTCCCAGTGCTGCTTGAGCTCCCAGTCAACCCTCCTGCTACCGCAAGTAGCTTTTACTTTGATATAAAATGTGCAAATTGGGTGAGATTCACTCGCTTCGTCAAAAATTCGCTTCCTTACATAGACCCCAATTCAATGCGACGCACAGAAGACATTAATGATATGATTAACGTCTTTAGTAAAGTCCTTCGTGATGCCAAAGATGTCAGCATCCCAAAAAAACAACTGCCGCAGAAAATTCTTAACCTTATAAAAAGTAGAAATTTAAGACGACGCTCCTGGCTAAGGTATCGACACCAGTCCTACCTCATCCTATACAAATGGTTAAATAAACTGATCACCGAAGCGATACTAGAATTTCGAAATAAATCCTGGAATATCACTCTTTCAGCCTTAGATAAAGGTTCTTCACCTTTTTGGAAGCTTTCCAAAATTATCAGGAAGAAACACCCGAACATCCCAACCTTAGTTAATAATAGCAATCGTTACTCGACAGACGAAGAAAAGGCTGAGGCATTAGCTCAGTCTTTCAAACTAAACCATAGCATATCTGCTGGCTCGGTGATCCGCTAATTAAAGCCGCCGTCGATGCCTCAATTCGCTCTATTTCGCACTTATCTACAGGGCCGCAAAATGATAACTTTGTTAGCACCAGTGTCATAAAAGTCATACTGAAAAAGCTTAAAAAGAAGAAATCGCCAGGGATCGATAAAATTGACAATATATGCTAAAAAAATAAATTTATTACTTGCATAGTCAATAAATGCCTAGAGCTATGTTATTTTCCCTCCGTCTGGAAATGTGCTAAAGTTGTCCCTATCTTCAAACAAAATAAGCCAGTCGACTTACTTTCTTCATACAGGCCTATTAGTCTTCTGTCAGCAAAATCCTGGAGAAGGTTATCAAAGAAAAACTAACTCATTTTATCGAAAATAATAATATCCTCCCAAGTCATCAGTTTGGCTTTAGAAGGGAACACAATACTGTCCAGCCCTTTTGTAGAATTAAGAAAATTATTAATGAAAATTTTTCTAGGTCTGTGTCAACCGGAATGGTACTGCTAGATATTAAAGCCGCATTTGACTCAGTGTGGCATGACGGCTTAATTCACAAAATGCTATGCTTTCATTTCCCCCTGCGGCCATATAGATAGTACCAAGGTACCTAGAAAACAGATCCTACATTGTGTATCTAGGATCATCCACATTAGTTAATTTCTCAGCAGGCTGCCCTCAAGGCTCATGCCTAGCGCCTATACTATACGTCTGATCTCACAATATTACCTCATTGCACCACCTCGATTTTTGCGGATGACACAGCAATCCTTTGTGCGGGCACCCTTTCTGCAGATATAACTAGAAACCTCCAAGCAGCATATGACTCCTTAAATACATATTTTTCCCAATGGAAAATTTCAGTCTGCCAAGAAAAGACAAAGCCAATATTTTTCTCAAAAAAAAGGAAGGACATCTACTTGCCAACAGCTCATATCAGATTGGGTTCGGAAAGTATAAAGTGGGACCCAAATGTCAGGTACTTGGGTATGACACTGGACAAAAGACTTACATTTAAGGACCATATAACTAATACAAACAAGAAACTCGAACTTCTAGTCCGCACGCTATATCCTTTCGTAAATAGAAACTCAAGACTATATTTAGAAAACAAAATGATTTTGTTTAGGTCCATTTTTCAATCAGTCACTTTTTACGGTGCACCAGTCTGGTCAGATATAGCCAAATGCCATATAAATCAGCTGCAAATCAGCCAAAATAAAGAACTGAAACTTATTTTAAATCTCCCGTGGCAGCACTCTACGCTTGATCTACATTGTCGAGCCAATACTGAATTGGTAGTTACTAGATTATCGCGACTGTGGCAAAATTTCATAACCAAATGTCAAGAATCAACTTATTCACATGTAAACAACCTGGCATAGCCAAATATTTAGTTTTAATTTAGTGTATAATTTAGCGTGTAAGATTCCTTGGGGTTTTCTATTTCTTTGGTTTTTCCCCCAAAGAGCTATGTCATCTTTTACCTCATATGACATTGTCGTATTAAATATCTAAGCAGAAAAGGCCTAGTTCTTAGTCTAAACTCTTAAATTATTGTAAGATACCAACCACACAAAATCTGTACTTATAACAAAGAGTGAAATAAATTGAATTGAATTGAAAAACTAATTTCATCGTCACCAGTTCTAGTTCAATAACGTTAAAAGTCATTGCTCAAAGAATTAATAACAATGTATTAAACAAAGATTATTAAAATATTAATAAAGGAATCTCACGTGATTTGGCTGAACTAATCTCTGGCTTAGACTGTTCTCATTTGATTTATATATTGACTGGTTTTATGGGAATCGTAGTGGTTATCCTTAATAGGAACGTGATACGTCATAATAGTTGAATAAGAAATATAATAAAGTAGTTATAGTAGTAATAGTAGTAACGTTTATATTTTAAATTGCAAAAATGGTAGTAAAAATTGTATGAAATAAAGCACTGACCCTGTAATAGTAGTAGAATTTAAAGTAGTTATAAATGTAGTATAAATTATTGTACAAGTAGTTCAAATAGTAAGATTTGTAAGATTATATTATGCATATTTATACATATAAAGTATTAGTAAAAGAAGTAGTGCCAATATTCATAATAAGTATAAGTTGTAGTTGTAAAATATGTAATAATAGTAGTAAACATCCATTGTAATTAAATTTGCAGAAGCAGTCATAGTAAAGTCTGGAGAAGTAATTTAAATAGTAATAGAAGTAGTGGTAATGTTCAAAATATCAATATTGCAAAAGTAGTAGTACAAGTAGTATTAATTAATATTAAATGTGAAGTAGTAAAACGTGTATCAATAATTCCAGTAATAAAATGGTAAATGATGAATAACTATTTAAAGGATTTATGAGTAAAATTTTGCAGAAAAATTCTAGTAACAGATTGAATAAATAGTCATAGGCAATCCAAGAATATTTGGAGAAGAAAAGTAAAGCTCGCTTAGCTGAGTTAGGTAAAGATACCTTAAGTAGTAGAAGTATAATTGATAGTAGTAAATTGTGTATAATTGGTACTAACAAGTTAGAACGCTCTAGTCGGGTCTGCCCGACTACGAGATCCCCTGAACCAAGTCCGAGGCACTGTTATAAAAAATCTAGCTTACATCTTTTATCTGTACGTATTAGGCTCTGCGCGCACACACACACGCACACATATACATACACAAGCACGCGCACCGCTTACTGCATACATGATTTAGCGGCTGCGCTTGGGCAGCATTATGAGAAATTCATTGTTAAATAACTTTGGTTCTAGATCTACTTTCTTAATGAAATTTTCAGGACATAATATTGACAGTATTTGAAATACGTTTTTTTCACTTATGGGGCTAATGGGGGGAGGTATCCAAAATTTAAAAAGTTTATTATCTGTACTTGCATCACAGCAACCTACATAGTCAATTTGGTGTCTCTAGCTGTTATGGTCTTTAAGTTATAGCTTAAAAACAAAGTGAAAATATCGATAAAAAATAAACTTGTACTGCGTATGGTATACAAGAATATATATATAAAATCTTAAGTCTCTAGCTTTTGTGGTTTACGAGATCACTGCGTACATATGGACGGACAGACGGACATGGCTAGATCGACTCAGTTCGTCGTCCTGATCAAGAATATATACTTTATGGGGTCTGCCACGCCTCCTTCTACCTGTTACATACATTATCACAAAACCATTATACCCTGAATTCCCCTTTTCAATGGGTTCAGGGTATAATAATATATATGCAATATCTAGCTTTCTAGGGGTGGTCTATACATAGATATGTTTTAAATTTCAAGTCTCTGGATCTAACAGCACCCAAAGTATTATAAGACTTATGTTAAACTCTATATAGACCTCTCGATTTGTAAAGCCCCTGGATATATCACTTTTTGATTAATCTTATGGAGAGGTTAACAGTAGTCTACTTGCCAAATTTGGGTGTTCTAGATCTTACGTTTCACTCAATTTGCCACCCACCACAATGAGCATAGCTATCTATACTACATGTTTTTGTATGGGGGTGGGATACACAAGTATAAGGTCCCCAATTCAAATTTTCCCACTAAAAGATTCTTAAAGCCGTTCTGTCCTATGGGAGCTATATGATATGGTCGTGCGATCCGAATGATTCGAGATGTACAATTCCTGCAGTAGAAAGACGTCTGTGTGCAAAATTTCAGCTCTGTAGCTTCTAATAATCTCGGAGGAGACTGCGTTGATCCAGACAGACAAACAGACGCAAAGACGAACAGACGGATAGGCGGATGCTGCTATACCAACTCAGCTCGTTGTGCTGAACAAGAATATATATATATTGTATGGTCGGAGATACTTCCTTCTGTGAGTTGCAAACTTCTGACCAAAATTTATATACACTTATTGCAAGGGTATAAAAGCTGACAATGGGAAGGACAACAGATGTGAAAAAATTACGTCACCGATATACTCTTTTAAAGTACTCCATCAAAATAAATATAATTTCCCCCTTTTAGATTCAAACTCGCATTTCCACAATCACCACAGTATGGCATATATAAAAATCGATTTAGTATTTTATTTATAAAAATCTAACTGCATAATTTGGTGACTCTTGCCAAAAAGACGTAAAAGATTTACGATATATATAAACAAGTAAGAAAGCTCTAGTCGGGTCTGCCCGACTACGAGATCCCCTGAACCAAGTCCGAGCTGATGTTTTAAACAACCTAGCTTACATCTTTTATCTATACATATTAACTCTGCGCTCATATACACATGCACACATACAAACAGGCACACATATACACATGGACACATATACACATGCACACATTTGTATACACATGCACACATATACATACCATGCACATAGAAACGCGCGCAGATTACTGCGTAGTTGATTTGAATGTATGTGTGCACACGTACAGGCTGCTGCCGCGTGCTTTTACAATGTTTCCTTTAATAACTTCTGTATTACTTAGCGGATTTGAATGCAATTTTCTGCATTGAATGATATTAATTTATTGAAAATACGGTTTTCACTTTGATAATTTTTTTTTTTAATAAATTTTTTTTGTAATATGTGGAGCCGGTATCCAAAATATAAGAAAATAGAAAATGTATTTTATTTACAAAAAGCTAAAAAAATTTGGTAGCTGTAGCTTAAAATATGTAAAAGATATGGTCAAAAAACGGAATCTCGAAAACGTTTTAAATCGATATCATTGAAACGGAAAAATTTATCGAATATCTAAAACAAACTCGATATTTTCCCTGTATACACAGACCATCGTGCAAAATTTGAAGTCTCTAACTCTTATATGTTCTGAGATCGACGCGTTCATACATACGGACAGACGGACAGACGGACGGACGGACAGACGGACAGACAGACGGACAGGGCCAAATCGACTCAGCTCGTCGCCCTGATCAAGAATATATATACTTTATGGGGTCTGCCACGCCTTCTTCTGCCTGTTACATACTTTTTGCAAAACCATTATACCCTGATTTCCCATTTTCAATGGGTTCAGGGTATGAAAATGGTGAAGTAACATTGTGCTCTTATTTAGGTATTGCTCTTCTTTATCTAGCTAAGCTTATTTAAGTTTGGTTTTTCTAAGTAAATAACACATGATGATTTCTAGTTTTATCCGATTTAATTTCAAAGTAAGTGGGAAACTTTTCTTCTTAACAGTTGTTAAGTGTCGTCAATTATAAATTATTTCAACTGCCTTGAATTTTCAGCTCCATTGCAGAGCTGTCAATGCATCAGCTACTCATATTAACCGCCTATCAATGCTGCACCATAAAATATTTGTCATCATACGACACATACACACACACATATACATACACCTGGCATACACACATACATGGTACTCACACACACTTACTCACAGACAGGCACACACAGTATGCAATTAAACCTGCACGGCTGCCAATCGCTCCTGCATATGCAACGAAAAATGTTTAATTACAATGCAGAAAACAACAACAGTTGCGACGGCGACAACAATAACAAGTGGCTGTGGGAGTGGGAGGGTGCAAAGAGAGGAGCTGCGAGAGGCGGCAGGGGCAAAAATATACTTTGTTATTGCTGGTGCGAGTGTAAACCTCAGCCGCCAACACATCAGCAAATGGCGGCGGCTCATTGACATTTCCGCTGATTACTTTATGGTAGCATATACACACACTCACACATACACATACACATACATACACGCACCGACGCCTGTCGCGACATGACATGACATTTCAGCGCCCAGCTGAAGCCCCACCCAATTGCCAAACGGTATCTGAGCGCAGTATATACATAACTAGGGCTTATGTGATTACTCTTTCTCTAGGCCAATTCACAACGTGTAAAAATAAAATAGGTTTAATAAATAACATAGGTGTAACGTATAGTTGCAAATGTCAATCCCAAAGAAGAGTTTTATAAAATCAAAAAGATTTGAAATCGATTGACTAATTACTATCGCATGTTAACTGACCCATTTTAATTTTAAATAAAAATATCCGACTGTCATTACCTTTATAAATTAGCCTTAATCTAAGTATTTTGTGAGAGTATTTGAATTATATCTATGTTATAAAATACTTCAAAATCTAATGCTTCTGTCTTCTGCAAATTGGTCTTTTATATTGAGAGAATATTTTTAATAGAAACAGACAGTCATATATGACTACTTTATGGTATCAGAAGTCTTTTGCTACATATTCCAATTGAAACTAAAACTACCCTCTGCTAGATTATAATTGATATGTAAGGTAATTTGATATAAAGAGTATTCAAGTTGCGATAAAGCCACAGACTCGCAGAACTCGCTTTGTCACATATGCCGAAAATCTCAAAATTTAATGACAGTCTAATTATGCGTGCAAATGGTTTATAAATATTTTACAGTCAGCTTCTGACCGTGACTTGGAACTGAAATCTGTGGCCACAATTCCACATTCGCTTCCCCTTCCCGCCTTTACCTTATCCCTCTTCCCACATGCTCTTTCTTTCTCCAGTTTGCATTTTGGCTTTTCGACTGTCCACACTTTATGCGTGTGTATGTGTGTGTGAGTGTGTATATGTGTGGAATTTGTGTGTTTTGCGCATCGCTGATTGCATTGCGGTTTTACGACTTCATTATTGTTAATTATACGCCGCGTTGCCTGCCAATGACCCAGCTTTTCACATATATTTAAAGGCCAACACCAACAACCATGCTGCCTGTCAGATGCGTTATGGCGTATGCAAAAAAACATGACTAATTTATATCTAGAAGAACCACACTGGACAACTCTGTCATAGATTGCAGATATTCTATGTATGTAATTGGAGATTGCCAAAAATTAAATAGGAGAATGATGGACAGGATGGAGGTCAGAAACGCGTCAAATTATTATAAATTATATATTAATAAAAAATTAATAAAAGATATTTCCAAATTGACCAAATTACATATAAATATATATTTTAGAATTTATATTCATTTTTACAATGGACAATAAAAGTGTAGTAGCATTATTGTTATTCTTGGTGGGGTAACACCAGATCATGATGTAGAGGGAAGCGATTGCTAGAGGCCATCACCAGTACATGCAAAGTCCCTGGCACTGGCGAGCCAACATTTTTCTCATACAACACACAGCTTACACCCTCTGCTCTGGACTTTTTATTGTTAATGGGACTACATTGAATAGATCTTCAGTTGAAAGTAAGTATGAGCTCTCCCCGGACTTTTTGGCAATTGTGACAACCTTGTATCCAGCACCGCAACTTAAAGCCAAGAAGCAACATGTACTCCCACGAGGATATTGTCTTCAAGTACTTAAAACTGAACCAAATAAAATATTCAACCTCAACATGGAAATAAACAGCTCAGATGATATAGAAGATTCAATCTCAATCTTTATGAGAAACATATTACTGGCTGCATCTTATGATACTCCGGTAAATCAATGCTCACCTAGCCAACGATGACAAGCTGTTCTGCCTCCAAGCGCAGATGCACTCTTACGCCTAAAAACAGGAGTCAGCAAAGAATATGCAAGAGTCCATCAAATCTACAATAGATTATCAAACCGCTTGCAAAAAGTTCTTGCAAAAGTCATGCAAATAAAAATTGTTGACATTTTAGAGAATGCTGGTCCGGGCTGACAATTCATTTAAAACGGCTTGTAAACTTCCAGAGATTATAGTTGAAAGACACATCCGGACCAGCATTCTCTAAAATGTCAACAATTTTTATTTGCATGATTTCAGATTTCAGCCTTATGTTGATTGGAATAGCACCAACCCCTGCTGGATCTTTTCCAGCAGGGGTTTTCAAATCAGCTGTAAAAGATCCAGCAGGGGTTTTCCAATCAGCTGGAAAAGATCCAGCAGGGGTTGGTGCTATTCCAATCAGCATAAGGCTGAAATCTTTGCAGATAGTTTAGAGGGAAGACTTTAGCCTTTTAGTTTAGCGCTGCTGTTAATAGTTTTGCTTCTCAACAATATACTTAGGATTGGTCACTTCCCAAACAGCTAGAAAACTCCGCTAATCACCCTGGTACCATAGCCACTAAAAAAAAACACAGAAGTCGATGGATACAGACCGATTAGTCTGCTCGCAGCTCTGGGGGGATGAAGATGAGAGAAACGTTTATCCTGCATCTCGAGACTGTGGTTTGAGTGGCAATTTGGACTTAGACAAGGACACGGCACACCGGAACAACTTCATCGTGTGGTTAAATTCGCCCTAGATGCAATTTAGCAAAAAATGTATACAGTAGCTGTCTTCATGGACGTTCAGCCAGCTTTCGACAGGCTGTGTGTGTCTTGCGGAGGCATTACGATGCTAGGCTCCAAACTTTCACACAAGAGCTCGCAAAGTATTTGGGTGTCCTAAAGCCGGAAAGATGGCGTAGCTACTGACACGCAGAAATAAGCAGCCCGAGTACAAGAAAGTCACAATTTACAAGTCCATATATGCATGCACTTCATATCTACGGTATTCAGGCAAAAACTAATTGAAATAAAGTTAGAGTTGCAATCGAAGATCTTAAGGCAAATATGCAATGCACCCTGGTACATGCGAAACAAGGTATTGAAAGGGATCTTAGGGTACCTAAAGTGGGACATGTTATGCAACAACATGCAGCGAATTATGTAAAACCCCTTGGTGGTCACGCTAACTCACTTGCCGTACGGAAAACATAATAAACAAGGAAGAGAAGACTGAAAAAGTGCCACCCATTGGATCTCTTTACCAGATTCCTTCATTTATATAGTTTTTGTAAATATTGTATATAATATACACAAGTCCACACCTGTACATTTTTAACATTAATGCAATATATAACAGACAGAAAGAGGGGTGGCAGACCCCATAAAGTATATATATTCTAGATCAGGAGGAAGAGCTGAGTCGATTTAGCCTTGTCCGCCTGTACGTCTGTATGTATGAAAGCCCCCAAGGGGCGTAGCTATATACTCTATAATCTCTGTATTTTTCGTATGGGGGTGCAATTCAAGAGTATATATTCCAAATTTCAAGTCTCTGACTTCAATAACGTCAAAGTTAAAATACTACTACATTTCTTAAAACCGATCTGTCCTATGGGAGCTATAGGATAAAGTCATCCGATCCGGATGATTCCGAGATATACAATGCTTGCAGCAGATTGGAGGTTATGTGGAAAATTTGCTCTGTAGGTCTAATAGTCTTGGAGGAGATTGCGTTGATCCAGACAGACGGACAGACAGACATACGGACAGACGGACATGGCTATGTCAATTCAGCTCGCCGTACTGAACAAGAATATAAAAACTTTATATAGTCGGAGATGCTTCTTTCTCTGCGTTGCAAACTTCTGACCAAAATTAATGTACCCTTTTTGCAAGGGTGTAAAAAAAGACATTTTTTTATTTTTCTTCCAAAAAGCTAAATGCAAAATTTGGTGTAAGATATGCCTAAAAAACTGAAATCGATAACGTAATTAACTTATATCATTGAAACGGGAAAGTTATCGAATATCTAAAACAAACTCGATATGCGCGCTGTATAAATGGACCTTCGTGCAAAATTTCAAGTCTTTCTTTTATAGGGTCTGAGATCGACAGACAGACAGACAGACAGACTGCCAGATAGACAGACAGATAGGGCCAAATCGACTCAGCTCGTCGCCCTGTTAAAAAATATATATACTTTATGGGGTCTCCCACGCCACCTTCTGCCTGTTACATACATTTTGCAAAACCATTATATCCTAATTTCTCATTTTCAATGGGTTCAGGGTATAATTATATCTATGTGCCTCTTTATGGCTGGAAAATCGGAGAAAATTATACCCTCCAAAGTCTTATAGTTTTAGCTTGAAAATTTTATATATAGGTCTCTGTTGCCCTGCTCAATAGATTGATCATAAACAACACTTGTTGGGTGATACTATATATTCTGTCGGCAAATACTATATATTCTACAAATTTTCAACTAGAGATCCAAATATTTTCAAATACTTCCATCTTGACCTCTCTCTTTATCCTTTACAATTGCAAGGGTATAACCAAATATAAAACCTTCGGCCATGCCGAAAGTTGGCCCATCTTTCTAGATTTTTATTGCATTCATATTATTACTTGTCTGTATATATGTAAAAGTTCAAACTCGAACAAAGGTTCAGGAGATCTCGTAGTCCGCCAGTCCCGACTAGAGTGTTTTTACTTGTTTTTAATTTGAAATTTAAAAGTAGATTAAGTTGCCAGAAAAACTTGTTAATACTGTCCATCCGTCCGTCTGTCATCCTGTGTTGAATTATAGCAACTTAATTGTAAAAAGAATTTATCAAAAGTCTTCTTTCCTTTTGATGATATCGTTCTATCGTTAAAAATCGATATAAACACTAACGTTATTTGAGTATATATCATAGGTTTTTATACTATTGTTCACAAATTACGATTAGCCTTATTTCTTAAAATAAATAATAGTGATTTGGCATACAGGCTCAATTTGGTCTATACTCTCAGAAAATTTCGATAAGATCAGCAAATAAAAAAGCAAATTAATTAACAACGGTCTCTCGATATCGATATTTTTAGATTTACTACGCACGAGTATATTTTCCAAAACTTCAAGTCTTTGAATTCGATAGCGGCGAAATGCTTTACGTTCATAAAACCGGACAGCAAGACTTCGCACAATTAACTCTTGTCACTTCATGAACGAGTAAGTATAAAAATCGGGTTACTAATTGTAAGACTTGAGGGATGGCCTAACTTCGACCATATCGAAGTTATCTAACACCATTACAAATTTAAATGATATAGCTATAGTTTTCTCAGATTTGCCACGTTGCAAAAAAGCAAATATTGGTATTTTTTATGAACTTGTGGAAGAGGAGAAGATTAACCTTTTTGTTAATTTTTGGGAACCTCTTTGCAAAATTATAAAAAAAATATAGTTTATACCAATTTGACACGCCCCAGAAGGCAACTATATACTATATCTTTGAGTATGGAGGTGGGATACACAAGCTATATTCCAAATTTGAAGTCCTAGACTTCAATAACGCCGAAGCTCTCCCTAGTAAAACATTTTTTTAGCTGATCTAACCTAATGGAGTCATAAGATAAGTTCGCACGATCCGTTTAATTCGAGATATACAATGATTGCTTTGAAATGCCTTATCATGGACAAATACTAACCGACCCTACTATTGCCATCGTACAGACGGACGGACAGCAAGACGAACAATACACAACAGTTATATACTCACTTCGTGAACGAGTATACAAATTTGTCTTGATGTTTCAATACCCCAAATGTATAAAAAATACCTCGTTATTCCCTTTTTAAGGTTAGAAAAACATATCTCGAGAATCTGATGTCGTAGAGCTATTTTGGATCAAATTCGAATTCAGCACGTCTGAACCTTATTAGTAAGTCGTGTCGGCCTTTCTATTCAAGTCTAGCTACGTTAAAATGTCAACTTCTGTCTGTTTCAAATATTTGGTACCATAATTGTGAATCATTGTTACTTACTCTGAAATTTAACAATGAAGCTGAGAACTTGATAATTTCAAAATCGAAAGATTCTTTTCACATGCATCCACTTACATGCGTTTACCTGAATGATAAAAAAATAAACAATTTTAAATAATTTAACAATACTTTCGTACGTTCCTATATTTTTGCACAACACTAAAATTCAATAATAAATATATATATATAAATGTTTTTTTTTTTCTAATTCTATCTAAGCCTACTCTACAATGCCGACAGTCGACATATATCTAAGCTTTACCTAAATAAAAAATTATCAGCTTCCCTATCCAAAATTTGTGTTTTCTTTCAAATATGTTGCAACATTGTCAATTTATTCTAATAATAATTGTCATACGTAATATATAATAAATTGAGAGTGACACTAATAAAGTACATTAATAATGAAGAAATGTTTAAGAAATTTTATTTTCAGCAACCGAATTTAATCTGCTTAATCAGTCCACACTAATTGGTTGTATTAGCTAAGATCAGTTTAGAAAGAAATCGTATACAATCAAAATATTGCACTTTCCTTCTGTATAATTACTGTGGACAACTTTTCAACAAAGGCCTTCAATTAAATTGGCTAAATTAGTATGTTGTACAATTGAAAACTTAGACAGTTGACAGCCTATTGCCTAATTTTCTATTTGATTCATTTGATATGAAAGCATTTGAAGTGTAACAGAATTATGAGAATAAGCTTTTCATGGCCAAAGAAAATTGGGTGGCATTTAGGTAATGTTACATATAAACTTATATGGCTTGTTTTCTCTCTGCTTTGATTGTCTTAAGGCTCAAATTATAATGTAGACATGTTAACAAATTTAATAGAATGCTACACTCTCGCACTCACACACGCACACACATTGGAGTGGTTCTTAAGCTTCACACACACATTAAATTCATTTCACATGCATAGCAAAATCTCAGACAATAGAACCGGCCACGCCTACGCACACACACACCACACTTAGCTGTACGCCCCCAATTTTGTGTATGTGCAAGATTTTGATTTGGAATTTGTAAATATGGTCACGTATGTTATTATACCAAATATCTCTCATGGTTATGTTTATGTGCTGTTGGAATGTGCAGCTCAGCATCTTACAGTAAATTGACTTTTGTATTCTCTCATTTGAAATTGTGGCACATGCAATCTCTATGTATATATATATATATATATATGTAGAGATGTCGTGTGTGTGAATTGAGAAATTTGAATTTATATCGAATGTTTTTGCCATACTTTGGTATTTTAATTAAATCAGTTTATGGCAATTGCTTTGGCTATAGCCAAAACCGAAAGCGAAGCTGCAGATGGATTAAAGATATTTTGCTGCAGGCTGCTTAAAATTACCTGCAGAGATATATAATCTGAATATATACAGAAGTAAATGCATTATAATAATTATAATAGATTTTTACAAAAAATATTATCTACATGACTTATCGCGAATCTTCAACTAGAAAACACATTTTAAAGTCAGCGAAGTAACTTAGCACTCTTACCTTGGCCTCCATTTGACTATGATGTAAGAGGAAGAGGAAGTATATAAAAAGTAGCAAATCATTGCGTCATGTGGGCATGTTGTTGAAATGTATCTTTCACGCTCAATTTATTTGTAATGATGTCGACAGCATGTCAGAAGCAGCAGCAGAAACATCAGGTTCAGCAACTTAGAGGTCTCTAGAGGCAGCTAGGGAACTCTAGGCAGAAAAAATAAAAATGAAAACGTGTGGCAGGCAATGGCACATTAGTGCCCGCAAATCCCAATCATAAAGAGGGAGAGAGAGAGAGCGTGAGAGGAGGCTGGTAACTTTTCGCGAACGCATTTTTCATGTCGAATTCGTGGCAATCGGCACGGCAAATGATGTCCTGGGGGAGTACCCAAACATTCCCATCTCTTTTTTTTGCGTGTTACATTCGAAATGTCCGCGCTAATGAAATAAACATGTTTATTAGATACAAACGCTGCCCCAGCAGGCCTTTGCTTCCAGAGCTGCGATGCTGATTTTTGTTTTTTCTTTCGCTGCGTATGATTAATATTAAGTGTTACCTGGCTTGCACCTGTCGTCTTTGTAATTAATTGAATTATATTTCTCAGGACGTGCTGGCTAACAGAGTTCACATTATAAATTCAAAGGGCATCAAAAATAGCGGAAATGCAATTAAAATGTGCAGCATCTCCAACTCACTTTCTCTCTCTCTCTCTCTCTCTCTCTCTATCTCTATGTTTCTCTGTCTCTCTATTAGCTACGGCGTGTTGGTCTGTAAGTGTGGCTAAGCGCAAATTACCAACAGCTACTTACAGCTGAATGGAAAAAAAGGAAGAGGAGACGGAAAATGGAAAACACAGCAAAGAAAATGCTGCTGCATGCGGCATGCTGTGCAAGGACCAAGAGCTCAGCTCTATTATGCTTAATTAAGTTTTTCTGCCAGTTGGCAGTTAGTTCCCAGCTCTCCTGCAAAGAGTCACAGTTGGCCAAGTGGCGAAAAGTGCCCTCAGTACATTGTGTGCAGTGCCCAAGTGAGGGCAGAGTGAAGCAAACTTATTAGTTGGCCATTGTAATGGAATGATAATCAGAGAGGATGAAGTATGGAAATGAGATTGCGAGTTGTTAGGCATATTTCATGCTCAAATTAACTTCAAAGGGGTTTACACTTGCCCAGTGGAAATATTCATGTCGAGTGGTGTTGATAACTTGCTGTAGTAGTTTATTCAATGACTATCAGATAAAACTGATCGTAATATAGAAATATTTTATTTTTTAAATTAAAAATGTTGCCGTATTTCGATATTAGGATATTAAGATAAGGAAAAGAGTTTTCGAAAAAATTTTATTTTCTTAATTTTCAATGTGTTTTGTTATTGCCATTTTTATTTATTATGAATACACTTCTTAAGTATTGTAAAATCCGCATGAATGCTTTCAATATTTTTATAGCCTGAACCCATTAAAAATGGGAATTCAGGCTATAATGGCTTACAGAAAGTAAACATCAGATACCTCCCCCATTAGCCCCAAAAGTGGAAAAACGTATTTCAAATACTAGGGAGTTGAAATTTCGCATATATTAATCTTTGGATGTCAATATTATTTCCTGAAAATTTCATTCAGAAAGTAGATCTAGAACCGAAGTTGCTTAACAATAAATGTCTCATAATGCTGCCCAGAACGCAGCCCAAGCGTAGCTGCTAAATCGTCTATGCAGTAAGCGGCACTCATACATGTGTACAGATATGTATAGATAACAGATGTAAGCTAGATTTTTTAAAACAAATGAAAATAAAATAAATAATATTAATAATATATCTAAAACAAACTCGCTATGCGCGCTGTATACAAGCACCTTCGTATAAAATTTGAAGTCTCTAACTCTAATAGGTTCTGAGATCGACACGTGCATACAAACGGACAGACGGACGGACGGACGAACAGACTGTCGGACAGGCAGACAGACATGGCTAGATCGACTTAGCTCGTCGGCTTGATCAAGAATATATATACATATATACATGTTACATACAGTGTCACAAAAACATTATACCCTGAATTCCCATTTTCAATAGGTTCAGGGTATAAAAATGTAATCTAGGTAGATTGTTTATAACATCACCTCGGGCTAGCTTCAGGGGATCTCGTCGTCGGGTATACCCGCGTTCTTACGTGTTTTTAATAATAATGTATAGTAAATAATAATGTATTTCATACAAATATGTATAAATATTTTACTGCCAAAAAATCCCTTAAAAGCAATAATGGGTTCACTTTAAAGGAATAAAAGAATTGTGTTTAAAACAAAAGCTAATTTAAGTTTTATATTAGGAATAAACTCTTTCATCGAGGTTTTGAGTCGCATAATCGAGTATCTATTAAATATTGGTATTAATTTGTTAAATAAATAAATCAATAAATGAAGCCGCGTCAATCTTTTTTTGTTATTAGTTGTGCTGCACTCCTACAACATAAGACAGCTTTTAAAGTTTTAGCTCAAAAAATGCAGTTGTTATTGCTAAATTTCCTTTATTTTGATGAGATAATATTTTATTCATTACATAAGAAGCTTATCAAATGAAAGAAAATTTCATTTAGGGCATTCAACTAAATTGAAAATAAAGAAAATTAGCCTTAAGCTGTTAGATTTAATTCATTTGATTCAAAACGAACAACTACAAATGCTGACGTTTTGCGTACTTAAACCAATCCTCGTTTAAGTGGATGTACTAAATATGTATATTTTTGTGAGCTCCATTCAGAGTTGCATGCTAATGAGGTTAATGCTTGCATTGAACCCAAAACAGCGGAGGCCAAAAGATGGCCAACCCCTACATCTACCCTCTCTGCCCCTACCCGCACCCTCCTTTGTCCCTTTCTGTTGCCTTTGGCTGTCATAAGCGCAGTGTTTGGATTTTCCAATGTGTAGAAAAACGCTAAAAAGCCAGGCGAACAAGCTGACAGACAGGCAGGCAGGCAGACTTATGTGCACACATACATACACACACACACACATATACATTCGCGGGACAGACTTGAAGAGACCAACTAATCAAGGTAATGAAATCAGTTTTATTTCAGCATTTTTTTAAAGCAGCAGCATAACATTTTTTTTATATTTTACGGGCTTACAGCAATGCTGCTCGGATTGCAGATACATTCGAGGGCATGCAAATAGAATCCAGAATGTTTGTCAGCAGTTAGTTCAAAGTGTTTGCTAAATGGTGAACAGGATGGATATTCTGTTGGCCACTCGTCGAACTCGTTGTTGTCTGGCCTCTGGTTTGTGTGGCTACGACCACAGGGGAGACGCGTTTGTCTGCTTATTTGCTGCCAGTCTAATGAGAAGCTCTTTAGATATTACAAATTAAATGTATTAAAAATGTGATGAGAGTGTGAGCTGAGAGTGGGCAGCTAAACTGCAAGGACTAAGGTCGAGGTATTTGAATTACTCTATTCAAAAAGCAGGGTTGTATGTAAAAAGAAACTGGTCGGTGTTCTCTTTACGATTAAAAAAGTCTATGTTGACGTTTGTTAACCTGAGTCTTGAAGTCCGTTTGATTTGACTGAAGCTATATATGCTTGGTATATTTAAGGAAAAATAAATTTAGTTGATATCAGGTCGGTGGCTTTATCTTTAAAGGCTAGTTGTTGAAGTAAAACTTTAAATACCCACGAACAGCATGCCTAGATAGACCAATTTGTTGATTCCAATTGAAAAACCTATCCTGTACCTCCCATTTTTGTCAAATGTAGCCAGGTGTGTTTCCTGAATATCTTAGCTCCAGTAAAAAGTTTTTATGTTACCTTCAATACCCAAACAAGGTTTCTAGCTGCGTGATTTCCCTCTGTCTCTTAGTCTCTGCATATCACAAGCAGCGTTAACTTGGCAAATTCAATTAGTTGGCCAAAAATCTTGGCTTGCTAATCTGTCATATTTAATTAAGAAACTTTAGCAAAAACAATCGCTGATGAAATATAGCCGTCACCAGCGCGTCTCAATGAATGGGAACGCCATAAAGTATGCAACGAAAAGTCAATCACACGAGCTGCAAAGGCCAAAAAGAGACAGCAAGCATACACCCACACACTCACATACCCGCGCGTGTGAAATGCCAGAAGCCAGAAGGTCTCTCTGGCACGTATGTGTGTGTGTGTGCATTTTCATTGCCTTGTCTTTTGGGCGCATCGCATAAATTCCATTTGACATAGTTTTTGAGCAGCGTTAAACCCAAAAATGGCTTTAGATGCAGACGAAAATGCAAGCAGCGTGAGCTACGCAACGACAAACACTCACGCTCACACACACATACACATGTATATACACTGAGACAGCGGGCGAGACGGTTGCAGTTACAGTTTGCCCCCAGGCCATAATTGGTTGCGTCAGTGCATAAGTCACGAGTTCACTCGAGTCCTTCGAGTCCTGCTCGAGTCGTTGCCATGACGACAACCAAACTGTGTGTGTGTGTGTGAAAGTATGCAGCATTAAAATGGGATAAATGCAAGTAGCCCACTAATTGAATTGCCGACTAGAGCTGCCTCTGAATCACTCTGCCCCTCCCTTGCTTAGGCTATGAAATTTTGGTAATTAATATATTCACGTAAGCGGAAATGTGCAACAAACATGTGAGCGACATTGGCTCAAAACAAGTTTACTTAACAAGCTGTGCAAAGTTGTCGTCGTTGTCGTTCTCGTTCTCGATGTCGTTGTCAGTGTTCCGTGCCTCTGTTCAGGTTGTTGCCGCTTTAAAGTTTTAGTGGCTGCAAGTTTGTTGAACCATTAAAAGTTCATAACGCGTTTGACAACAATTATATAATATATACGGTCAGCATCCCAAAAAACATTATGATTTAGACGTATGGCTGGGCACGAAGAGCTGTGCGTTTGACAATTGGGCATGCTAAATATATTTGAGATTGTGCCGCTTCTATTTTTGAGGTATTTTAAACTTTTCCGACTTTAATTCACTTTTACCATTAATAATGAGCAATTTTTAATATCTAAATATACGTTTTTATAGCTTTCTTCGATTATTAGACTACAATATTGCGAATTTTCGAGTGAAATTGTGAGTGACTGATGGAAAATGGTTTAACAATCGGTATCAAAGACAAATAATTCAGGAAAGGCGTTTAAAGTTGTCAAAGTGCTCAGCTAAAAGATTCTTGATTTCATGATTCTTAAAATTAAAATATATAATAAAAAATTTCTTTTCGATTCATTCAACTTCAACTTCAAACTTAGTTTAATGTCGACGCAAAATAAATCAGTCAAGGATTTCAAGTTATAGTGGTTAAAATGATTTGTTTTGTTAAGTATACTCATTTAGGTCATAAGTTTGCAACTCGTAGATTTCTAGATCAGCATGAGATGAGCTTATATAGCTCAGAGAGTTATAGAGTTTAAAATGTTGCACACTGACTTATTTTTACTGAAAATATTGTATATATAGGAATCATTCGGATTGGACGACTTTGTCATGTAGCTCCTATAGGGTTGATAGGTTCAGAGAATATTGAAATGGTATACAAACCTAGGCACAGTTGAAGCACAGCTAGCCCTCCAGTTAATATTACTATTTTTGTTTTAATCTTTTGTTTCATTCCAGCAGAATTTAGTACCATAATTGATGTATTAAATTAAAATTTGAAACCAGATTAACCCTATTACGTCAGGCAATCAAGATTTTGTTTTGTTGGCTTTTGTTTTTATTTAATATTTAGTTATTCAACTCATTTGCTCTTTTAGTAAGACACAAAATAGTTCATAGGATTGAAAAAAATATTCAATGAAATTTATATAATAATAAATTTTCCAAATTCATTATTTCAGTCAAAAAATTAACTTTAATATTCCTGCAAATGAGTTGTTATTTATACGTATTTCCGTGTCTGCATCTGTATCTGTTTCCCGACTAATATTGTCATCTTTACTCCTCGCACAGCATCACCTTCAGCAAACTTAAATCTAGCGCTTGAGACTTACGCAGAAACAAGCTGCAACTGTCAAAGTTTCTGCTTGGCCATAAGTCAATTAGGTAAATTGATTTACCTTATGCCAGGGCATATCCTTGGCCAAAGTTGTCGCGTCTTCCTTCTTCTTCTCCTTTTTTCGAAAGGGCACTTAACTGATTTGTTTGTGGGCTGACTGAAGTGAAGTTTTTAGCTGAGGTGCCAATGCGCAGAGATTTTTGTGTGCGGTCTCTGAGATGAAGCATGCTGATTGAAAGACTTTTAAAGCACTTTCACGACTTTTGTACTTGAAGTTTGTTTGCTTAATTAACTGTGTGCTTCTTAATGTTTTTTTTAATTTTGACTAAAGCTTAGAAAACTTTAATCTGATTTGCCGCACATCAATTTCAAATGAAATAAACTTCATGTATTGTATACATATATCCAAGTAGGCCACGTTATATATATAACTGACATTACTAACACGGATTTGATTACATTTTCACTTCCCACAAAAATATATATAAAACGTAAACGTCTGAACACAACTGTTGTGCAACTGCGACAGGAAAGATTCCACAACAGGTTAAACAATTACCACTACTTTCGGTGAGTCTAAAGATCATTAATATATTTATGTAAATAAACACAAGACAAATTTGTATAAATAAAAAAAAGCTGTGCAGCAAGGTCCCAAACTATAGTCAGAAAAGAGCTTGCAAATATGTTTGAGACATTGTAACATACTACAGACTGATTTCTGAAGGAGAAGCGAATAATTTGTATATTTATTTACGATGTATTTGTTTTTTTTTTTTAAGCAATGTCCAAATTATTGTCCGTCCATTTGTCTGAATATAAGGTAAAATATTTCGCCGCTATTAAAGCTAAATACTTGAAATTTGGAATAAAGTCTTCAGATTTGAAGGATGTACCCATAAGGGTACAGATACTTGAACAATAAAATATATATTTACATATGCCTTATATGCCAGCAATATAAAAAATAATTTTAAAGGCTCGTCAAATCGGGAAACTTTACTGCAACAATTTTAGTGTTAGAACTTCTTTATCGAGTGATCGAAAATTATAAATAAATGTATCTTGGGTATTGGAAATTGAGAAAAAAGAAAACAGTTTTTCCATAGTTATTGAACTCGGATCAGCAAGTTCATTGTTGATACGAAATCCTGCACAGATACGCCAATAAGTTATACATATGAGGCATGGCTAATACAAAGTATTTACTGCAAAGTTTTTAATGTTTCTGTTGATAACCTTTTTTACTGAGCCAATTTAATGCAACGGAGAACTGCCATTTGATAATCTACATCCTTGTTAAGGCATTCCGGGCAGCGGATCATTGATTTTAAGTGATTTTAAGTGATTGGGCCGAATTTTATGAAAAGTTAATTAAAAAGGCAGGCAGCGAAAGTGAATTATAATGCAAACGAGTTGCACATATTGTAAACAGGCTTTGAATTATTTAAATAAAAAAAGAAAGGGATGCAACCGCAGGTTCGCTCTTGCCCAACACACATGGCGTATGCGTGATGAAATATGTATTGTATTGGCCACAGGTAAAATTGTCACGTTTTTAATTAAACGCAACTCGCAACGTAACGGTAATAATAATCAATGGCAATGCCAATACACGAAACAATAGCAAAAACAAACATCAAATTGTGAAATGGAATTATAATTAAAAAAATGAAAAGTGATTTCGGGTGCGTGCGTAAAATATGTAATCGAAGCCAAAACTAACAACCTGTTGGCCCCGCTGGACTTTTGTCTTACTTGATTTTTAATGGCTTATTTTATTTATTTTATGGGCACCCTAGTGGGAAAACACTTTACAGCCAAAAATCCCATTGCCGCGTTTGTTAAATTGATGAACTTTAATTTAAATTTGATTTCTCTTTATTCTGTATTTCTGTTAGATATCGATTTGTGTTTGCGGACATCAACTATGTCACAGTCAATGTTGCCTAAATAATTAATCTTAGCCTGCATTCATTCTTGTTGCTACTTCCAAATTTATAACTCACTCTCCACTGCAGGAGAGTTCACCCTTACTTAACAGCAGCTGGGACCATTCCCAGAACTTCTAGCAAAGTGTTCGAATCAATTTCAAATGCTTGAATCAGGTAAAGGTGAAGAATAAAATGTTGCTGCATAAAGTAGTTTATTTTTAACATTTAGTTATTTAGTTACAGTTTATCTACTTTAAAATTTTAAAATTTACGTATCTTTAGTTTGCATTTAATGCTGAAAGTGATGTATAACTCCATTTTGATTAAATAATTTTAAATGGATTTTTTTTTCGGAATTTACTTAAATTAAGTGCAAGCTGTTGATGCAGCTTTCCCACAACAGCTTTTATTATAATTATAATCTGTTTACGTTGCAACCAAATATCAACTAGCAAAGTTTTAGAACAATAATTCAGTTTGTCGTATTATTCTTAACTTTATATAAATAGATCCTAAAAATAATTTTGAAGCTTAAATATGTTATTCTTGCATATTTAAATATATATTCCCATTGTGAATGTCGAGCATTTAATAATTTATACTAATTGTTACTCATGCATCACTGAAATATATAAATCAATTTCATGCTGATTACATTTTTCAGATAGAAAACTGTTGTTTCAGCTATATAACTTATACTTTTGGCCATGAAATCATTCTATTTAAATCCAAATCTAATCATAACCTAGGAATTAAAAAGATTTGCTAATAGTCAATTGAAGCTATTGAAAATGGAAAATCAGGGTATACTGCTTTTGTTAAAAAAAAAGAATGTAACAGGAAGCAAGAGGCCCCATAAAGTATATATATTCTAGATCATATATATTTATTTATCGATTTATTTAATAATGGTGACAAAACGAATGTAAACAAAATTAAAAATATTATTTAAAAAAGTAAAAATAGGATCTTAACAAATAGATATCCTTAGTAATTTTAGCAAAGAATACCCTAGTAACATCACCGATACGTGGGGGGAATTTTATTTGCCCAACCGGCCAGCTATATCCCAGATCACAACTAAATGTAGTCATTGGGATCTATAAATGAAGATATAATAGAAAACTTAAAAAAATTAGTATGTATTTAAATTCGTAGCGTAAGTACATTAAAATAGAAACTAGATTCCAGTTGGGAAGTCACTGACAATGATGGGGGAGATTTTTACCAGTTCGGCCGGCTACGCCCCTGCTCATAGCTAGGTACTGTCGGTGATTTCCCGAAGATGAGCTGAATGCATGGATTTTATTATAGGAGGAAAGAGTTCAGATAAGATGACACTATTAAATTGATTATAATTATGGCAGAGGACATAAACAAATTGTGCAAAGAATAATCTGTTGTGCACATAGTTAAATGCAAAGGGCGAAAGAACCTGGTTGGTCTCCCAGGAACAGAGAACTTGAGATGCCCTAAAAAAAGATGGAGTCTGTCACCAATTATCAACCTATGTTTAAAGATAATACCAAGAGAAACACCACGGTTGATAACAAAGGAAGATTAAGAAGATGCCTATTGGGGTAAGATGGTACACGTAGGTCGGGGTCCCAATTCAATCCACGTAAAGCAAAGATTAAGAACTGTTTATGGACAGACTCGATGCGGTCCAGTGTAATCTTATGCTGAGGGGACCATATACAAGAGCAGTTCTCAAGGATTGGCCGCACAAGCGAAATGTAAAGAAGTTTGGTTATAAAACGATCATTAAACTCTTTCGACCAACGTTTAATGATAGTAGAAATGTGATTGTTGCATAGAATTAAAGTCCTGTTGCAGACGTATGTGATGGTTAGAGTCAGCATAAGACAGGAAAAACTTCTTATCATCAGCATACATAAATATCTGAGAATGAGATATCAAAGATGGAAGATTCTTAATAAAAAGAGTAAAGAGTAATGGGCCCAAATGACTACCTTGCGGTACACCTGCTCTCCGGTCTTTTAAGTAGGAAGATATTCAAGAAACAAGAGCGGAAGGGAATCCTATAAGGTCTTACCTTTGAATAAGGATTTCGTGATGATCAGAATCAAATGCTTTACTGAAGTCGGTGTAAATTACATCAGTTTGCATATTGTCCAGAAATCTATGATTTACGAAAGAGGTAAACTCAAGTAAATTGGTTGCAGCTGACCGATTCTGTAGAAATCCATGCTGAGTCGGGGAAAAGATGGATTCGCAAAAAAGTTGCAAAGTTAACGGTAGTATTTTTATACGCTGAACCCATTGAAAATGGGAATTCAGGGTATAATGGTTTTGTGACAATGTATGTAACAGGCAGAAGGACGCGTGGCAGACCCCATAAAGTATATATATTCTTGATCAGGACGACGAGCTGAGTCGATCTAGCCATGTCCGTCTGTCCGTCTGTCCGTCCGTATGAACGCAGTGATCTCCTAAACCACAAAAGCTAGAGACTTGAAATTTTACATATATATTCATGTATACCATACGCAGTACAAGTTTATTTTTTTTTCGGTAACTCATCCTATTTCCTTATTATCGATGAAAATCGATATTTTGACTTTGTTTTTAAGCTATAACATGAAGACCATAGTAACTAGAGACACCAAATTGACTCTGAAGGTTTGTTTGCTAAAAATACAGAAAATAAACATAAAAACATTTATAATTTTGGATACCTCCCCTATTAGCCCCAAAAGTGAAAGCAGATACTGACTCCATTGTAATATCTGCCGCAAGATTAGACACAAAAACTTGTTTGCTCTGAGCAATGTGGGGACAGTAGGGACTTGCAGAGGATCAGTCTGATACAGTCAGAAACTAATACATTGCGACTGTGCAGAATCTGCGGCTTCATCAAAAAAATCAAAAGAGTAAGCAGTCAAGAGACTTTTTCGTGGGAGAGCAAAACGAATAAGCGCACAAAACATCATTACGATCGTTTTTGAGCGCGATGCAGAAAGCACTACACAAACAACCAAGTGCAAAAACTGAAAGCGCCAAAATAGAAAATTGTAGCAAAACAACATAAAAATTCAGGAATACACCGTAAAAGTCAAATGTTGATACACTCAACAACAGATTGGTTTTTGCACAAAAACAGTACTTGCAACTTTAAATAGTTAAAAAATCCAAGTTACGAATTCCTGTAGAGTTTTTGAACACGATAAAGGGAAACAATTGCGGAGCACAAAAAACACTTGTATCACTATCAAAGAACTCTCTCTCTCTTATTATACTTTAGCCCTGTGTGTCTGTCTGTCCTTCCGAACCTATAAAGGCAACAGACTTCAAATTTTACACGAAGTATACAGCTCGCATATCGAGTTTCTTTCAGAAACTCGATCACTTTTCCGATTTCCATGGTATTGAATAAAAACGGTATCAAAATTAATTTTTTAGGCATATCTTTTACATATTTCGCATTTAGCTTTTCCTAAATAAAATAGATTTTTAGACTCTGTTCCCAAAGGGAAAAAGAGTCTATTGGATTTGTGCAATGTCCGTCTTGCTGCCTGTCCGTCTGTCCGTCTGTCCGTCTGTCCGACTGTCCGTCTGTCCGTCTGTCCGTCTGTCTGTATGAACGCGCAGCATTTGGACACTATAGAAGCTAGAGACTTGTTATTTGGAATATATACTCGTGTGTACCCGCGTCAGATCAAGTTTGAGTATTTTTCCGATACGCCCACAGGGGGCGTGGCAAATCGGGAAATGCTATATCTATTAAGACTAAAACGCTGTTATTTTAGTCAATATTGAAGTCTAAGAAATGGGATTTAGAATATATATTCGTGTACACCACGCGGACGTTTTAAGATATAGATTATATATCTACGCCCATTGTGGGCGTGGCAAATCGGATAAAACTATATCTTCAACAGTTTTGAAGCTAGAGCATCCAAATTTGGCATGTGGGTTACTGTTGACCTTCCCTTAAGTTAGATCAAAAAGTTATATACCCACGCCCCCTGGGGCGTACCAAATCGGGAATATATATATAGCGATTTGTATAAATCTTATAATATTTTAAGCGTATTAAGAGCTAGAGACTTGAAATTTGGAATACATGTGCAAGTAGATCACTCGGAATCAAAAATATATATTATAGATATTTACGCCCATTAAGGGCGTGGCAAATCGGATAAAACTGTATCTCCTACAGTTTTGGAGCTAGAGCGTCCAAATTTTGCATGTGGGATACTGTTGACCTCCTCTTAAGATAAGTCAAAAGTTATGTATCCACGTCTTCTGGGGGCGTGGCAAATCGGGAATTACTATATCTTTTACTAAAACCGTGATAATTTCGGCAATATTTCCGTCAGAGAGTTGGGACTTGGAATATATATACTAGTATCCTACCTCTACCCTAAAATATATGTTATATATAGCTACGCCCATTTGGGGCTTGGCAAATAGGGTAAAACTGTATCTCCTACAGTCTTAGACGTAGAGCATAAAAATTTGACATGTGGGTTACTGTTCATGAAATTTAAATTTACGAAAAAAAAATAATTTATTGAGCCTACACACCTTTAACAGGAACAGAGTCTGACGCAGTCGGTGGCGCCCGACTGCAACGTTCTTACTTGTCTTTTTTTTTATATTTTGGATAACGGTGTCACATTTCATAAAATCAATTTAATTTAAGTTCAGTTGCAAATATAACCACAAACTAAATTTTTAAAATTTGGGAGGTAAAACCGTATTTTTAATAAAATAAAAGGATTCAAAACTGAAAATGTCATAAAAATCCGTCAAAATAGAAGTTATTAAAGTAAAAATTTCGTCAATTGGCAAAAAGCACGAGGCCGCGAGCGCTAATACGTATGCACATACGCATTCTGCTTTGAATTTTATTTGTTAAAATGCAATTTTAATTGTAATTCTGGCCGGTGCTATTTCAGTGTTTCTTTTTCTCTAAGGTCAGTATGTATGTATCTGTGTGAGAGGATGTAAGCTCCAAGAAAAGTTCAGGGGATCAAATAGTCGGGCAGTCCCGACTAGGGCGTTCTTGTTTTAATAGCCTATTCGATCTAGTCTTGTGTGATCTTAGCTTGAAACTTTTACAGGTATGTCCTGGCAAAGCACGCAGATCAAGTTTGTTTTCGACCCTCGGTAATTTTTCTATTTCAATAAAATCGATCAAACTCGGTATAAAGTATCAGTTTCTTAGATGACTTAAAGTCATCGGTCTT
Organism: Drosophila gaucha; assembly: GCA_035045545.1. NCBI lineage: Eukaryota > Metazoa > Arthropoda > Insecta > Diptera > Drosophilidae > Drosophila > Drosophila gaucha. Next base: position 745,748 of record JAWNOY010000017.1, read on the forward strand.
ACTTTTAGAATCTTTAAGATATATCGAGTGCTCAATAGTTTGGATACCACTCCTATGTTCCTCGAATTCGGAGAAACGCTATCATTTTATATCATTAATTCATTGAAAATGGGAAATCAGGGTATAATGGATTCATTAAAGGCATGTAAGAAGCAGAAGGCGTGGCAGACCCCATTAAGTCCTGTCAGTCTGTCTGTCTGTGTGTTCGTATGTATAAAGTGCCTGATCTGAGAACCTACAGTACCTAAAGATTTTAAATCTTACACGAAGGTCCTCATATATAGCGTGCAGATCAAATCTTTCAAAAATGTTATTGAGATTCGGTTTTTGAAGCATATCTTTTACATCTTTTAATCTAAAGTCATAAATTTTTATACCCTGAACCCATTGAAATTGGGAATTCACGGTATAATGGTTTTGTGACAATTTATGTAACAGGCAGAAGGAGACGTGGCAGACCACATAAAGTATATATTCTGGATCAGGACGACGACCTGAGTCGATCTAGCCATGTCCATCTCTCCGTCTGTCCGTCCATCCTTCTGTTCGTCTGTCCGTCTATATGAACGCAGTGATCTTGTAAACCACTAAAGCTAGAGATTTGAAAAGTTGGGAGTTGGTATAATCTAAATCATCTATGCAGTAAGCGCCGCGTGTGCCTGTGTGTGCATGTGTATATGTGTGGGTGTGCATGTGCGCGCAGAGGGTAATAAAAAGATGTAAGCTAGATTGTTTAAAACACCACCTCGGACTTGGCTCACGGGATCTCGTAGTTTGGCAGACCCGACTAGAGGGTTCTTGTTTTTTTTTAATGCTTGGGAAGAAAGAGCACAGCTATATATTGCGTGTATGCGTTTGGGTCCCCTTGATAATGTCTATCGTTCTTAAAAAGACTGTCTAGTACTATACGTAAGTTGAGTCGTTAGTTTACTAACAATTCGTTTCATTTTGTAAAATAGCTCTGTTAATCCAGCTAGCTTTAAATTTAATTTGTGATGTCATTCGATTTTAAATTATTTCCTTCATTTAACATTGAGTATATATATATTTTCACCCACCCTCACTTTCAACTATCTTTAATCTGTCGTGTTTGGCAGCCCAACCCAGTTTCAACGAACCGTCAGCCAATATATATGCATATATATATATATATATATATATATATATAACATACGTGTATGTTATCCTTATCAGGAATCCGGAAAATCCAAAGCCCTACCAAAGCGGCTCGCCTGTCGCTCATTTGACAAGTCATTTGCAGGTCGTAGAAAAGGGCCACTTAATTGTTTTTTGTTTTAATAAAGCCGATGTCGGCGCAAGATACAACAATTAAGCACATAAAAAATCATTTAATTATGTCTATCAAACGTCGCACACGGGCGCCTAAAAGAGCTCAGCGATAAGTTTTTTATTACATCTCACCCGACTACTCGTGTGTGTGTATGTGTGTGCATCTGATATGTGGGTGAAGGTGGATGTGTGTGTGCACGTGTGTGGGTGAGTCTCATTAAAAATGAAAACGCTACTCATTAACTGTGCCAGGTAACAGACAACCAACAAACAACAGCAACATCACACACACGACAAACGATTTTTGAGTCGGCAACTTTTCGCTTGAACACTTACACACACACACGACTACAATCAAACTTGTGTGTGTGTGTGCTTGTGTTTGTGTGTAGTGTAGTTTAATTACCTTTCGCTGTCGTCGTGTGCCAGGCCACTCGTTCGACTCGTTGTTTAAGTAATTGTTTGTCATTAGTTAAAATGTTTTCATTTTGCTTCATGGAGCGAATTGGGCCGCGTTTTATGTAGCATGGTGTAAAAGATACACTGAAAAAACGGTGTTTATATGAAATGTGTCTTTTTTAAATAATCATAGTTTTATAATTCGATAAAAATATTTATATCGAACCATATTAACCATATACAAGTTCACAAGTGGTTAAATCTAGTAAAAAGAAAGATGACGTATCAATTGTGGGCTGATGTAAGAATTCGGTCATTCTTTAAAAAGATATACAGACAACCAGCTCAGTTGTTGTGTAAGTGTTGATTTGTAATAATCGACAAGCTCATGAATACTAGCTTAAAAGTTTTATAAATATTTTTAAAATATTTTCCACCTGATGTAGGAAACTTTATAAAAACCGCTTCTATATATTATAAAACTTTTAAAAGTATTATTTGAGAGAGACCACTCGCTAGGGTATGCTATTATCAAGAGAACTAACTGCCAGTAGTTCAGTATATAGTTTAAAATTCTTCGCTAATCTCTATTCTGTTTCCATAAACGCCATTTATATATTTATTTATTTCAGTTTTCGGAAAAGCGATAAATGTTATATTAATATAAAAATTGCGTAGGTGATAACTTTGATATGTTTTCTTAGTTTTTGCAGGAATTACATATTCTCAAATTTAAAATGTGAGTTAAGCTTTTGGTTCATCTCTGAAATACGCATCTCCTGAACATAGTTTTACATATGCGACGTTCAGGGCCTTATATCTGAATCTCTTTTAAGAATTTTCTATTTTAGTTTAAGCAATTTTAAAGCCTTTTTTTTTGTTTATTGAAAATTCCATTGCTGCTGCCAATTTCAAGCATTTAAATTCAATTTAAATTTGAGATATTATTTAATTTTCGAAAATTCAATAATAATCAGTTCATTCTTAATCAAAAAGTAATTTTCGAATCAAGATGACATTATGTAGTTCCCAATAATGTGATCTACATAGCAACCATAGGATATTTAACTTTTATTTTGATGGCTAGCAGGCGTTGATCATTTATTCAGTCCACGTTATAGGGGCGAACACAAACGACTGGGAACATTCAACAAACATAGACATAAACATAAAGAACATAAAAAAAATCATTTTACTAACAACAATTCTTCAGCTCTTCCACAGAACACTTTGTTGTTATTGAAGTATGGCCTTCGTAGCGCGACGCAATACTGAGGGCAAATTGGTGGACTGTCAGGTAATTTCTGGACATGGAACCAGCGCCATGCCCATGTCCGATTTGAGTGACGAAGACACCGATTCGGGCACATTGCAAGGCTACAGTAGTCGCTCCTATGTCTCGCCCACTGTTCGTTATGTGGCATCCAAAGATGAGGATGACGATCTCGACAGCAGCTACACATTCGATGGCACTATTAGCCGTGATGCCAGTGACGTGGACACCGATCTTGAAACGGTGGCAGCTTTTGACGGGCACTATGACAGCCGCAGTAAGGATAACGCGAGTATCATTGAGGATGATGGGGCAGAGAGTGATCACTTGGACACTGCCAGCGATGAGGGGACGGTCAAATGCAGCAAATCGCTCTTTATGCAGATTGGTGATGCAGTTGCACGCAAAGATCTAGAGGAGTACAAGGACGAAAGCGGTGATGATCTCGATTGCATTGATGGCGACACTGTTTGCAGCCCAAATGCTTTTTGTGGAGATGCTCTCGATGCTCTAAGTGTGGACTCCTTTGATTTCCCCAATGCTTCCCACCTGAGCACGCAGGTAATTGTGCAACAAGAGACGGATTGTCAGAGTGTGAGCTCCATTGAAAGCAGCTCGATTTGTCGCACTACGGGTTGCCCTCCTGGCCACCAGCCACCAGATGATGCTCTCAGCATGGGCTCTGTGGACAGCAGCTCAGTCTGCCGCCTTATGGAGACGGGCCACGCGCAGGATACTGAGGATAATGATGATAATCTAAGTCACATGACTAGTCGCACATTTAATTTGAAGTCTGCCACCGTGCGTCGTGACGACTGCTCCTCGGCATCCACTTGTAGCTGGACAGATATGTATGGTGGTGCACTCAAGCCCTCGGAGAGTCGCAGCAATATAATACCATCTCTTAGTCTGAATTTATCGACCAATTCATCGTCCGGCTCGTCCACATACTTCCGCAATCTGGACGAGAGCAAGGAACGCCATGGCCAAGAGGCCTACCAGGAGTGGGTGAAGCGCAAAGAGCGGCAGAAGCAGCAAAAGCAGCTCGCAGACAAGTTGGAGCGAGAGAAGCGCGAGGCTGAGACCGCAATGCGTCAGCGTATGGCCAAGGAGCGCTACCAGGAATGGGTGCGGCAAAAGGAGCTAAAGGTGAAGAAAGCTACAACTGGCAGCATTAAGAGCACTGCCAGCTATAGCAGCTATTCGGGCAGCTCAAGGTTCGGTGGGATGGCGCCTAGCACCAGCAGCAGCAGCAACAAGCTGCAGCGCAAAGAGACCCCAGAGGCCACCAAGAAGCGTCTGGAGGAGTGGGATCGAATCAAGACCCAGCAACAGCAACGCGATCGCGAGCGTGAGCGTCAGAAGCAGCAGAGCAAGGACCAGCTGGAGAAGCAGCGCAAACAAAGGTCAGAAGGCGCCTGGCAGAATTGGATGAAGTCGGTGGGCAACCGACCCAAGCCGGTGCCACTCAACCAGGGCTTCGATACATTGCGCGGCACCATTTCAAATATATATGTTAATCCCGTTCAGTGGGTCTCCAATATAGATCCCAATGACTCGCGCGGCAATTGAAAGCACATAGTTCTTTTCGAGCTCCAGTCGTTTTCATCGGCAGTTCAAGAAATTAACAAAAAAAAAGTACAAAAACTGATCGTATGTTGAATAGGTCCAATTATCTGCCACAAAACACTTTTGCTCTTACGACCCTTCGGTGATATTGGACCCAGCTCAGGAAAAACAAAAAAAAAATTGAAAATATGCAAGTATACATATGTATATATATATATATACTATGTATGTATATTTATATATAATATATATATATATATTTATATATAATATATATATATATATATTTATTTACAGGTATATTGGAAGGCTTACACCAATTTGAGTGCCGATGTTTCAATAAACTGTCAGTTGCGAACACACTTTTTGTGGGTTAATTCAATGCATGAAAGGAATTTTAGATTCCAATTTATATTTTTCCTAACTATCCCGGTAAATCAATACAATTTTTTTAAGTGCAATGCCAATGCTTTTTCAAGACGGAAACACGACATTTTGTATGAATTATTTGTGTATGAAAAGCTGAAAATTGTTTGGATCCATAGGCCTAACAGATGGAAGTATTGTATTCAAAAATAGCTGAGGCAAAGTATTGTTTACAACAAACTTTTGCACAGTGTACGTATCTCAGCAATGGCAATTATAATCATTTTAATTACAAACCACGGACATTTCATATAAGTGGTTATTTTGAACTCTGCCTTCCTGCTGTGCAGATTATTAATAGAAGCCTGCGTCTGTGACCCTCGAGAGGAGAAGCACACATGCACAGACACACACGCACTCACACACACACAAATAGCCAAACCCAAGCTGTGGTACTGTGACAATACGATAACCTTTAGCCTTGCTTTCTAATGGCTTTTTCCCACAATATTTTGTGTCCGTGCGGCGTTTGTGTCCGAATTAGTTGCACTTCCTTGTTTACCAGTTTGTGTCTGTCTATTGTGAACTTTTTCTATATTTACCCATTTCCCAGTGCCCATTTGTGTGTCAATTTGTGCCTTTATTATTTATTTGTCAGTTCCATGGGGAGTTTAAGCTTAAGTCGGTATAACTGGGACTGGGTTTGCAACTGAAGCGGGGCGGAGGCCTAATTAAGCTATCTTTTTTCTTTTTTTTACCCCGACATGTCAGAGTTTTATTTATGCAATTAAGCAAAGCTGCGTGTAATAAAGTTCAGCTCGCAGCAAAATCTTTGATTAATTGTAGTTTTGTTTACATGATGAGAGACTGAAGTCCACGCCTGATTATATGGGCTCAAAGCTAATTTATGGCAAGTGTATATGGCCCGACTCCTTCTGCCTTAACAGGTGATTAGTGTATCGTCCTTGTTTGTATTTTGTTCTGTGTTCAGCTTCGGAAATTTGTTTACATTTGCCGTGTGTTGTTAATCGCTTTTGTGCCTCATCATTATCATTATTGTGTTCTCATATATAATGAATGCATTGAGTATAGGTAAATAGGATAAAAAAGATTAGTTGATATGTGTTACAGGCAGGAGGATGCATATCTTACTCCATGAAGAGTGCTTTAGTAGTCATACCATTTCGTCTGCTATTTCATCTCTGTATTCTAATTGCATAACACATTAAGCCAATATACTAAAGAAAAGATGAAATAAAAATTAAAATAATAAACTTAAATAAATAAATAAATAAATAAATATTGATAGTATAGAAGATCTTTGCTGCGTTATATAACGAAAAGTATCAGTACAACAAAATGGCAACGCCACGACACGAAAAGTTGCACACAACCACTAATCATACAATACATCGATGGGACATCTAGGAGAAACTTTTTCAGCACACTTATTTTGTGCGACAATGTCCCGCTTTTACCCTATTAAAAACCCAACTTCGTATTTGCTCGGGTCCCTTAATCACTCGCGCTTCTCGGTACGCGGTATGCCTTCACAGCTTTAAAGCGTTGAGAGCTCGCGGGATCTACCGAGATATTCGTGAGCGGTCCCTCTATATACTCTCAGCGCATGGTTAGTAATACTACGAATAGGTGCAGCAGAGTTGTATCAGCGATAGACGAAAGAACTTCGTTCGACTTAGAAGTTGAAGTCGAACGAAGTTGAGCAGAAGCAGGGGAGAGACTGGAAAGAGATGAGAGTAGATGTCGAAGTTGAAGTTGTTAAAAAGTTGAGCAGCGCAAGTTTAATTCACACACAATTGTAAAAAAGTCCCGAGTGCAAGAAAGTTGATCTGCACATCTTGGAAAAAATTAAGTTACCGAATCATGCTTGCTGTTAATCTTAATTAATAATAAAATTAAAATCATTAATAATAACCATCATGCATTATACATAATTATAGGTCACATATACAATATATACGGGTATAATATATGCATATGTTGATATTATTTAACGAAATTAAATTTAACTTGTTAGAAATTCATTGTTCTACAAATTGTGATACTCTTATCACGAATAATGTAATGTTAAATTGTTTTCGAATATACGCACATTGAAATAAATATATTTATTTTATTTAATAACCAAAGATTTTATTCTTTGATTCTGCTTTTTCTTTGCGCTCTATTGATATGCAATTTGACCTGTTTGTAGCTCACAAATCATTTGCAATGTCTGCCTCCCAATTGGGATTTATTTACATTTTAGCATTTTGTAGCGTCGTGTTCCTGTTTTCATTCTCCCTTTTCCGGGGCTATAAACTTTAATGTGGTATCGTAAAACGAAAGCACGGCAGAGACCCAAGAATAAATAGCTATTAGGCATGGGTACAGGCGCAGACATAGTCACAGACTAAGCCCGAAGCCTCATATGATGCCATAATCACTGCGATGACAATGATAAAATGTTAATGTGTCTCGAAGCCGTAGAATGTGCACAGATTCTTTTATGGCCAGTCATAAATTAAAAAACAATTTGCGATTGCCCACAAACTAATGAAAGACTCAAGGAATCAAGCGGCGTTGCGCGGCACATTTAAAACAATTTGCAACCATTTAAATAGCAATTAGGGATGTGTGTCCTGCATTTTTGGCAAATATAAAACAACTATTAAGTAACAACAAAAAATATTGCATGAGAATTAACGCGAATTTGCGCATTTTAAATGCAAATCAGAAACAACAACAACAACATTTACGAAGCTCCCAACAATTATAATAAATAACCACGAGAAATTCGAAATGTTTCGCTTGTGAGGGCTGTCGGTGCCGCAGCACAAAGAAAATTAATAATAAATCTCAAAATGCTCATTAACTTAATTACTGTGTTTATTTTCATTGCCCTTCCGCCAACGTCGCGAAGCGTCATCGTCATCGCCGTCGTCGTTGACGTCGACGCTTTCCGATTTCTTCCCAAGTTTTTTTTGGCAGTTTTCACTTTGGATTGTGTTTTGTACACTTTCAAAGGGTGTTTCAATTTACTCATGAAGCGTGGGAGGAACATCTCAGATAACATAGTATAATATATTATAGTATATATGAAGGCAATAGATAAGTCCAAATCATACTGTCATATAATATTAAATACAATTTTCTTAGAACTTAATATTTTAACTGACTTTGTTTCTTAAAATGCTAGTCTTTAATAGCTAAATTGGAAGGATCTTTTTCTAAAGTGCCTACCATGTCATGCACTTGTTAACAATGATCTTAGCTTTACTTACATACTATTATGTTATTGCTTATACAAAAATGTTATGGCTTGGAATCTGTTGCTTTACTTTAAACTCTTTTTTCTATATTTATCGACTGTACACGATTGAAGTCCCAATAAATATTATGAGCATAGCACTAAGCTTTACAGGCAGTATACTAATGGGACTGGTTCATTGTGTTCAATTGTGACAAGACCGTTTGGATCAGTTTACCTAGATTGATAATCTATTGACGAACAGAATCGACTTTTGTTTAAAAGTTGTTGTTTTAATAGTAAGTCCCGGGAGTCACTCAATCGATTCAAACAAATAAAATAGAATTTATGCAATGTCTAATTACTTTAATTAAATTTAATACTATTCGTTCATTCACGTACTTCTGAAAGTGTATTTACGGTTCGGCTTGTCGTCTGAAGTCTTTCCTTGTTCCTTGTGTGTTTTCTTTGGTGTATATTGTGTTCAAATCTTTTTGTTTGCTGCGACACGCAATTTTTATAGCTCCCCCTTCGGATATTGCTGGCCGAAAATTCGGATAAACAAACTGAGAGAAGAAAAAATAGCCTGAGAACATGAAAAAATTGCGAGTCTTTAACCTTAATGTGTATTTAAGTAATGTTAATTGTGTGTGTAGAGAGCTAGCAGCTGTCGCCAGGTGGTTTCCATTCCGCAATTCCGTATTCCTTTACATTGTTATTTTTCTTTTTTTTTTGGCACATTCTTTTTTTGTAATTATGTTAATTTTCCTTTCTTACCTGGCAGCGTATCTAAAACTTGTGTTCTGTTCAGTAAATTTGTTAAATAATTGCTGGCTAGCTGTTAATTGAATTTCGAGAGAGAAGCGCCCAAGCTAGCAATTAACCCAAGGCTACTTTTTTCTTTTAATTGAATACGGTTGTAGTAGATGCTTAATTATATTTTATTAAATTATGTTTAAAGATGTTAAGATATTTTTGAGCTTGGATTATACAATGTTTGATTTGAATATTTGACGTCATGAATTTTTTTTAAAGTTCTAATTGCATCAGTTGTTTTATAATAATTGAATATTTTTATTTAATAATATTTAATTTTACTCCATATGTCTTCTACTCCATGACTCCATGTGAAACGTGTTTAAAAAAATTTATATATATTTTAAAATGTTATTGGGTATTTGATCACCTATACTATGTTTGATGGGGGCTGGGATGCAAAATGGATAGGGTGGTACACTCCATATGTTGTCTGGAGTAGAAATTTTGAAATATTTGTACGTATTTTTTTTATTATAAAATATTTTGTATTATTATTACTATTTGATTCACAATTAAGATGAATATTTTTATCACAGTTTTTATTTTTCTTCGTTTTTATTCTTTTTTATATGATTGTATTTTTAATTAATTAAGCTTTTTTTTGTTTTATATTATTTTTTTTTATCATTAGGGATGTCAACTGTAAATAATGCCATCCATAAACAAATGAATTGGAAAAATTAATTAAGATTAGTTTTCTGTCGTCACTGAAATTTTTATACCCTGAACCCATTGAAAATGCGAAATCAGGGTATAATGGTTTTGTTAAAAGAAAAGAGACTTCGAATTTTGCACGAAGGTGCTAATATTCATCGCGTGTATTGAGTTTGTTTTCGATATTCGATTACTTCTACATCTACATCTTTTTTGCTACAGTCACCAAATTTTGCATTTGGTTTCTTGTAAATAAAATACATTTTATATTTTTTTATATTTTGGATACTGGCTCCACATATTACCAAGTTAATTTATTCAAAAAAATATAAACAAAGCCACAATTTTTTTTTTTCATTTTTTAAGTAAAACCGTATTTTCAATAAAATCAAAGCATTTAATGCTGAAAATGTGATCAAAATTCGTTAAGTAAGTAGAAGTTATTAGACATGACATTTTGTCGATCGGCAAAAACACGTAAGCACGTAGTCTCTACGAGTGCTCACATACATTCAACTGTGCGCATTCTTCTTAGAATTTTGTTTGTTAAATCTCAATTTCAGTTTAATTGTAATTCTCTCAGCTGCTATTTTAGTGGCGTCTTAGTCACTGAGAACAATGTGAAGAGTGTGGTGTTATAGTTAGAGACGTAAGCTTGCAAACGAGTCGCAGGTTCGGACCCGCTACGGGCACACCTTTTTTCAATTAGAAACTTTTTTGTTGCATTCAAACTATTATCTGTTTGTAAAAAAAAAAAATTAAATTAAATATGTAAAAATGCAAACTTGAACAAATGTTTAGGGGATCTCGTAGTCGGGCAGTCCCGACTAGAGAGTTTTCACTTGTTTAATATTTTCTTGATGCAATTATCAATTGAATTTATATAAAAGCTTATCCTACCTAATTTAAAATTTTTTACTGATTTTGCTTCTCTTCGTTTCACGGGTAGGAAAGAATCAATATTAATTTTTATTGCAAATTTTTACGAACTAAAAATGATTGCGTGAATGTTACTCTCATGTGATATCAAATTTTGCTGCAAACAAAAAAAGGGTTTCCCACAACGAAAGACCCGCTCGTAATTACACATCAGAATTTAATTTGTTCTTTTTCACTTTTTAAATCCCTTGATACCTCAACTTTTCATAAAAAAAATCGATCTCTTTGAGTATTTTTCCTGCACAGGTATTTTTTGTTGTTGTTGAACTCTGCAATCAGGAAACAAGGCTTAATGCCACACAGTAGTTTGACATTATTAAAATGTGCATTATATACGGGTCAGCCGGGTCCGGCGTACGGGCAATGTATTCTGTGCTCGAAAATCGCTTTAGTAAGCCATGCATGCGTCTATGATGCATATTTACAACATTTTAACCTTGAGATTTATATGTATTACATATACTCGTATATGTGTGTGTGCTTGTGTATGTGCAAAAATCAACTGACAGATATTTGCACACAATATACATGGCTCATGATACTCCGAACACACACACACACACACACACACACACACACACTCTCACACACTCTATGAAAATGCAGTAAAAACGCGTTGGCTTCGTTGGATAAACAAAAACATTGCACGTAACCCGCTCAGTTGGTTAAGGTGGGCTGTGGCTGCAGCTGTTTTGGCATGTTTGAAAATTCCTGGAAACAAATGTAATAAAAACTACTCGTAATACACTCATACACTCACACCCACACGCACACACACTGAAAGTACTCGAGTTTTTATTAGCTGCGGGCTTGAAGAGGTTTTTTTGTGCTCTTACAAAAAGGGTAAATTAATTTTGGTCAGAAGTTTGCAACGCATAGCACGAAACACCTCTGACTATATAAAGGATATTGATCTTGATTCGTACAGCGATCTGACTTTACAAAGCAATGTCCGTCTCTCCGCCAGGTTGACCGGAAACTCCTCCTTCTTCTTATTGCTGCAGGCTTTGTATATCTCAGAATCATTCGGAACGGACGACTATATCATATAGTTCCCAAAAAATTGATCGGTTTTTTAGGTGAAGCTTTTTTGTTACTTGAGCCTGAATATGGGTTGTGTGCGTTTACACAAACTGCTGAAAGGGTATACAAATTTCGGCACTGCCGAAGTTAGTTCAGTTCTCTAGTTTTTGGTAGTGTGTTGTTTTTGCGTGCTGGCCTGCACTTAAAGCGTTCTTAATGAAAGAATTTTGGTTTTATTTCGCATTTGTTGTTTGTTTTAATTTGATTTTTTAGCACTAGACTAGGAATATATTTCAAATTTATGCGCCCCGTTGGCATTTTCATGGACTGCGAAAGCAAATCAAGCCAGTTGCCATCCGTTTTGTAAGTAGTTCAAAATAACTAAGTATTTTCGTATAACTAATATAGAGTACAGCCCACCCACACAATCCATTTTACTATCACAAAAACAAAGCCACCTTTCACTTAACTCTTTAAAGTTTATTTCCTTTTATTTTATAAATATTCCTGTCGATTTGCCATTTACATGTGTTTCTTAAATTTACATATACAATGAGTAGCTATGCATATATTTGTTTTTGATATATGTCCAACTCATTTTATTCGCTTTTTATATAACAGTTTTTAATCTTTAATACACATTTTTCAAAGGTATTAATAAATATGAAATCTTTTTTTTTTGTATGTATATTTATTAAATGGTTAAATACTCGCACTAAACGTTAATATATTTAAGCTGTGTTGCATATTTTTTAAAGATATTTGCATGTGCTTTTAATGTACTGCTTATATGCGTATTTTACAATTTATACTGAATCTCTTTTTTGAGAGTGTATTTATATTTGTAATTTTTTATTTATTTTTTTTTCTCAAACGAATAAATAACTTGTTTTATATATTTAATATGATTTTTATTATTAATAAATGATATGTATGCAGTATTTTTTTTAATTTTCAAAGTGGAACGGATGTTGCGCCGGAAAGCTGAAGAGAAGAACTTAATGCAATTAACAAAATTTTGATTAGATATTGCCTCAATATTAGTTGGGCTATATTTCTAGGTAACCATATATATTATAAATATATATTTATATGTTTTCAAAGATATTTTACACGCACAGCCAGTTGCTGGGCATGTGGCATGTAAGCTTTAGCTATGTTTTCTTGATTATTTGTATTTTTATTTAATTGCATATGATATTCAGCTCAGCCCGCTCCGAAAGTTGGCTTAAAGTTAGCCTGCCTTAAATAATTTGAATTTAACATTCAATTCAATTTAGCTGCAATTAAATGTTACTTTGCACACATACAGTCTCTTTTTAATTATGTCCACCTGGCTTATACAAATTTACAATATATACGAACCCTAAACTCGAAAATCTCTTTGCTGTACGTTTATGTACATGTGCAATACAAACTTTGCATTAAGTTGCTTGATATACTATATGTATATATGTAATTTACATTCTGCTCAATTTAAGCTAGACTTAAGCTAAAATTCAACAGCTTAGACATGCACGCGTAGGGAGTTAGGAAGCCTGGTTGACTTATCGTTAATACATAGTAGCTACAACTCTTAAATTTATGATATATGTTATATCGTTCAACTTTAACTAAGCCACGTGCCATAACTCAGCACCAGCTTTTGGCTATGCTTCTTGCCAATTGACAAACTCAATCAAGCCAAAGACCGCATCATCGCATTGCCAGCGTATTCAACTCTAACTCTAGTTCCAGCTCCAGCTGCAGTTCTAGTTCCAGCTCAAACTCCAGCTCCTGCTGTTGCCTAATCTCTGTTAGCGATTCGCGTCTATGTCAAACATGTGTCAGTGCTTGTGGCAACAATGCCAGTTGAGTTTTTCGCAGTTGCCTCGTCAATGTCATCGTCTGCCTCCTCATCTTCAACAGCAGCAGAAGCAGCAGGGGGCACAGACAGCTCAGTGCCTGTCCAGTGTGTCTGGGATGCTGGGACGCAGCTGCCGATGCTCCATACATGTTGTCAATACCCTCCGCACTGAGACTCAAATCAGCTGAGGATGGGGCATGGAAAAGTGGAAAACGTTAATGGGCTTGGCGGGTTAGCAGCGGAAATTGGCTAAGCTTTTCGAGTGATGTTTTGTGGGTGGCTCCGATCAAGTGATTAGCTGGGCGTTGATTTTGTGATTTTGTGATTTCAGGATTTCGTTAACTGACATATGACAATACTTTTCTGAGATTCAGAAGCTCAGCCAGTACATTTATCATGCGCTTAAACAGGGATTAAGACGCAACAACCCTTTTTATTAGCTAGATAACGGGATTGCTAAGCTATAAACAAGTATTTTTTCGCAAATCTAAAATGTTCTGACATTGGACTTAACTTTCCTGTTGAAATATTCAGCTCCCCCTTCAGAGACCACATTTAATTTAACTTCTCAACTTTCTTTCAAATACACAACTCAATTAGGATATAAAAATAGAAGAAGAAAATACGAAAACTTGGAGCACTTAAGCTACATTTTACTGCCTCATGCCTTAACTTGGCCCACAATAGAATTTATTTGATTGTGGTATTTACAAATCATTAAATTGCCCGAAAGCCAAGCCGAGCGTGTTTATTGATATACAATTATGCAGGGCAAAACTTTTACCTGCGCCCCAAAAAAGTATGCAACGTTTCTTTCTGTTTCCTTCTTATTTCCACTTATTTGCACAACCTTTTTTCTACCTTAAATTTTGTGTTTCTTTTTTATTGGTCTTGCGGCTTGCAAATTAGTGTGAAAATCTGTTAAACTGTTCACAATGTCCCTGAGTTACTTTTTTATGGCATTTCGTCCCGTCTCAAGTGGCCTGTTAAGCCCCAGCTGGCTGTGGCAGGAGATTGTTTGGCGGTGTGGGCGTGGCCGGTCGACCATAAATGCTTGAAATATAGCCCGTAACCCTAATCGGTACGATGCACTCACACAAACCCAAACCCCAGAGATGAGCACATTGACTTGGCTTACCTTTTCGCTTACCGGGATTCTCAGTGTCCTCGCCGCTGTGCTCCTGTGCCCTGGACGAATGGTACATTTCGGAGCTTTTCGTGCGCTTTTTGCCTGGAGTTTTTGTTTTTATAGATTTTGTATAAAATATTGGAATAGCGTTTTAGTTTTTGGCGGCTTTCAAAAGTATCTGTACTTAATGCATATTTATAAAAGACTTGTCGGTGAGTTTGTTGCTTTTTCATTCCCATTTCCATTTGCATTTCTTGCTACCCAAACCCATCTGAGATTCCCTTCACCTGTTTCGTGGCGTTGACGATTTGAAACGGATTTGCATGCCAAATGAATTATTTATGCTTTTTCGCTCCCATCTCGGTTTGTTTCTATTTCCCTTCTCTTTCCTTTTTTTTATGATTCCAGCCTGGCAAAGTGAAATATTTGCCGCTCATCTTAAATTTATGCCGAGTGGCTATTAAATCTCGCTTTTCTCGCGCCATCCTTCACCCTTGAACTCTCTTCTACTTTGGCTTTTACAAGACCCCAAGGATTTGTACAGATGTGCAATGTGTTACATTTTGGTTTGGGTTCCTAATGCTCGAAACTAGAACGGGCGAGAATATATTCATATTCGAAGCAAAGGAGCTATGGAACTATTTAGTAAATATTATATATAGAAATGAGCACTTGAATTTTTTAAGTTTATTCGTATTCTATGACTGAGAATTGAATCTAAAATAGTTTATGATCAATTGCATAATTACAATTCTGATTGTAGTTGAAACCACCAGTTGTTATGAAATATGCTAAGAGCCCCTCGTTCAAATCTTTGGCACTCTAAAGCAGCACTTGACTCACCTTTGTGTCGCGCCTCAAAGTTCTCCACATAGTTGACGGCATTTGGTGGAATTCCTGTGAATTGGGTTTAAGTTGCAGCTAACTTAGCAATAATCAAATTTCTGGCAACTACTTACTGTAAAGCTTGATGGTGCCATCTGTATCGCCCAAGGAGTTCTTGGCCACACAACGATATGCTCCGAATTCGGCCTGCGATAGCGGATTGATGTGCAGCTTCATGGAACTGCGATAGGCTGCGATTTCTGTAACATTTGCCGAGTATTTCCCGCCTGCAAAAATGTTTGCATAATTCATTGAAATAATAAACTAATTAATATATAATTGAAATTTTGCGTTATTAAATAATTAAAAGCATGTCACGCGCATTGCCCGAAAGTGGGCAAAGCGTACAAACTGTTGACAGGCGAGCAGACAGAAAATTAATGTATGAACTTCATGGCTTTAAATGGTGGTTATTTACTGTGTGGGGGGAGATGGCAGTTAAGAGATAGCCCACAATCAAAGTGCAAATTAAGTTAATTTATTTTCATTTATAGCAAAATACGAAATGAATCAAATAAGCCTAATCTAGGCGGGAATGACAGACTATAAGATACCTTGAAGTGCCTATCCCTGAACCTCAAGCTGAAAGGAACACAGTGCGTCTTAAAAGAGAACTAAAGTTTCGATTCTCATTGATTTTAAGAAAGCGAAATATCATATTGGCATAAAATAATCAATTTATATTGCATACTGTAATTCAAATTTCAAGTCTTTAACTTTTGTAGTTCTCGATATTGCTTACTTTGCTTGAATTTATTATACCCACTTTCAATATATGTAGGATGTAACAAGTCACATATTGCCCTTCTCTGCATTTTTGTGCTCCTGTTCACTCTCAGCGTCAGAGGACAGACACACATATCCCAGCCAGTGAAGCCGCTGAAGTGTGGCAGAGGGCCGTCATTGGGTTAGGATGTGAATCCTCCGTCTATGTTCTATGGCGGGGCTCTCAAATGTAATTCGCACTCGTATTACTAAATCAGCTAATTAAAAAGTTTTATTTCGCGCGAACTCTGCACTCAACGGTCATCAGTTGGTTAGTCTGTTTGGGTTAGCTCTGGCGTGTTAGGGGTCTGTATCCATTGGGAGTCTAAAGCAGACACACACATAATTATATGGACTGTCGCCTGTTAATGCGTTTGTCGCGGATTATGAATTGCTTAATGATAATTTTCATTAGCATATTTGACAGTAAAATGTCAGGAGTTGTTCGCCAGCTTGAAAACTTCACGCATTAGTAAAACTTTTATTCCATTTAAAATACACGTCACTAATTAAAATTTTCTGCTATAAAAGGTTGTCAAACTATTGTATATATTTACTAAACGACAATAATAGATCATTTGTAGTTTTATAGTTCTATAAATATAAATATGCAACTGCTTTGATCACTAATAGCAATATTTCTAATAAGTGATGGATTTTTTTTAATTCCACTATTTATTTACCTGGAGGCACGATCTCTCCACGTTCACGTGTCCAATAGTTAATTGACTTGGGATACGCCTCCGATTGGCATTCTAGTGTAACACCTTTGCCTTCCACGGCGCCAATCAACTGATTCTGCACTGTTATCATTGGCGGAACTGAAATGACAATATATATTTGGAAATATTGTTACTTGACTATTTGAAACTATTTCTTTTTGTCTTATTCATAATCATTATAGATAAACATTTATTTGTATTATACTCACAATGCACCACAAGTGTTATCCTCTTGCTAACTGAGGGAGGCACTCCATTTGATGCAATGCACAGATAGGCGCCCATATGCTGACGTTTAACGTTAGGTATTATCAGATCCGTCCCCTCAATGCTGGCGACTATACATATTTGAGAAAGTGATAATAATATATTGTATATAATAATACTAGAAGAATAGAATATGTTTATATATATGGATATTAACTAGAGCACCCAGCTTGGTCAGAGTAATGTCTTTTGAATTGTTATTCTCAGACATACTTCATAAAATATTGAATATTGATAAAATCTTGATTATAATCTAGTTATTATTATTTGTATACCCTGAACCCCTTGGAAATGGGAAATCAGGTCCATGTATATAGCGCGCATATCAAGTTTGTTTTAGATATTCGATAAACGTTATCGAAATTCAGTTATTTAAGAATATCTTTTACATGTTTTTAGCTACAGCTACCAAATTTTACAAAAGGCCTTCTGCAAATAAAATACATTTTCTATTTTTATACCCTGAACCCATTGAAAACGGGAATTTAGGATATAATTATTTTGTGACAATGTATGTGACAGGCAGAGGAGGCGTGGCAGACCCCATAAAGTATATATATTCTTGATCAGGACAACGAGCTGAGTCGATCTACCCATGTCCGTCTGTCCGTCCGTATGAACGCAGTGATCTCGTAAACCACAAAAGCTAGAGATTTGAGATTTTAGATATATATTCTTGTACTCCATACGCAGTACATGTTTATTTTTTTTTTCGATAACTCATCCTGTTTCATTATTATCGATAACAATCGAAATTTTGACTTTGTTTTTAAGCTATAACTTAAAGACCATAACAGCTAGAGACACCACATTAACTATGTAGATTGCTGTGATGCAAATACAGATAATAAACTTTTTAAATTTTGGATACCTCCCCCCATTAGCCCCATAAGTGGAAAAAACGTATTTCAAATACTAGGAAGTTGGGATTTCGCATATATATACCTTTGGATGTTAATAATATGTCCTGAAAATTTCATTAAGAAAGTAGATCTAGAACCAAAGTTATTTAACAATCAATTTCTCATAATGCTGCCCAAGCGTAGCCGCTAAATCATCTACGCAGTAAGCGGCGCGCGTGCTTGTGTATGTATATGTGTGCGTGTGTGTGTGCGCGCAGTGGTAATAAGTACAGATAAAAGATGTAAGCTAGATTGTTTAAAACACCGCCTCGGACTTGGTTCAGGGGATCTCGTAGTCGGGCAGACCTGACTAGAGCGTTCTTACTTGTTTTTATTGTGGATACCGGTTCTACATTTTACAAATAAATTTATTTAAAAACAAATTATCAAAGCCACAATTTAATTATTTCCATTTTTTAGGTAAAACCGTATTTTCTATAAACTAAAAGCATTCAATGCTGAAAATTTGTACAAAATATGTTTAGTAATACAGAAATTATTAAAGAAAACATTTTGTCAATTGGCAAAAGCACGCGTCATCATTTTCCCTATACGTGTGCACACATACATTCAAATCAACTACACAGTAATCGGCGCGCGTGCTTGCGTGTGCATGTGTACATGTGTGCGTGTGTATGCGTGCAGCGGGTAATATATATAGATAAAAGAAGTAAGACAGGTTGTTTTAAACATTAGCTCGGACTTGGTTCGTAGGATCTCGTAGTCGGGCAGACCCGACTAGAGCGTTCTTACTTGTTACTTAAAGAACTGTTCGTCCGTCTGTCCATTCGAATGCGAACTAATTCGAAGCCTTTAAAACTAGAAATTGTTGAATATTATTATTATCATAATCATATCATTATCATTTGTCATCACCAACTGGTGGCAAATGTTGTCTGATCCCCTGCAGGAAATCGAAGACTTCTAATGGAATCAACGAATGCAATTCATCAGACGGTAGTGAAGTGTGGGCAGAAGTAAGGGAACATCCTATGCTGTCGTTTGAAAGAACTACTTGCTGATAGCTCTTGAACGATACGATATGGTAGTGATCGGTGATACCGATCGACCTAATTGATTGATTGAAGCAAGCGCAAGGAGATATCAAAGAAGGATGATTCCCGATATAATATGGTGAGTCTGCGAATCCGAAACGCAGAGGACACCGCGCAGTTTGAGCACTGAATAGCACCTTGAGTACATTGAATAATGGCCGGTTCCGAGTTAGGAAATAGCTTAAGAGAGGAGGTGCTTTAGTCGATAAGCAACATAAGCAGTGCAACACACCGGTTATTATCATTATCGTTATCATCAAATTAGTCATTATTATAAAATAAAAGATCTTAAGTTATTTAAGGCAATACTCCGCCCAGCAATTGCTTAGCTAGTTATCTGTAGTCAGACGCTTGTCGTAAGTAATCCTTACAACCTAATCAACTGAGCAATTACAACAGCTGTAACTACAAGTGCATCTACATAATGTATCTACACAAAATGTTTATCCACGTAATGATAGTTATTACATTTTACTAAGCTCTTTTATGCATTTTGGTCCAGCCAACTAGTTGGCAGTTGGGTTTATTTTGCACAACAAAAGTTCCACACAAAAGCGAAAACTTTTAGCGACTTTTATGATGCTTGGGCTCCCTGTACAAAGTGGTCCACACAAAGAAAGGCGGGCACGGGGGGAGCTTAGATGGGTGGCTGGGGGTCCACGCAAATATCCTGTTTAGATAGTCGAACTCGGTTTTTATTATATAAATTGCATAGTAGTTGTTGGCTAAGCCGGTAGCAGCACAGACTGCAAGTGCATCATGATCATGATATGGCTATGTCCTCCATTTATTTGCCTGTCTGTGTGTATATGCTTGTGTGTGTGTGTTTGGGTGCACCGGAAGCGGAAGTTCTAGCTAGTTTGCGCTTGATATAGTTACGTATGCAGTGGGCAGCGGGATATACGACTAATAAGCTGATATTTCGTTTATTGATTCGTCCTGGTCGCAGGTTACAGGTCGCAGTTCGGACGCAGCTCGACTTTAATGCCCGTATACAGCCGCATTGCTTATTAGCCACACTTTTTGTGCGGTCATTAAACGTAATAGCCACGAAAAAACCTGTAATTTTGTTGAAATGAACAGCAAACTCGCGCCACGCTAAAATGGCATAAAAAAACTTTAGTTGGGCGCCACGATTTCATTTGAACAACCAAACCAAATAATCAAATTTCAAATGAAAAACGAAACTTTTACCCCACTAACGATGAAGCCAATTTAAAACAAAACGATGTTTGTAAATGCTTTAAAAAGCCGCACTCAAAATACGCTCTAAATTGAAAGGATTTTTAGTTTTCCCTTTGAAATGTATTAAAGACTTGCTTTTCAAAAAAATATATTTCCTGATAAGAAACTCATTTTAAAAACTTTGAAAACTCAAATTTTTGTATTACTACCAATGAGTTATACTTTATTGCTCTCATAATAACATTGAAGAATCAGTAAAAATATTTATACCTATTTTCAATTAATTATTTAATTTCTTTAGAATCAAGTTGCAAAGAATGAATATTGAATATTCTTGACTCTTTCACTTAATTATTTTCCTATAAATCGTTCTTTTATAAAAGTGGATATTTAATTACTGAAATAATCAAAAATATTTCAACTATTGCAGTTAAACAGATGTGTAGGGTAACAGTAAGGTAGCAAAATATATCTTTTATGCAGCAAAAATAATGCTGTCATTTCTTTAAAGTTTTTAGTATAGTGTAAATTATTTTAATTATGAAAATTTCAGGACCTTATTTTTAATTTCTATCAAATTTTCTGCAGCCCCTGCTGATAAAGTCATTAAGCTGATATATACAATAAGTGAATACCAATACAAACACGCATCGCGTATTATAAAAAACATAGCGGGTACTTGAATGAACAACCCTCTACAGGGTAGAATCAGACATTTAAGCCCCGGTGAAAAGGTCATTTTGCCAACTTTTGTTCTATTAATGCTGATTTTTTTGACCGCTTCTCAGTTCCTTTTTTCATTCTGTGGGTCTACACGTCTTGTTTTTTTTTTTTTGCTAGGCAACCTTTGATTTCGGTCTTTCGTGTGGACTTTGATGGAGCTCGTTCTGTTTATGTGGCACAGCTCATGCAAAGGACTACACTGAACGAAATGAGTAATCCTAAATGACATGTTTCCTTCAATGAGTTTGCAGCTTAAGAGCTTAGAGAATGCTTGTCAACTAATTAAATCAGATGGTTGAAGACAATTTTAAATGAGTTTTTTTTTTCTCGAGAGTATTTAAGTGAAAATTTATGTATTGTGATAAATTTATTACATTCAGACTCGTTAGAATATTCATGGGTGTGTTCATTGATTTTATTTATCAAAACGCCTTGCATCTATATTTTAGACTGGAGGAGAAGTCAAGACTTGGTGAGTGTATTCATCAAATTTTCCTCAAAATAAACTTTCAAATTATATATAATTGCCCGTTACAAAGGAGTTATTTATAAGTATATATGGTCAAAAGCTATTCATAAGTGCAATTGTCAAAGTATTCAAGAGTGTATTCATTGCCAATTTTGTATAATTTAGATTTAGTTAAGCTACTATGAGTAGGGCAGCTCTCCTGCAAAACAAGTAAATTGCTCTAAATCAAATCCTCAGCAAACATTTGAATTTTTTAAGCCCCTAACCCGAGGCCCATTCAAGGCCAATTATAAAAGCATTGGGTAGCACATCGGTTGAGCCCGCTGGCCTCTCGATAATTCTGTCAGTGCAGCCATCAAACGTCATCATCAGCAAATGCTAGGGGCAGGGAAGAGGCGGGCGAAGAGGAGCGTCGACGCCAACACATCGACACTCGCGAAAATATGCAGGTTGCGAGCAGGCTGGAATAGGTGCTCAGGTGCTTTGGCCACGTACCCGCCTGAACCTGGCTGTTGTGCACTTGTCTGCTGGGCCATAACCCAGCCGCTGGCTACCTTTTTGTGTAAAAGTACTCCAAAATGTTGGCTGGCAAACCTCATGCATCAGGCGGCAGCAGCACAACAGCAGAAAGTACTTACCACTCACTCACACACACACACGCCTACATGCATACCGAGAGACACTGGCTTATACTCCCACACACACACATATGTATACATATATATAGAAAGCGAGAGAGAGAGAGAATCATGCATGCATATGACCACGGCGATACTCCAAACCCAAAACTTTGTCCCAATGCTGACTTACCCTCCTCGCCGCTGGCCAACTCAATGGCCACTCCACTTTCACGTCGCCATGTAATTGTCGGCTCTGGTGAACCGGTAGCAGCGCATTTGAGCGTCACGTTACTGCCCTCCCGTACGACCATGTCGGTGCTTGTAGGATAATCTAGGATATCCGGCGGTACTGCAGCAGCAGAAGCAGCAGCAGCAGTGCAGCAATCGGGTTTTGCATTCCAATCGAGGCCGCCAGACGGTCGTCGTTGCCAGATAATGTTTATAACAAATATTTTTAAAAAATACCATTGCATAACATATGAAAAGAGAGAGAGAGAAAGAGAGATATAGATATATAGTCGTATAATATGAGCTGCATTCGTGTGTATTTAAAATGTGTTCTTTATATTGCATTTAAATAATTTGCACTCATTTTTCACTCAGCTGGCAATCTGATTCATATTCATGCGTCCCAAAAGATATCGTTGCCCCTGCACAAATGAGTCCTTGTCTGCGCCTTTGTTTGAAAGGACAAACTTTTCACGAAAAAAATTATATATACACGTAATATGACCACGACCACAGCGGACAATGTTTGCGACCTCAGTGGAAAACCTATGAACCAGGAAAACGTAATAATGCCGTCGAAACATCAGAGGGGGAGCGAAATGAACTATGATGCGAGGGGTAAGCGGTGCAGAGGTGCTGGGGGAATAGGCGCCTGTTCTTCGTGTATATGTATGTATATGCATATAATATGCCGCAATTATGTGGTCAGTAAATGACCAAAAAATGTGCTGGTGTTGACAAACAGCTTGTTATACGGGGAGTAGAGAGACATAAGAGTACAACAGAAAGAGAGAGAGAGAGAGAGAGAAGGGATCCGAACTCTGACGTATCCAACTGTGCCCTGAACTGCGCTAACCACTGAACGGTCATTAAGTGGCCAAGGTTAGGGCACTGAAAGGGGAAACTTTGAATGACAAGGGATACAAATTCAATAGGACTTGCTTCGAGTAGAAGGTAACAGTCAAATGGGCTTGGGCTGGGGAAGAACAGCAATAAAAATAAAGGGTTATGATCGAGTATGGCTGAGAGTTAAGTGGACAATATAAAATAAAAAGTTCAAACATTAAATTACACTCCACTTAGAAAAAAACTAAAAAATTGTACCATAAGTAACTATATTAAAGATTTCCTCCGTCAAAAAAAATGTATAATCATCATTTATCTATTCTGAGTATTTATGTTCCGAAAACCAGAAAATATCTGAGCGAGTAATTGTGAAAAATTGTTAGTATCAATTCGGACGGATAGTACACAAAATTGGTTTATGGCTTCACATATTCCACAAAATTATAAATTAAAACTTCTTATACGCTTCCAAAAAGGGTATAATAATTTTAATCTAAAATTTGCAACGCAATGAAAAAAGCATCGCCGGCTATATAAAGTATATATATTTTTGATCAGTACGACGAGCTGAGTGCACAAAGGATGCTGTCTGCTACAGGCATGTAATAAAAAAAACAATATTAATATTCTCTACAATTGCAAGGTTATTAGCAAACTTCGACATGGCTGAAGTTAGCAGTATAACAGAGCTTTGATGCCAGAATGAAATGAGAGCTAGGGTTTGACAAGCAAAAGTTAAATAAATATTTTAAAATTATTTTCTATTGAAAACTTTTCAATTGCTGAGAAATTTATAAAAAATTGACATACGGAGGGAAGGAGTAGAGAATATAAATTCTATGAAAATAAAAATGTATTGTTTATTTATTTTTAGAAAGATAACAACAAATTTTTTAATAATTTAGAAAATGAATTTGTTCTGTGCTTAAGAAAGAGAGATTTGAATAATATAAATTCATATCATTAAATGCTAGTGAACCAATTTAAGGCCAACTATTTAAATGAACTTAATATTTGGATTTTTATTTTTTTATCGACATACAGCAAAAACGTGCAGAGTATACTTTATTTCAATTGTCATGTTTAATGTCTGCTTGTATCTCTTCATGTTTTTTTGTTTCAATTGTCATATTTAATGTTTGTTTGATAACTTTGTTGTCATTTAATAAAAAAAAGAAGAAATTCGAGAATTGCAACGGTCTATGGAAATCTCATCGGCTTAAATGGCGGTCAGGGTGCCGAATACCTTTTGTGTGGGGTGTGCGTGGGTGGGTGCAAGTATGTGTGTGTGTGTATGTGGGATACGGCATTCAGACGGACGTAGCTGCCAACTGTGCGGCCGGTGCCGTCCGTTTGTCGTCGGCTGTTTAACTGCACTTGGTCACGAAAATCATCAGAGCCACGCCCCCTTCTCTGACCCCTATCGAACGGTGCTCGTTCCTTTTCCTGTTGCTGTGGTGCGGCGGTGCGCTGATTATCCACTGCAAATACACACAGTTGATTATAGTTTTTCGTGTTTGGCGCAAAGCCCAAGTCCCGGCTGCATGGCGGCTAAAATATTTAGCGCGTTGATTTAGATTTGCCAGCGAAAGGTATTTAGCTGGGGACGGTGTTAGAGGGACGGGAGAGGGACCGTTAGGGGTCAATTTAAAGACCACAAATGGACAACCAGTTCGTAGTTGCTGTTGCAGCTGCCATTTCCTAGGCCGGACGCATTTCTTGGCTCTGCTTTCGGTCCGTGCGCCGTTTTAATTCAAAATCAACAATTTCTGCGGTTCAGTGGACGGTTAAACACGTTTAAGCAGTCGCTTTGGTGGGAGGGTAAAAGAGTGGCCGTGTGCATTAGCCAGCGAAATTTCATAAACCACGCAGCGACTCCATTTCGTTCTCGCGAAAACGTTTTGTTGGCACCGTTGCTGCACTTATATATATATATATATATTTTTATTTATTTTTGTTTTCGTTTTCAGTACTTTTTTTTAATTTTTATTCGTGGAAAACCGAGTGCAAATAGCGGTTCGAACAATGGCGCGCCGCCCTGGCAACGAGGCGTATGATTGTTTGCCAAACGAAATGGAAAAGGCAAAAGTTTTTTTTTCCCTTTGTTTTTGTTTTTTTTTCTGCAATGTCTTCTGCTCACTTACCCACAACGTCCAGGTAGCCCATTTGGCTTTTCATTGGATCCGTATTTATTTGGCACATATACCTGTGAATACATATAAATAGATTTGAGTAGTTACGAAATTGCTTAATTCAGAGTTAGATTTAGCCTACCAGCCCCTGTCGGACTCCTTGATATCCCTGATGCGCATGGTCCAAGTCTTATGCTCCGAGTTAGCAATCCCGATGCGTTGATTTTTTGTTATAACATGATTTTGAATAGTCAAAATTGTTTGCGTATCGACTCGCAGCCACGCAACCTGTGTGGGAAGGTCAACAGAGTTGGTTTGTATAAGTGGGCGTTTAATTGCTAGTTACTCATTTTCAGTGGACTAGCCTAAAGTGGGGTTGCGTCTGTATCCCTTTGAAATTTTTGTAGCTACCAACAGCTGGTGTTTGATCTGACTGCTTATAGGAAAATCAAAATAAACTAGGCGTATTGATTTTATATATATCCATATTGTAAAAACAAGTAAGAAAGCTCTAGTCGGGTCTGCCCGACTACGAGATCCCCTGAACCAAGTCCGAGCTGATGTTTTAAACAACCTAGCTTACATCTTTTATCTATACATATTACCTCTGCGCGCATATACACATGCACACATACACACAGGCACGACTATACACATGCACACATATACATACCATGCACACAGAAGCACGCGCTCCGATTACTGCGTAATTGATTTGAATGTATGTGTGCACACGTACACGCTGCTGCTTTTACAATGTTTCCTTTAATAACTTCTGTATTACCTAACGGATTTGAATGCAATTTTCTGCATTGAATGCTATTAATTTATTGAAAATACGGTTTCACTAAAAAATTTGAAAAAATGTGTGGCTTTCATAATTTTTTTTTTTTAATAAAATTTTTTTGTAAAATGTGGAGCCGGTATCCAAAATATGAAAACATAGAAAATGTATTTTATTTACAAAAAGCTAAAAACAAAATTTTGCGGCTGTAGCTAAAAATATGTAAAAGATATGGTCATAAAACTCAATCTCGATAACGTTTTAAATCGATAACATTGAAACGGAAAAATTTATCGAATATCTAAAACAAACTCGATATTTTCGCTGTATACACAGACCATCATGCAAAATTTGAAGTCTCTAGCTCTTATATGTTCTGAGATCGACGCGTTCATACATACGGACAGACGGACAGACAGACGGACAGGGCCAAATCGACCCAGCTCGTCGCCCTGATCAAGAATATATATACTTTGTGGGGTCTACCACGCCTCCTTCTACCTGTTACATACTTTTTGCAAAACCATTATACCCTGATTTCTCATTTTCAATGGGTTCAGGGTATAATAAATGAAATGACTGAATTTGAATTTATATTCAATTGTTCTAGGCTTCATATTTTACTATATATATGTTATTAGCAGTTTCTTGAAATCCTTATACTAAAACAACTCAAAACACTCTAGTCGGGACTGCCCCGAACATTTGATCGATCTTGCATTTTTATATACATACAGACAGATGATAATAATGATAATGAAATTTGCAGGACATTTTATTAAAATATAATTGTGTGTATAAGCAAAAGCTTAAATCTGTGCTGTTTGGAATAATTTTATTCACTTTTGGAGCTAATGCGGTATCCAAAATCTGAAATATTTAAAATCTGTATTTTCATCACAAATTGGCGACTTTATTATACTCTGAACCCATTGAAAATGTGAAATCAGGGTATAATGGTTTTGCAAAAGGTATGTAACAGGTAGAAGGAGGCGTGGTAGACCCCATAAAGTATATATATTCTTGACCAGGGCGACGAGCTCAGTCGATTTAGCCCTGTCCGTCTGTCTGTCCGTCCGTCCGTCTGTCCGTCCGTCCGTCCGTCCGTCCGTCTGTCCGTATGTATGAACGCGTCGATCTCAGAACCTATAAGAGCTAGAGACTTGAAATTTTGCACGAAGGTCCGTGTATACAGCGCGCATATCAAGTTTGTTTTTGATTATTGATAACTTTTCCTGTTTCACTGATATCGATTAAAAACTTTATCAAGATTCAGTATTTGGACCATATCTTTTACATCTTTTAGTCACTAAATTTTGCAATTAACTTTTTGTAAATAAAATACATTTTCTATTTTTTCAAATTGTGGATACCGGCTCCACATTTTACAAAATCAATTTATTCAAAAAAAACAAGTAAGAAAGCTCTAGTCGAGTCACAGCCCGACTACGAGATCCCCTGAACCAAGTCCGAGCTGATGTTTTAAACAACCTAGCTTACATCTTTTATCTATATATATTACCCTCTGCGCGCATATATGCATGCACACATACACACATGCACACATACACACATGCACACAGGCACGCATATACACATGCACACAACAGAAGCACGCGCGTCGATTGCTGCGTAGTTGATTTGAATGAATGTGTGCACACGTACAGGCTGCTGCCGCGTGCTTTTACAATGTTTCCTTTAATAACTTCTGTATTACTTAACGGATTTAAATGCAATTTTCTGCATTGAGTGCTATTAATTTATTGAAAATACGGTTTTCACTTAAAAATTTAAAAAAATTAAATTGTGGATTTGATAATTTTTTTTTTAAATAATTTTTTTTTGGGAAATGTGGAGCTGGTATCCAAAATATGAAAAAATAGAAAATGTATTTTAATTACAAAAAGCTAAAAACAAAATTTGGTAGCAGTAGCTAAAAATATGTAAAAGATATGGTCAAAAAACTGAATCTTGATAACGTTTTAAATCGATAACATTGAAACGGAAAAATTTATCGAATATCTAAAACAAACTCGATATGCGCGCTGTATACACAGACCATTATGCAAAATTTGAAGTCTCTAGCTCTTATATGTTCTGAGATCGACGCGTTCATACATACGGACAGACGGACGGACGGACGGACGGACGGACGGACGGACGGACGGACGGACGGACAGACAGACGGACAGGGCTAAATCGACTCAGCTCGTCACCCTGATCAAGAATATATATACTTTGTGGGGTCTGCCACGCCTCCTTCTGCCTGTTACATACTTTTTGCAAAACCATTATACCCTGATTTCCCATTTTCAATGGGTTCAGGGTATAAAAATATCAAATCCACAATTTAAATTTGTTATACCCTTGCAAAAAGGCTATATTAATTTTGGTCAGGAGTTTGCAACGCAGAGAAGGAAGCATCTCCGACCATATAAAGTATATATATTCTTGATCAGCAAGACGAGCTGAGTTGATATAGCCATGTCCGTCTCTCCGTCTGTCCGTCTGTCTGGATCAACGCAATCTCCTCCGAGACTATAAGAGCTACAGAGCTGAAATTTTGCACATAGGCTGGAATGTGCTGCAGGCATTGTATATCTCGGAATCATCCGGATCGGATGACTATATCCTATAGCTCCCATAGGACAGATCGGTTTTAAGAAATGTTTTAGTCGAATAACTTCGACGTTATTAAAGTCAGAGACTTGAACTTTGGAATATATACTCCTGAGTTGCACCCAAATACAAAAAGATATAGAATATATATCTCCGCCTTTTGGGGGCGTGGAAAATCGGATAAAACTATATCTTCTACAGTTTTAAAGCTAGAGTATCCAAATTTGGAAAGTAATATACTTTTGGCCTCCCCTTCAGATTGATCAAAAAATTATATATCCACGCCTACTTGGGGCGTGGCAAATCGGGAAAGTCTATATAGTGCTCAACATAAATCCTTCAATATTTTTGACGCTGTTAAAGCCAGAGACTTGAAACTTAAAACATATATTTGTATCAACCACCCCTAAAAAAAACATAAAGAATATATATCTACGCCCATTAGGGGCGTGGCAAATCGGATAAATCTATATCTTCTACAATTTTACACATAGAGCTCCAAAAATTGACACAGACATTAGGCTTGACTGTTTCGACAAAATTATGAAAAATTATATATATCCGCATCTTGGGGGCGTGGCAAATCGGAGAAAACTATATCTTCCAAAGTCTAATAGGTAGAGCTTCAAAATTTGATATATAGGGTACTGTTGCCCTGCTCAATAGATTGCCCAAAAATGATATATATCCAATTGTTGGGGGCGTGGCAAATCAGAAAAAAATGTATCTATATCCTTTGCAATTGCAAGGGTATTACCAAACTTCGGCATGGCCGAAGTTAGCCCATCCCTCTAGTTTTTTAATTTTTTAGCCAAAACCGTATTCTTTATAAAATATAAGCATTGAATGCTGAAAATTGCATTTAAATCCGATAAGTAATACAGAAGTTATTAAAGAAAACATTTTGTCTACTGCGAAAGGCATGCGGCAGCAACATAGAATTTGCTCTATACGTGTGCACACATACATTCAAATCAACTACGCAGCAATCGGCGCGCGTGCTTGTGTGAGCATGTGTATATGTGTGCATGTGTATATGTGTATATGCGCGCAGAGGGTAATATGTATAGATAAAATGTGTAAGTTAGGTTGTTTAAAACATCACCTTGGACCTGGTTCAGGGGATCTCGTAGTCGGGCCGATCCGACTAGAGCGTTCTTACTTGTTTTATATGGTTTTAAAGTTATGGCTTAAAAACAAAGTCAAAATATCGATTGGGACCGATAATATGAAAAAGGATGAGTTATCAAGAAATAACTAGAGGGATGGGCTAACTTCGGCCATGCCGAAGTTTTGTAATACCCTTGCAATTGTAAAGGATACAGATATTTTCTCTGATTTACCCCAAAAAGCGTTTATATAAAACTGTTGGTCAATCTATTGAGCAGGGCAACAGTAACCTATATATTAAATTTTGAAGCTGTACCTATTAAACTTTGTAAAGCTTTCAAATTTTTGGAACCCTAGGTATAAAATTGTAGAAGATACACTTTTTTCCAATTTGCCACGCCCCTAATGGGTGAGTGGTCGATACAAATATATGATTTAGCGTTCAAGCCTCTGGTTCTAACAGCATCCAAAACTTTTGAGGATTTTATGTTAAGCACTATACAGACTTTCCCGATTTGCCACGCCCCAAGTAGGCGTGGATATATAACTTTTTGATCAGTCTGAAGGGGAGGTCCAAAGTATATTAATTTCCAAATTTGGATGCTCTAGCTTCAAAACTGTAGACAAATATTTTTTTTTTGCATGTGATTCCGAGATATATAATGCCCGACCATATAAAGTATATATATTCTTGATCAGCAAGACTAGCTGAGTTGATATAGCCATGTCCGTCAGTCCGTCTGTCTGTCTGTCCGTCTGTCTGACTGTCTGTCTGTCTGGAACAATCTCCTCCGAGACAATTAGAGCTGAAATTTTGACATAGGCTGGAATGTGCTGCAGGCATTGTATATCTCGGAATCATCCGGATCGGATGACTATATCCTATAGCTCCCATAGGACAGATCGGTTTTAAGAAATGTTTTAGTGGGATAACTTCGACGTTATTAAATTCAGAGACTTGATATTTGGAATATATACTCCTGAGTTGCACCAAAATACAAAAAGATATATATTATATATCTACGCCCTTTGGGGGCGTGGCAAATCTAAACTATATCTTCTACAGTTTTAAAGCTAGAGCATCCAAATTTGCAAAGTAATATACTTTTAGCCTCCCCTTCAGATTGATCAAAAAGTTATATACCCACGCCTACTTAGGGCGTGGCAAATCGGGAAAGTCTATATAGTGCTCAACATAAATCCTCCAATATTTTGGATGCTGTTAAAGCTAGAGACATGAAAGTCAAAACATATATTTGTATCAAACACCCCTAGAAAAAAGATAAAGAATATGTACCTTCGCCCATTGGGGGCGTGGCAAATCGGAGAAAACTATATATTCCAAAGTCTTATAGGTACAGCTTCAAAATTTAATACATAAGTTACTGTTGCCCTGGTCAATAGATTGACCAAAAATTATAGATATCCGGTTGTAAAGGGCGTGGCAAATTAGAGAAAACTATATCTATATCCTTTACAATTGCAAGGGTATTACCAAACTTCGGCATGGCTGAAGTTAGCCCATCCCTCTAGTTTTTAACAAAATTATTATAGCCCAATTTCCTTTTTTCAATAGTTTCAGGGCATAAATATATTATTATTGTACAATTATTACTTCATATTGAAATTATTGATGAAGTAAATTTAGTAGATGTTTTCTATACTCTGTTCCTAATGGGAAAAAGAGTATATTGGTTCTGTGCAATATCCGTCTTACTGTCCGTCCCTTTGGCAGTCTGCCTGAACGCAAAGCATTTGAACCATTTGAAGGTAGAGACTTGAAATTTTGAACATATACTCGTGTGTGCTCTATGTTTGTAAAGAGTGAAGTGTAAAGTTTATAAATCATGAAATACTATATCTTTTCAAATTAAAATGATGGTATTTTCGGCAATATTACCGTCTAAGAATAAAGATTTCAAATATACACTTGTGTACACCACCCCGATATAAAACGATATGGTATACATATCTACGCCCATTTGGGTCGTGCCAAATCGGATAAAACTATATCTCCTACGGTTTTGGAGCTAGAGCATCCAAATACTATTATTTTCGCCAATATTGGTATCTAAGAATTGGGACTTGGAATACATAGTTGTGCTTTTCACCCCTATAAAAAAAGATATGGTATGTATAGTTACGTAAAAATCTATATATTCCACAGTTTTGTAGCTAGAGCTTCAAAATTTAGAAAAAATTCGTTACAGCTGCCATCCTTCTTAGATTGACTAAAAATCATTGACATATACGTCTTGGAGGCGAGAAAGTTCCAAGTCAAAATAAAAAGTGCTTCTACACGCATTTAAGGGAACACAGTATCACGCAGTCGGTTGCGCCCGACTGCAGCGTTCTTACTTGTTTTCTTTTGAGAAAAAGCTCTACGCAAAAATCGTATTCTGTTAATTTCAATCGTTTTTAATAAAATTTAAATTTAGCTTAAAGCATATAACAGTGCTCTTGTTGGGAATGTCCGACAACATGATTTATGAACTTCTCATTAGATATGGCTTAAAACCAATAGAAAATATCTAAATAAACTGAGCTCGTTGTTCTAAATAAATATAGATATTTTATACGGTCTGCCATAGTTCCTTCTGCCTGGTCACAAGCATTTACACATAAACATTATTTCCTGCAATCCTGTTTTCAATGGGTTGACGGGGAATATGAGGTAAGACTTATTTTATATACTCAACATACAAAAATTTCAAATCTAAATACTTACTTATTACACAATATGCTCTAAGGTCATACATTTCTTCCATTAATTACAGGAGTAGATTAGATAAGTGCCTAGGGCTGCGAAACAGATTATTTATGTTTTTATCTAGCTCTATCTAAAGTCTAATGTCTAGTAACCTAATATTATGTCTTTATATTAATGGCTCTGGAGTTCTTAAACTTGAATACTCTAGTTTTATACATATTTAGGTAATGTTTTCAATTTGAGGCAAAGTGCTTATTTTTAAAAAGAGATTGAAATTTAATAGCATTGATTTTATCTAAAAACTTATCCTAGTTGTTTATTATTTTCGACTTTTTTGTAAATTACAATATTTACAGTTTTCTCTATAGTTTTATTTTAGTATTTCATTTCCCTTTAACTAATTTTCTTATTTACATTCCGCTACCATTATTAAGTCGTGCGCATGCATTGCACCTCAATTATTTAAAAATCTATTCCAAGAACTATATCCAAATACTTAAGAGTCGTAATAAGTAGCTGGTTGAGTTTGTCACGCACACACACACTCACACACACATTCACACACACACGCACATACAGACACACACAAACACGCTGGTAATTATACAATTACGCGGGTAAATTATTATGCGATAAAGCACGCAGCATGCAATCTGAGCCTTGGTATAAACATATATATACATATATATATATATATATGTATAGGGGACTTAATAGGCAGTCCCTCAGGCTCCCATAAATTCCATAACCCCTTCACATACCACACTTTGCATGTGTAAATGTGTCGGAAGTCGGGAAACAATTTGAGGGCTCAGCTGAGCGAACATGTTAACACGTCAAGCTATTTAGTTAATTTCGATTTCAATTTCAACTTCAGCTAACAAAGACATTAATAAAAAACAATATATATATATATTTATATATATATATATAGCGATGGATAATGAATTATTGAACATGGACCTTTGCTTTTGGGTCTAGAAAAGAACCAAAAATCCTGTCAGCATAAAATAAGTAATTATACCCAAGTGCCTGCTCAATTATCTTTAAGCAGCGTATCGCTTAATTGTGCTTGTGTGGTGAGGGGCTTAAGCTTGCTTAGGGGAGTTTTGTATGATTGTTGTTGTTGTTGTTGTTATAGATAGAACAAAGCTTTGCGCTTCAATGCTATTTTACCTTTAGCTTTGTAGCAATGGCTTTTGAGACATCACACCATTCCCTACTATACACTGAGAGAGTGAGAGATAGAGAGAGAGAGAGACAGACAGCTGAGATGATGAAGCATGTAGCGAACCCTTAAACAACCATCATCACCTTAAACCCCTCCCGGAACAGTGCTCGAGTTGTATTCTGCCCTTTCTACTGCTTAACACATTCGCATTCATATTTCAATTACTTTTTATGTGATTTTCGCTTTTGTTATTGCTAAGCTCTGCATATTTCTATTTATGTTTTCTTTTTTATTTTCACTTTCATTTCCAGTCCCCCAATTGCGCTGTCCGTGTCCGGGTGTCGAGATTTGGTCTTTGAGATTATATGGTCGTACGACCGTCTGGCGTAGCTAAAATGCTAATGAATATTAATGCGAACGGTTGGGTTTTTGTGGCTGCTTATTGAGTGTGTAATTGAGCTGAGGGCAGGTTCAGAGGGCGGTATATATATATGTCTATATATATGTCTCTGATTTGATGGAGCTGTTCGTACCTTATATGGTCCCAGGTCCTGGACGACGCACGTGAGGAAGGCATCACGTCCCACCGGAGCTGTCACATTGGCGATTGGATAGCTGAATTTGGGATCAACTGTAATAGAGCAGAGGATTCGTTTTGTCATATTAATAATCTCAGCGAATCAATGTTAATTGCTATATTATGAAGAGGGGGAAAAATGTTAGCGATTGACTGAGGCCAATTACAATAAACATGATTACAGTTTGTTCTGCTATCATACATATTGATTTTGCTATCATTCTATAACATTCAACCACTTTTACATCTGTGGTAATCTGAAATCGAGAGAGTGCATATCAGATATTTATTATGTATTAATGTATTAGTCTTTGTATTTTGTTGGTGGATTATGTTCACTTGTTCTACACGGTTTTGTTTATGTGAATGGTATTATGCTACGATTCCTGTGAAATGTACATATATAAATGAATGCACTAAAGTTTTGTTGGGGAAACTAATAAATACCTCGACTATTTTCAGCAGTGCCGAGCGTTGTCTAAGTGCACAAAAGAATTAGTTTCTTCTTCCTACTAATACAATATTTGAACTGATCAACTATGATATTATTGTTCGATCCGGATGATTGAGACATATAAGAAGCCTGCTGTAAAAATAAGCCTATCGTATGAGCAATTTATGTTGTGGAAGAGTTTTTGTTCATTCAGACTGACGGACATGACTTCAGCTTGCCGTTCTGATCAACAATATGTATACATTTTAGAATCATAATATATATTAAATATATTATAGGGAAATCTTACTATAAAATTTGGTTAAACTAGTGTTAAAGCTATGGAAGATAAAGCTTTTTTCGATTTGATATGCCATATATTGATATTAAAAAGGACAGGACAAATATATTTATTAAATATTGATTTTATAGCTTTAAAGTATATTCCTATGTTAATTTAACAATTTCTTAAAATTATTTTTCTATGATACATTTCAGTTGTTTTAAGTAAGAGAAATGTATACTTAAAGTAGTATTTAGAATATTTGATACACTACAAAAATATCTCATGCTGCATATAGTTGTAGAGCACCGCAGCCTACTCGCAAGAAGACTTCTTCCTGCCCGACCATTAAGGAGACTCAAACGGAAAGGTTTTGATAAAAACTATTGGACGTCACATATATATTATAGTATCCTCTTCCTGCGTTGTGGGGCTCGCCTCTTATTAAATTACCGATCCATGTGTTCTTAAGATACAAATTATGACTGTACATATTCTACACTTAACAATATATATAAAAAAATATAAAATTTTTCTAATATATATATTGTTTTAAGTAAAAGAAGTGTGTGTTTAGAGTAATATTTTGAAGATATGACTTACCAATTACTTCGGCTGGCACATCGACTCTCTGCGAACAGGTTTTCTGGCACATTAGCGTTAGAAACACAAAAATATTTGTTGCATACACCCAGGCGTTGGCCGGGGCACGCCTTTGGATATTTTTCGGGGGCATTGCGTAGGTCAGTCAAACACTTTTTCGCTTTATTTGATTTTATTTAGTATTGAAACACATTTCACATGGTTTGTCTGAGGAATAATTGCAGCTGTAACTGATTTGAATGCGAAAATGTAAACTTGAACTCGGGCAGAAGAGCGAATGGCAAAGCTCAGTGACCTAGGCTTCCGGCCGGGGTGCTCCCTATAGGCATTTCCGACCTGATAATTGGCAGTCATTAGCGCGCCTCTATTGGCATAAACTTTCGGCTCACTCTTGTTATTTATGCGTGCAAACAGCGAAAAGTTCAACAGAAGTACTTGAAAATAGAATCGAAACTCCGAAACAAAGCCAAAGGCTGGGTCCGCTGGCGAAGCTGGCCTGCTGGCAGGGTAAACAATAATAATAATGCCGTCGAAAATGCGCTAAATTAAAAAGTTTCAAGTTTAAAGCGCCCATTGGGATCCGTTACCCGTTTCCCGATTCCCGGTGGTACTCCTGCCCACCCAACTATAATATGTGGCCATCAGCTCGGCCCGAGGGCTTGGAGCTTGCAGCTGCAAAAGAGTTTTGCGTGTTCAGGCTCTGTAAATTGTATAGGCGAGCAGCTGCTTGAAATTAACTCCGACCTGCAACTATCTGGCGAAGGTGTTGCATGTTGCCCGGGGCCTAGGTGCCCCGACCCACGCTTTTCCTGTCGCCTCTGCTCATTTCATTTTGCCTTTACTTTTGCATTTAAGAACAGAACCAGGGGCCAAAACTGTTTATGGAACGGAAATGAAATGTTTCGTTTGTGCCGCATCGTGTTGTATATGTGTGTGTCCGTGTGAGTGTGTGTGGATCGTAAATAAGGCATAAAATCGTGCAGCAGTCCATATGAAGTCGACGCTCCTCTGAGTCTGGAAATAGTTGCGCTTTATAGTTGCATTCGCCGTTTCTATTGCCTGTTTTAGGCAGCTGAGTGCATGTGACATGTTAGCTGATATAGCCCTGACGCAATGCAGTTGTAATTGGGTTTGGGCTCGTTGAAGATACCACCTGATGACGTTTAATTTAGCTAGATACCATATAAAATTATAGTATTGAAGTGGACACTTAGAGCAGAGCTACGAAATGTTTAGTATGATGGCATTGAATTTGATGTCATCTGCAGTTGAACCTTCGGCAAAGTGAATGAGTCGTTAAGGTAACCATGTAAGGGAATATGGAAAGATGACGTTAAGATTAACAGTTTATAGGCAGCTTATAAGTATATAATTAAACTAACATATTTATAACGTTCACTATATGTATTAGAAGTGAACATTCCTAGTTCTTTATTATATTTTTATAGAAGTTCACGAAGTGAAAAGAGTATATTTGTTTTTCTGTCTGTATGAGCTCGCAGTATTGGGACCCCTTTGAAGCTTGAGACCTGAAATTTGGAATATATACTTTTGTGTACCCGCGTCAATTCAAGTTCATGAATTTTTCCGATACGTAAAGGGAGCGTGGCAAGTCGGGAAAATCTATATGTATTAAGACTAAAACGCTATTATTTTTGTCAATATTGCAGTCTTAGAACTGGGATCTGGAATACATTTTTGTGTACACCACTAGGACACAAAAAAAATATGGTGTATTTATCTACGCCCATTGTGAGCGAGCAAAATCGGGTAAAACTGTATTTTCTACAGCCTTAGGGATAGAGTCCCTAAAGGACATATGTATAAGTTACTGTTCCCCCACTCCTTAGATTGTCTAAAACATTTAACTAATCAAATCGGAAAACAGCTTTGAAGCTAGCTGGGCTGCTGTTGACCTTCTTTTACGATAAACCAAAAAGTTTTATATCCACGCCACTTGGGGCGTGGTAAATTTGGAATTACTAAATCTTTTGCTAAAACAGCGTTATTTTCGGCACTATTGCCGTATATTTGTTATATATATACTCATTTATCCCACCCCTAGACGACTAGATATGGTACGCCCCTAAGAGGCGTGGCCAATCGGATAAAACTGTATTCTTTAGAGTTTTGAGAGATACACATACAAATCGGGAATAACTATATCTTTTCAGACACAAACGGTATTACTTTCCCCAATATTACCATCTAAGAATTGGGACTTGGAATATATATTCGTGCATCTGAACCCTAAACAAAAAGGTATAGTGTGTATAGCTCCGCCCATTGGGGACGTGGCA
Organism: Drosophila gaucha; assembly: GCA_035045545.1. Classification (NCBI taxonomy): domain Eukaryota; kingdom Metazoa; phylum Arthropoda; class Insecta; order Diptera; family Drosophilidae; genus Drosophila; species Drosophila gaucha. The sequence goes on from JAWNOY010000017.1 coordinate 783,694, forward strand.
AAATCGGGGAAACTGTATTTTCTACAGTTTAGGGTTAGAGTCCCCAAATGACATATATGTAAGTTACTGTTCCCTTCTTCCTTAGATTGACAAAAACATTGAACTAATCAAATCGGAAAAAACGATGTCTTTACCAACTTTTGTAGATAGATTACTGTTGATCCCCTCTACTGTTTGTTTACACATTTTATATGGGACTAATTTAGGCCAGTAAAAGGGAACATCTTTGACTATATAAAGTATATATATTTTCTATCAGCACGTCAATAAGTGAGTTCTGAGCTCTCTATGTCCCTTCATCCGTCAATCTGCCTTTCTGTCTCCAGAATTTAAAAGCTGCCGTATTGTATATCTCGGAATCATCAGGATCAGACGACTATATCAGTAGCTCCCATTGTGTAAGTAGAGTCAAGGGATACAAATCTTAACCGGCCGGCTATATACATATTAGTAAATGAAAATGATATTAAAATACTTAATTAAAATTAGAAAAATAATAATATTGTAAAAAAAGAAAACCAAAACCCAGAGACATATTCAAATATTTACTTTTTATCTTAAAAATTTGAGAATATTTGTACTTGAAACTGATACTTGGTTAGAGAATAAATTGTATTACTGCACCCACGCAAATAATATCAGGAATTTGTCGAATATATACTATATAGCAGTTACAGCTTACGCTATTCGTAAATCATGCAGCCATTAAGTAAGTATATTGTCAAGTTGTCAGACCGTATATATATTTTTATACCCTTGCAAAAATTGTATATTAATTTTGGTCAGATGATTGCAACGCACAGAAGGAAGCATCTCTGACCATATAGAATATATCTATTCTTGATCAGCAAGACGAGCTGAGTTAATATAGTCAAGTCCGTCTGTCCGTCTGTCTGTCTGATTGTCGAGACTATTAAAGCTACAGAGCTGAAATTTTGCTTAAAAGCTAAAATGATGCAGGCGTTGTATATCTTGAAATCCGAATGACGGAATGACGGAAGACTATATCCTATAGCTCCAATAGAACAGATCGTTTTTTGAAATATATACTCGTGTACCCCACCTCCATTAAAAAATATATAGAACATATAGCTACGCCTATTAGAGGAGTGGGAAATCGGTAAAAGCTGCATATTCTACAGTTTTACATTTAGAGACTATAAAATTGACAAATACGGTAAGCTTGACAGCTTCAACAAAAATATAAAAATGATATATATCCGCCTATTTGGGGAGAGTCAAATCTGAGAAAAGTATATCTTCTTATAGGTTATCGTTGCCCTCCATAGTTCATAGATTGACTATAAATGATATATATCCGCCTCTTTTGGGCGTGGCAAATCGGAATAAGCTATATAATCCAAAGTTGAATAGCTAGAGCTGCAAAATTTGACATATAGATGAATGTTGCCCTACCCAATAGATAGAGAAAAATTATATATGGCAGGGGCTAGGCAAATCGGTAAAAACTCTATGTTCTACAAATTCACAACTAGAGATTTAAAATTTATTTTCATGACAAACCGGGATAAAATGTATATACATATATCTTCTACAATCGGCATGGCCGAAGTTAGCCCAGCCCTCTAGTTTAACATATTTATGGAACACAAAATGTGGTATCGACATATTAAAACACCATTTTAATAAGATGTCAAAACCATACAATGAAAACAGTGAAAAATAAAAGGCATTTGTGAAACTAAATGAAAATGACAGTTGAATGTATTTAAAACTCTATTTTGAATTTTATGTTACAGATATTGCATTTGAATGTTCAATCAGTAAATTTATTATGCAACAGTCTGAACGACTTTTTCCTACTCGTTGACTTCAAATTGAGTTTAATTTCCAGTTACATGAATAAAACCCAACACCAATTAGCTGAGCAAACAGATTCGCAGGCGACACACGGAACCTTGCTAGGGCTTCTGCAAATGGGATTTACATGGGCAATACTTCCAGCTAATAGGCCAGGGTATTAGCATTGAGCCAGGCGTCTGTCTGTCTCTCTGTCAGTCTGCTCCCCAGCCTGCCGGCCTGCCTGTCTGTCTGTACATCTATACTGACATGGGCCGCATGCTCTAAATTATTAATAATATTGCTAGGCCTATTTAGTAGACATTTTTAGTGTGGTCTCTCGGTAGTTGCCTTGCCTTTGCGTTGTGTAGTCAACTTTTCAGGGCAGCAGGCACGACCTCAGCCCAGGACTTGCAATGTGAGCAAAGGACAAAGACACACACACACACGAGAAACTTTGCTTTCAATTGCAGGTAAAAATCAATACAAAACACAAGCAAATATAACGAAACACAAAAAACATAAGACAACACTAAGAATTTTAATGAAATGTCATTTTAAAATTGTTTCTGTCAGTTGCGGCCTCGACTAGAAAGTTAACTTTAACACCAGCTAAGAGCTACTCGGTTTTACTTTGAAGCCGATTCACATGCAAAGAGGAAGGCCTATTTACATTTATAGCGAGTGAATGGCCTAGGAAAAGCGTATAATTGTCAACAGCTATGAAAGGGGCTTGAAATGAACCAATTAGCTGTAGAGTGATTGTAGATAAGAATATAAAAAAAATATATTTGTATTTATTCAAGGCAGCAGTAAGGAGAACAAAGAGTTTTTTACGATACGTCAAAGATTAAATGCTCTGTCTTGAACAAAAAACTACAAATTTTTTTGAAAGATATATTTTTGATTTAGTGTTTTTATAGGTTAGGTTCCAAGTACAGTCCACTCCAAGTAACGACTCTTTTCAAAAGTCTAGTTTATTCCAATTTAATGCTATGTGCCAAATTGCTGATCTGTTACTTACTCCGTCTGAAGATCAGAATCTGTTGAATGTCCTGTCTATTTGAGTTTTCAGACTCTCTGCTCCAACCTATCTTTGATATCTGTCCCAAGACCAGTCTATTCCAAGTTCAAAATCTGTCCCAACTCAATTTTAGACTCTGTCCTAAGTCCTGTCTATCCCCCAACTTAAAACTCCATACCAACTTTAGACTCTGTCCCAAGTCCAGCCCACTCTAAGTTCAGACTCTGTCTCAAATTTCTTATATGTCCCAAGTTCAAATTCTACACGAAGCTTAGGCTCTATCTTAAGTCCTGTCAATTCCAAGTTCATAGTCTGTCCTAATCTCCCGCACTGTCAAATGTTCAGACTCTGTCGCAAGTTTCTTTAAATACAAAAAATTCATGAATTTCTCGAAAACGTATAAAATAAAATAATTTAATTTTCATTTAAGTAATAAGAGTAACTTTTTAAAGCAATTGAATAAAAAAAGTTGAAGCTATAAGTGATTTTAAGAAATAATATCTCATTTTCAATGCAATGCAAAATCTTTGGGCATTTAGAGTAAATATAGAAAAAAATCGGAGTCAAAAGTGCTTTTAAAAAACAAATTCATTTTGATAGGTTTTAAGAAAAAAGCTGTTTAAGGTCAGCAAAATTTCATAAGACAGCAAATAAAACTTATGCAATATTTTCCTGGCTCGCTGTTAAACACGCTCAGTTTTTCTATGTATATTTTTTTGGTTGGTCAAATTTATGGCTTATAATAAGCGCTACTCATGGAATTTTGTATATCGCATTTGCCGAGGGTCGTTTGCTCGTATATTATGCTTATTGTTTCGAACATGCAAAGTCGAGAGCCTGTTGGGGGTTAAAGTATATGCCGAACAATTTGTATAATCAGCTGTTAAATGATGTGCAAATTGTGAGTGTGTACAACTATTGTGAATGCCGGAGGAAAAGATGAAGCCTTGTGATTGTGGCCCACAGACTCCACACTCGCCGTTGTCATGTGGCATCAACGCCGCACAAGGTCAAACCGAAGCATGTTTGTGTTTACTCGCCTGGGGTTATCGTGCACAAAAAACCAAGTACTGCAAATGAGACAAACGCACCGCAAGCTCTGTTGCCTCAGGCATATGCCTCAAATTTAATTCAATTGAAAGCAACTTATGGGTCACTTTTTCTATTTGCAACACACCCACATACACATTACCACACGCACATTAATTAGCACGTGATATATTTCGCTTTTATCGCGATGCAACTTCGACATTTTTCAAAAATCATTTCCATCAAATTTGCATACTCTATATATGCATAGCAAAAGTATGGCAGAATAAATGCTCTACTGCCAGCTGGCGCCTTGAGGTATGCAACATTTTTTGCACACTTCCTCTCTCCCTTATACACTCTGTCTATCTCTCTCTCTCTCACTCTCGCACTCTGATACACAAGCGCCTTCAGCACGGAAGTTGATTATTATCGCTTGTTATTAACAACGCCAACAACAACGACGGCAAGTGGCAAGGCATAATAAGCCAAGAGTCGCAAGAGCTGCATTTTGTGCCACATCATGCCAAAAAGGGGGCTTTACCAAAGAGGGGACAGGAAAGAGTTAGGGGCTGGGCAGTTCTTTGTCATTCTGTCAAAATACTGGAGCGAATATTTCTGATTTCAGCAGCAACTCGAAAATCGCAGTGTTACTCCCACTGTAATAGAGCTTGAGTAATTTGATATGCACTTGTGTGTGAATGTCTTCTTAGGAAAGGTATGATTGTGTCCTCTATACTCAAAGGGCTGTCACTTGTAGTAAGTGTAACTTGTATTGAGAGTAAACGAATGAATTGTTTTAAAATTTAAAATTTAAAATTTCGTAGTCATTTTTATTTGATTTACTGTTTCACTTCCTGTACAATACGAAGGCATAATCGGCTTACATTAGTTTTTCTGAGTTTGTTAACTCGTTCATGATCGACAGTTGAATAACTCAGCAAAACGTTTCTCTCGGAAAATTCATTGAATAACTGAGCACAGAGTATGGCTTAGGACTAACTGAATTCAATGATTTCATTGAGCTTATTTAAGTTATGCAACTTGCAAAACTCATCTACCAAGGTCTACAGCTACTATATTTCGTAATGCCTTAAAAATTCAGAAAACTTCACATTTATTAAGCTAAGATCAAAAATCAGTAAAGTAAACCAGATTGTTTTGTATAAATAAATTCTGATACAGGAAAAGGAGTAAAGTGCTTTTAAAAATAAATAAGGATAAACCAACTAGATTTTCAATGAAAATTTTGAATATTTGCAGAATTTGAACAATTCTTTGATACAAAAAATGCATTCGTTGTTAAAGAATTACAACATTAAAATACCTATCCCTAAAGCAATATTTAAAAAAAATTATTTTAGTGTTAATAAGGTATTCATATTTTCAGTTTACAAACTCTAAGTTGGAACAACAACATATTTAATTTATAGATATGAGTGAACATTTATGTAATGTTTTATTTGTTTCATAAAAATGTGCTTATAACAAAATTTCATCTTTTTACCTCACACATTGTACACATATATATATATATATATATATATATATATATAAGCTTGAATAATAAATATTTGCAATGAGAAAATATAACATATCACCGTTGCAGCGATTGTGATTCAAAATGCGAAGCTCAGAGAAATAGGTTTCATGGTTTAATGTAATTGAATTATGAATTTGGACATGTTAGCCAGGACGAGTCGATTATTTTGAAAATCGTACATCCTTTGCAGCACTGGCCGCTCACCTGATTGCATGCGCCACACTCACATATACACACACATACACTCAAAATCAAATGCGATCGCAATCAACTTGATAACGAGTGGCAGCAACAAACAATCGAATGCAGACAAAGTTGTATATAAAATGCAAATGACGCAAAAAGTGGCAGAGGCCAAAAACAAGTTCGAGAGGGAACGAACGAAAAAATCTATGGCCTAAACATATTTTGCAACAAATATTGTAATAATGTGGCATCATACATAATACATTAGAGTGTCTCTCGATGTGTGTGTGTGTGTGTGTGTGTGTGTGTGCGTGTGCTTGCTGTAGATATGTCGTTAGCCATTTGCCGGCTTCGTTAGCGAGTGCGGTTTATGGATATCAATGAACTTTAAATTGCAGTCAACATGAAATATGCAATTGCAATTGTGCACGCCCAAAACTATGCAACACATGCCACAAGCTAGGGGAGGCAATAAACAGGCCAGAGTGCCAGACACATTTATAGGCAAATTTCATATTTCATATACACATCAAAAACACGCGTCCAGCCACGAAACAACAACAACAACAACTTCAGCAGCGCGAATGTGACTATTAACCGTCTCCAGCCATTTGGACAGAGTGTGTGTGTGTGTTTGGGTGGGTGTGGCTAGGCCAACTGTAAGTACTGGCATAAATAACATGGCTTTAGTTTTTCATCTTTCTTTCTTTCTATATATATTTTGGTTTTTTTAAAAATATAATTACAGTAAACACGCAGCAAAGCATTCGCGTAACTAAATTGCCAACAAGAGGCAGAAAACGCGCGCGTTTGCAGCTGATGCGCGTCTAAACACGCGAGCGAAACGCTTGCATGCTCTAACTTGATTGTTGTTCTTGTTAATACTGTTGTTGTTGTAGTAGTGCATTTATGCAACTTGTTGTTAATTACTTATTAATTATGCTAGCGATTTAAGAATTTTCCATTTTAAAAAAAGTAACTTTTAGAGAGCGCTTATATTTAATTACTTTTTGATTTGATTTCAATCGTTTTTAGTTAGTATTGAGCACATTTTTTATAGACCACTTTATATTCGAACATATTTGTTCACTTTTGAATAGCAACAGTTTGGAAAACGTGTAAGAGACGAGTTTTTACATTTCGCGTTGCGCGCACTTCTATAAAGCACAACCGCTCGCCACGAACTTCGTCGGTAGACTGAAACTGGCGGCCGTCGCGAATCGAGCACGAAGCAGCGCAGCAGCGAGCCGAAGACATGTGAATGGGCCCAGCAAATCGTCGTCGACGTCGTCGTCGTTGTCGTCGCTGTCGTCGTGGTCGCTGTTTGGCAATCGGGCCGCTTGGATGGTCGTACGGGTGAGGTGGGTATGGGGTGGCTTTTACCGGTGGCAGTTGCCGTCGCGAACGAATCAGACAACTGTGATTTTTGTTGTTGCTGGCTACATTTTATTTGGCTTTTTGTTGGTGGGCGCTCGTTTCACGTCTTCTTTTTTCTAACTTTTGGTTTATTTGTAATGCTCGCTTTGTGTGTGCGTGAGTGCGAACGTGTGTGTGAGTGCTGGCGCGTTACCCAATGGGGGGTTGCTGCTGAAATTCACCACAGTTGAAATGCTCTTAGAGCTCACATTGAATGCGAATTGAATTGAATGTCGCTCTTGGGGAAATTCGCTCTGCGTACTTTACGTTAGCGCGGTATATCTGAATTTATGAATGAATTCTGACTGTGTGTGTGTCATGTAAAACAGTTACAGCGTGAGTTGTGTATGAGTATGATTTTGTTGTTGTTGGCGAGTGCGTGCTCAACAGAAATTGATTGTCATTGGTCATGGCATTGGCTTGCGGACCCGCTGCTAAAAACTATCAAAAAGTCATTGCAAATATGATTTGAATTTATTTTAAATATTTTTATTTACAATAAAGATGGTTTATAAAGTACTTCAAGGTAAAGTCCTTTTATAGAACTGATTTTTTTTGTAGTTGTCAAGTTTGGGCAGCTCAAAAATAAGTATCTGAATATATACAACAAAAATCAGTTTAGTTCAATTTAAGCTTTTAAATAAATAAAATCTTAAGTATGTTGATTGTAGTAAGTTAATATTATTAGATAAATTAAAAACAGTTACTTGCTAATCATATACGTATACAGATGATACATATGATACATATATACATATGACCTATATTTCAGATCTTCTTTGAAAAATCACAGTACTCTCGTCGGAAGTGTCCGATTAGGAGATGCGACTAGGCAATGTTAATATGTTAATAGTATAATCTCAACATTAAAACATAAAAAATAACTAACAAAAACAACAACTTATTTTCTTCCTTATTGGCCACCAAAGGTGTTTATATAAATCCCAGTTTTTTTGTTTCTAGTTCTTAAAACGTTTGAACTACTTTAATAGCTAGTCTCTAGAGCCGACAATTTCTAAGATCAACGCCTGCGAACGGTCGGACAGACAGACAGACAGACGAATAGGCGGACAGAACTTGATGGACAGCCTACAGATGCTCTTCAACAAACATAAATATATGGCTCCTTCTACCTATAACATACATTTAAGCTAAGCTACTTTACGCTGCTTCAAAATCGTGAAATGATTGAAATAACTTTTTAAAGCTAACACAGAAAAGTTAGTAAAATAGTTTTATTAATTATTGCGCCAATATGCATGCTATATTTTTTATTTGAAGCATTTAATTAATTTCATGCCCAGCTGCAGGCACCCGCAAAATAAAAGAAAATCTTTGAGCGTTACGTTAGGCACCCACACGCACACACACCTTCCCACACTTGGCAGGCAGTTTTCAATAACGGTACCAGATTGTGTCAGTCTCTGTTTGGTAGAGTTGCGGAGGTACCCTCGAGCCCGTCTCATTTGCCAGCTTAATTGCGCGCATATATCAGTTTTAGTTGCTAAAGGGGCGGGCTGGTGGCTAATCAACTCGCCCACACTCCACCCGCTTCTGCCTTCATGCGGGGCATGGTTAGCCTATCATTTTCACACAGCACACGCACACGGCCAATAAATAATGGAAAACAAAACACAGAAACAAAAAAAATGTCTGCAGTGTAAAAATTATTGTTATGAAGCGAAAATGTTGAAAAGGATATCCGCGAGCGTTCCCATACTCGTCTACGTCCTCGTCCTTCATCAGGACTGCTCGTGTCCTGCCTTCTGCCTTCAACTTTGCATTGCGTGCCAATGCACTTGCGCCACAAATCATTTTTGCCTGAAAGTCCTGAGGCGAAAAAGGGTTCGCAGGACATCGACGCCGGCTTCCAACTTGTTTTTCAAGTTTCTTTCGCTTCCCTGGCAACTTTTTCTATGTTACCTTTCCTTTAGCTCTTTTTTTTGTTTTGGTCCCGTTTCGGCGTAGACTAATATAAATTTTGACACCTGATAATTGCTTTTCACTCGCTTCCGCGTTTTGTATGTTGGATGCGACGACGACAGCTGCAGCACTTGCTCCGCCCCCGTCCCCCGGCCCCCGGCCTTCACTTCCCAATCCTAGACCCGCCCTGCCCTTGTCTTGTAATTGTGGATGAACATGCAAAGGCTGATCGGATGGATGTGCTGCATAGTTAGGCTATAGCTGCTAGAAGTCGACTTCGAGCTTCAATAAATTATAACTAAATTCTCGTTTCTGCATTTTTACGATGCGCCGCATTTAATAGACAAAGTTAGGGTGAATTATTGGCGCAACCTTGATGGCATTAAGCCCATAAAGAGGAAATTGGCAATTAAAAGTGCATAAAACAAGATAATTCCATGAAATAGTGTCAGCTAAGCGAACCACATTAACACGAGTGAAATATTTCAATATAGAATCGAGAAAGCAGGAAGAAGAGAATACACCATAACTCCATGTGTTAATTCAATTTAGTTTCTATATGATGTATTGTAATAGTAGATTGCTCTCGAAATTGTTCCACAATTTTATATTTAATTTTTTTTTATTTTCCACAATAGTTTCTTGAACTTAAAACGTAATTAAATAATCCTTTTAACAAAGATAACATATATTTATTTACTTGTCAGGTCAAACCATATTTTTTGACAGAAGCTTGCAAGGCGTAGAAAGTGGTATCTCCGATTATATAAAGAGACACAAAGATATTCTTGATCAGGCCAACTAGCTGAGTTCACAAATCCACAGCCGTCTGTCTGGATCAATGCAATCAATCTTCTCCCAGAACTACCGCGCTGATATTATACATATATGCTTGTTTTTACTGCACTCATTCTATATTTCGGGATCATGCGAATTGGACGACTATATCATATAGCTCCTATAAAATAAATCGGTTCAAAAGATAGAGAAAACTTATAAGCTTTTTTTTAATTTTTTTAAAAATAAAGTCTTAATTAGAGGAATAAGCAAACTTTTTTTTTGTAATTACCTTACAATTGTAAAGGACTTAGGTATTGTTATCTTGATTTGCCAAGAAGAGATCAAGGTTGAATTAAATGCTAGTTTTTGGATCTCTATTTATTTATCTATTTGGAAGATATAGCTTTAACCGATTTTCCAAGACCCCCGGAGGCGGTGGCCTCTATAAAGGTGGCCAACAGTAACCTATCAAAGTTTTCATAGTTGTGTCGAAACAGGAGACCTTTACGCGCTTGTTTTTGGATCTCTACGTGTAAATTTATGGAAGATACAGTTTCTACCTGTTTTCCACACCAATAATTAGCGTAGCTATATAATATATATCTTTTTGGTTCTAACAGCGCCCAAAATATTAGGATTCTAAACACTATACAAATTTTCCAATTTGCCACGCCCCTAATATGCGTGGATATATAATTTTGTGATCGATCTTAAGGGGAGGTCAACAGTAGCCCATTTTTATACCCTGAACCCATTGAAAATGGGAATTCAGGGAATAATGGTTTTGTGACAATGTATGTAACAGGCAGAAGGATGCGTGGCAGACCCCATAAAGTATATATATTCTTGATCAGGACGACGAACTGAGTCGATCTAGCCATGTCCGTCTGTCCGTCCGTCCGTCTGTATGAACGCAGTGATCTCGTAAACCACAAAAGCTAGAGATTTGAGATCCTAGATATATATTCTTGTATACCATGCGCAGTACAAATTTTTTTTTTTTTTTTCGATAACTCATCCTTCCTTCCTTATTATTGATAACAATCGATATTTTGACTTTGTTTTTTAAGCTATAACTTTTAGACCATAATACCTAGAAACACCAAATTGACTATGTAGGTTGCTGTGATATAAATACAGATAATAAACTTTTTAAATTTTGGATACCTCCCCCATTAGCCCCATAAGTGGAAAAAACGTATTTCAAATACTAGGGAGTATATACACCTTAAGATGTCAATATTATGTCCTGAAAATTTCATTAAGAAAGTAGATCTAGTACCGAAGTTATTTAACAATGAATTTCTCATAATGCTGCCCAGAATGCAGCCCAAGCGCAGCCGCTTAATCATCTACGCAGTAAGCGGCGAGCGTGCTTGTGTATGTATATGTGTGCGTGTGTGTGTGCGCGCAGAGGGTAATATGTACCGGTAAAAGATATAAGCTAGATTGCTTAAAACACCGCCTCGGACTTGGTTCAGGGGATCTCGTAGTCGGGCAGACCCGACTAGAGCGTTCTTAATTGTTTTAACTTTGGAGACCAATTTAAAGTGACACTTCCCACTCTGGGAGTTGCGGATATCCGGTCGCAATCGCACCCAGCAAGACCTGCACATTTTGCATGTATTAAATTCTCACACAGCTAACAACTAATAAAGGCTTGAGGCTGCGCAGAATCAGCTGCTTGGCGATATGTGCAAGTTTTTTTGTAGCACGGCATATTTCGAATTGGGGTTATGTAAAACAATAAGAAAAAGAGTTAGAATTAGATTGCGAGCGCAAAACGAATTATAATTGAAAAAAGGCGTGCAAATCAGAAAAAGAAAGAGAGTAAACACTCAAGAGACCTTTTCATAACAGAGAACAGAACGAATTTTTATGAGCGCGATTCTGAGAGCACTATACAAACAAGTAACTGTAAACAAGTGAGAACATTGCAGTCGGCAGTAACCGACTGCATATACTCGTTCCCGGTAAAAAAAGCTAAATGTAATCAAGTAATGATTTTCGGATTTACCACGCCTCTTTTGGGGCAGACCATATAATTTAACTGTACCGCCACAGTCGAGGAGGTCAACAGTAACCTCCTTGCAAAATTTGGATGTGCTAAACTTTAGAAAATATAGCTGTATTCGCCCCTTATGGGGGTTTAATAACTTTTTCTGTAATAGTGGGATACACGGGCTTATATTGCAATTCCCAACTCGTAAAAAGCAATATTGCCGTAAATAACACCGTTATAGTAAAATATATGGTATTTCTCGATTTGCATATAACTTTTTGATAAATCTTGGGAGAAAGTGGACAGATGGTCACATGCCAAATTGTTGTAGCTCTGCTGTAGAAGACAAATTTTTATACGATTTACCACGCCCTCAATGTGCATAAATATATGTACTATATCATTTTGATTCGGAGTGATATATTCGAATATATATTCAAAATTTCAAGTCTCTGGCTCTTATAGCGCCAAAAATATGATAGGATTTATACAAATAGCTATATAAAAACTCCCGGTTTGTCACACCCCTGGGGGTGTAGATATATAGCTGATCGACAGCAATCCAAATGTCTAATTTGGATGCTGTAGCTTTAAAACTGTAGAAGAACAGTTGTAGCCGATTTGGCATGTCCGATACACCCACTGGTATCGGAAAAGACTTAATCTTGATCTGTCGCGGGTTCATACAGACTGACGGAAGGACAGCAAGACGGACATTACACAAAACCAATATATTCTTTTCACTTCGTGAACGAGTATAAAAATAGGTTTCCGCACTAAGTCGGGAACTTGCATCGCCACGATAAGATAATATGTTAGCAACTGCCGTGTGTTTTTGTCAATTGACAAAATGTTTTCTTTGATAAATTCAGAATTTCCAAATGAAAATTAATAAAATTTAATCCATTTATTTATTGTATTTATTGCACGCGCACAAAATCAAAAAAAAAAAAAAAAACAGCTCGCACTGAGTGTGTGTCAAGAACACACATTAACTTCTAAACCAAGTCGGATATGTATGTACATATATTGCTATGAATTTACCCACAGAATGGAAAAATTGAAAAAAAAAAAAATTTACAAAAAAAGTTTGCTTTTTTTTACAAAAAGAATTTTTATTTTCCAACTTAACTTGATTTCTTGCCTTCAACCAAAAAACAATCATTTGCACTCGTCCGTACTATACCATCACACTCTATATGTTGATGCCAGAGCAAAGGGCGCAACTAAAGTAGCAGCGGGCACAATTGCCATTTAAATTAATTTGCAATTTTACAAATGAAATTCAAATAGCAATGAAAAATTTGGCGCTAAGTGCTGGCTGCTTCTGCCGATTGGCATAATGTTCTCTTTATAAAATTCTGTGTTAGTTACCAGATTTGAAATTTTCAGCATTGAATCGATTTATTTAATTGAAAATGCGATACTACCTACAAAATTAAAAAAAAATTAAATTGTGGCTATATTTGGCATTGAACTTCAAATAACCTGATTTTGTAAAATTTGAAGCCAGTATTAATAATATAAAAAAAGCGAAATTGTATTTTATATACAACAAGCTAAATGCAAAATTCGGTGGCTGTAGCTAAAAATATGTAAAAGATATGCTTAAAAAACTGAACCTCGATAACGTTTTAAATTAAGCAAACTTGACATACGCGCTGTATACCAGGACTTATACTTATAATTATACTTTTAACAAAACCATTATACCCCGATTTCTCATTTTCAATGGGCTCAGGCTATAAACAATTTTGACAAAAACAAAGACGGGTAATACCCGCTACTACATATAAAATCTCAAGCTACCTTGGAGCTCAAGAGAATAATTCAGCGCTCTCTCTTAAAATCTTTCTCTCAGTAATTGTTCTCTGTGTCGATTATTATTTGCCCAATGAAACGATACTCATTGTCGCAAAAAAGGCGACTCAGGGCAAATTTGGATCAGTCGCAAAGTTCTCGCGCTTCGAATCGGTTTCCTGCAAGATGGAGCTTTTTTTCTCATATGTTATTCTAATTTGTCTGAGTCTTCACTATATGGCCAAGCTGGTTAAGTGCATCGGCAATGATCTCAATTTCCTTTTCGGTTGGATCATGTATATATTCAGAGTGTCTTTTAAAATATGCAAAGCATTATTCAACCAATTGCGATCTAATGCCAATTAGTTTTTAACGCCTAAAAAAAAAACGGAATTATAAGAGTAGCATAAAAGAATATTTACCCCAAAGTGATCAAAATTATAAGTGAAAAGGATCGAAGAATCTGTAATGTAAGTATATTATTATGTAAGTATATGATTAAATATTAACTGTTTGGTAAAAAAAGACTATCCCTATTCTTAATAAATGCAACAAAGAACTGAGTCAATCTATCTTTCATACGATAAGGCAGACAATCAATAATCAGTAAGCAATAGTTATAGTTGTCATTAGTCAGTCAGATAAGCTAATCACCAACCAGTCAGCTGATAATCTGTCCATCTGTCCATCAGTCATCAGTCATCAGTCATCAGTCATCAGTCATCAGTCATCAGTCATCAGTCATCAGTCATCAGTCATCAGTCATCAGTCATCAGTCATCAGTCATCCACCTAATCAATCAGTCAGTCAGTAAGTGATTGAAAATCTTACCTACCCGCATTGTCATTGAATATATCCTGGCATAACCTGGTGGCAGACCTATTGCTTTTGCCTGCCATTGATTAATACACACATTATTTCATCTTCGTGCAAATGTGCAACTGTATCTATGGCTCCCATCGCATTCCCTCTTCCGCCCAACTCTCGTTTTGAGCCCCTGCTTCCGTAACTAATCGCTAAAATCAGCAAATGTGTAGAGGCTGCTTTGCATGCTGCCTTTGTCGGCAGTTGCAGACGCACGAAAGCTGTCATAAATTAAATATGACACCTACTAGAGAGTGCCATGCATATGCGTTCTCACATTTTCGCCACGGCAACGTCTCACTTCCATCCACTCTCTCTCTCTCTCTCTCTCTGCCTCTGCCCCTCCTCTCTTGAGTTGCCTCACATCAAGTGCATTCATTATTCACACATATTCTGCTAATTAGCAAAATATTGTAAATGTTTGGATTTATGTGAACAGCACACACACTCACACACACCTTCACACAGCTACACACAAACACATACACCTCTGGAACCCATTGCTGCAGGTATAAGCAGTGCATCAAGTGTGGCGCCGCACTGGTTGTTGATCAGCTCACATAGCCTTCGTCGCTCCAGCCCCTAAAAACTGTGTGGCTGTGCCTAGGTGTGAGTGTGTGTGTGTGTAGGTGTCATTTGTGTGATTTAGTGGCCGGAGGTGTCGGTGTCGGTTGACGATGACTGAGCAGCTGTTGGTGAGCCAGTGGGCAACAGTTTTGCGGCGTCTATAAATTTTGGTTTGCCTTTCAATCGACCGACAAATGCGCCATCTTTGATTGAATTTTCTGCTGATGTTTAAGCTATGCAACAACGGGCGACAGTTTTTAGTTTCACTTGCGATCAATTTTTCACAGAATTTGTTTACGCAGCATTTGTTTAGCTATTGTTGTTATTTGTCTGTATTTGAAATAACTTTATTTTCACTCGTCGCGACATGTAACATTATTCGGCATGCCGGCAATCCGCTCCACACGCAGCTTGACACCTTTCTTGGGTATTAACAGAAAGTTGTTGTTGTCAATGGTCAGCTTGGTGGGTCCCTTGGCGGGCAGATCGAATTGATATGAGCCCAGCAATGTGATAAGTCCCACCTTGACCTGCATGCGTCCAAAGCGCAGCCCAATGCAGTTGCGTGGCCCATCGCCGAAGCCAAGGAAAGCCACAGGATGGCGCTGCTGAATGGCGGCAGCCTCGAAGCGTTCCGGTCGAAATTCATTTGGTTCCGGATAGATCTGCGGATCGTAGTGTATGGCACGCACCGGTATATGCACTTTAATACCACGCTCCAGTACTATGTTGCCATCGGCGGAGTTCTCATCATCACGGGAAAGCTTGTAGTCCTCGGAGGGAACGCGAGTTAGCGAAGCCAGCGCCGGATACTTGCGCAGAGTCTCTGAAACGGTGAGAATATGAGAGTATTAAAGTCAGGATACACATAATAAATATAATAAAGAAGAAGACAAGCCCAAAAGCCACATACAACATAAACTGTTTTTGAAGAAATACTATCCAAATAAGGAAGACAGAAGAATTTTCAGAAGGGAGAGCAGAAGTGGATGCAGAAACCCTGGAATACACAACATTATAATAAAGAGAAAAAAGTCAAAACAGATTGCACATAAGCAACTCGAATGGAAATAATCAGAAGAGGGGCAGCAGACATTATTAATTAAATTGCTAAGTCAAATCGAATGTAAACAGAAAAGTCTGTTGTATGAGCTGCTGATCGGTTTTTGATTCTCTTCAAAAACATTTAATCAATGTCCAAATTTTGCATACTCTAATAAAAAGTTATTCCTATAAACTAAACAACTTTTCCCATTAGATGATGCACTCTTGCTACTATTTAAATGGTTTAGTGTATCTTTTATATAAGAGACTGAGCCTGAGACTGAGAAAATAGTCTGCATGGAATCAAAGAGACAGACTTTGGAACTGATAACTATCAAGAATACTTATATATATATATATATATGAATATAATTTAGTCCCATGACTTAAAATCTCAAAAGATAAGTTGGGATTATGTAAGTCGGAACCAAGTATAATCGACATTGATATCGTTTCTCAGAAATATTGCGCTGTTAGATTTCTTCTCATTCGGTTTCATTGCATTAAAATGGCATAATGAGTTGTTATACCCTTTGCAAGTATATACGAAGGCTAGACAAGGTTTATTTACTTTGCGTCAACAACATGTCAACTGTTTTCTCCCCATCCGCTTTCATTCGAATTAAGTGCTTGCAATGCAAATTCTTTTGGAATGTCTGCGATGTATCAGAGCAGATTGGCTGTTTATCAAAGTGTGTTATCTAAATTTTATATCAACTGAAACAATGTTTCTGCTTATCTGTGTGTGACAACTGAAACAATGTTTCTAATTATCTGTGTGTGACAGGTTCGACTTTAATCTTAGAACTCACCATTTACAACTTGATCCAAGTATGTCATCTCCATCATTGCCTCATAGGTTAGTTTGCCATGTCTTTTCAATACGGCGTGAATCTCAGCTCTTAGCTTGGACTGGATCGATTGGTTTTTGGCCAGCTCGAAGAGGGCATAGCTCATGTTGCTGGAGCTGGTCTCGAAGCCAGCGATAAAAAAGACAAACACCTGGGCAGCCAGCTGTTCCACGGTTAAGCCATTTTTCTCTTCCGTTCGACGCAGATCGAGCAGGAGATCCATGAAATCATTCCGCTTTATATTCTCGCGCTCCCTCAACTCGACTGTTTCACGAACGAGGCGCAGAAAGAAGTTTGTGAACTCCTTTTTGATCATTTCAGGCTTGACTGGCAGCTTTTGTAGTAGTTTCACATAAGTCGTTTTGAATAGACTCCAGCGGATACTGCGATTGGGATGAGTGAAGAATTTACGTGCCAGCACTCGGAACTCTGCCTGCGGGTCTTTGAGGCTGTTGCATTCAATGCCAAAGGCGCAGCTGCCAATAACATCAACTGTGTAGCGACCCAGCAGGTCGTGCAGCTCCAAAATGTTGCCAGTCTGCTCACTGGCAGCCACTTCCATCTGGCAGGTCTCGTCCAGCTGCTGCGCTACGGCCGTAATTGTGCTGAACATGTATTTGATCTTTCCGCTGGTAAAAGTCGGCGACAGCTTCGTTCGCAGCGCTCGCCACTGCTCGCCATGCAGATTGAATAGATGATCCGCCAGCGGATTATCTTTTACATTCAGTGGCATATTCGTGCGATCCGCAAACTTGCTAAAGTCCTTGATGAGTATAGTTTTCACCAGATCTAGATCAGTCACCACGGCAACGGGACGTGTGAACACGTATGTGCCAGCCACTTGGGTCTTGCCCTTAAAGGCATCATAGGTCTCCTGCAGCAACTCGCTTGTGTGAATGGACTTCAGCTTGAAGAAGTGACCAAACAGAAAGTTTGGACGCAGCTGCTGCACTCCCTGCTGCTCCCAATAGTTGTAGCAATGCCTCAAATAGCCAAGCAGCCAAGCGAGCAGCGAGGACAATATGATCAATACGAAGCCCATAGTCAAGGCAAAGAATAATAACCGCAGCAGCAACTCCCACTTCAACTGGAACTAGAACTGAAACTGCAGATGCTGAGACAGCCCAAAGACTAACTGGCTCTACTCTGATTTTAGCTATACTTATACCCATTGATAAGCAGTAGACTCTACACTCTGTTATTATCATTTGTTTGACGAAATGACAATGCTTTTAATACCCCTTGTGTGGGTATTACAATATTTTCAATCACTCCGTTTCAATGATATATATGTATATATATATATGTATATCGATTTATTTTTGATTAGATTAACTGTCTGTTTTTTTTTATGTACCAAATATTTGATTTACTTGTTAAAGTTTTTGTATTAATTTATTTTAAATATATGTAACCATTTTTGGTTTCAAAAGAATAAAATAGAGTGTAAATTCAAATAGAGAATTATCAAAAACATGTTATAGCCTATACCTAGACAGTATGTTTGTATATTGACTTAGATCAAGTTTATATGATTTGTCTGTTAGAAGAGTATCAACACTTCGTTTGTGCCTAGATAATTCATTACAAAGTCTGCAACTTCTTCATTATCTACAATGATGCTGCAAAAACAATGACGTTGCGATATGTTTGCATTGAAATTGCATATATATGCAAGTGAATTCATATCAAAATCATGAATATAATTGCTAAATACATTTATATATTAAAACAATTACTTTTTTCTTTAAATTTAAATACAGACGTTCACCATTAAGTCTACAAACCACACGTTTTCGTGGCAGCTAGATAAGAGATATAGCTTATTGTCTTCCGAAAAAAACATATCTTTTACACAATTATTTCTCTTATCGCAGACGGTAATAAAAAAAGCGGATAACTAAGCTAATATTCGACATTGAATTTGTAGATTGACACGTTTGGGTCTATAATGAAAAATGGTAAACAGTTTTATTTCTTATAAATAATTAATATCTGAACCTATGCAAAAAAAAAATTTGTTTTTGCAAGATTAAATTTTTTTATGAAAAAATAATATGCTTCCCGTTGATCTAGACACGTACTTTCTAAGAATAGCGAATCAAGATAAACAAATTTCTAAAATTACTAAAATTTCATTTCAAATTTTTAAAAGTTTTTTTTTTGATGCAAATTATTTTATACTGTATATTTACATACTTAGGCAGCTGGTTATAAATTTTAAATTAATTTTGTCAATAATAATATAACTTAATACTAATTCATAGTCTAAATTTTAGTGTATTTAAGAATTGCCCCAAATACCGGCCCCATCTGCATAGGATTAATACATAGCTGTCAAGCTATGGAAATTACAGTTTTTGCAAGCCTTCAATGTGCGTACCTATAGACAGTATAAATATATTCGTTTGTATCTAGAAGTGTTCTATACGAATCTTTAATTAAGACGAAGGTTCAGTAGAGTAAAGATGCCTCGATAGTATCGCCAATCGGTAGTTTTGTTTTCGATAGTAAAGCACGTCGAATTACATCGATAGTATTACTCCGAAAATTTTAGTTAAAATAATACTTTTCTTTCTCTTTTAGTAACTTACAACAAGAAAAACATTAACAAAACGATTTTAACTCATAATAAAAAAAAATACTATTTCAAATTTGGTTTTTAAAGTAAAAATTAGATATCTTAAAGTAGGCGAGATCAGTTCGTCCAACAGCCACTGCAGACAACTATCGAATGACTTATTATACCCTTGCAAAATGGGTATATTAATTTTGGTCAGAAGATTTGCAACGCAGAGAAGGAAGCATCTCCGACTATATAAAGTATATATATTCTTGATTAGCTAGACGAGCTGAGTTGATATACCCATGTCCGTCTGTCCGTCTATCTGGATCAAAGCAATCTCCTGCGAGAGCTACAGAGCTGAAATTTTACACATATGCTTTGAATATCTCGGAATCATCCGGATCGGACGACTATATCCTATAGCTCCTATAGAACAGATCGGTTTTAAGAAATGTTTTAGTAGGATAACTTCGGCACTATTGAAGCCTTAGACTTGAAATTTTGAATATATATTCATGAATCACTCCCGCTTTCCCTAGAGACTTGAAATTTTGAATATATTTTCGTGTATCCCATCCACATACACAATTATATAGTATATATAGCTATGCCCATTGGAGAGTAACAAGTTGAAAAAATATATCTTCAAGACCTAGAACATCCAAATTTGGAAAGTATGCTACTGTTTCCTTTCCTTAAAATCAATCAACAAAAAAATGTATATCTACGCTCACTAGGGGCGTGCCAAAAAGGTAAAAACTGTATTTTCTGCATTATTACACCTAGAGATCCAAAAATGAACAAATACCTTAATACCTACCTCCTCTTAGGGGAGTGGCAAAGCGGTTCTACAATTTGATTTATTTTTGCTCAATAACAATATAATATATTCATTACAATTACTAGGGGTAATACGAAACTTCGGCGTGCTCGAAGTTAGCCCATCTCTCTAGTTTTGCTTCTATTGTCCTTGATCTAGCTTTTTATGCTCATCAAAAAACAGCAACCCTGCTCCACAGTAGAGAGTATACTCAGAGTTTCAAGTGTCTTTCCCACAGCCAAAATATATTATTTTCACATCGTGAACGAATATCTGTTAAACATATATTTGGAAACTTTTTCGACTGCGTTATCTAAAGTTTACTGCCAAACAAACAACATTTCTGTGTATTGTTATTTCTAACAGTAAGTTTAAAGCTTTTTTCAGTATAAGCTTTTGTGGTTGTTGCCGTGACTATTGAAACTAGCTTGGTTATATTTCTGAAAATTATGGAGAAGCTATCGTCGAAAGCTTTGAGAAGTACTAAAAGCTTTCGTAATATTATAAGCTATAACTCACCATATGAAGAGTTTGCACTTGTTGCAAATACTGTTGTCCATCAGTATAAGAACCTTAAAATATATTATATTCATTTATTATAGCGTAAAAATGTAGAGTTAGATCCATGGCTCATTAATGCGAAATGCAGATGTAGTTAAACAAACAGAAAATCAAACATCAAAATATGATACGAAATGTCTGAAATATGTCAGAGCAGACAAGTGAAATGTATTGAAAATGTAGAAGCCAGTCAAATAATTAATTGAAGCAAATAGTTTAAGTTTCACATCATTAAGCTGATCAATGACAGTAGCTGTAGATAACCAGCAGTAATATAAATACATATACATGCACATATTTGATTTCATTGCAAATTGGTTTTATCAATTACACGATTACATATTATATCGAAAAGTGTTCAATAAATAGATATCTCTGTGAGCTGACATCTCAATATAGTATGGTATATTAATTGTACATTTTTAGTCATGAAGTTAAAAAAAGTGTTGCCTACCTTTGTGGGCAATTCGAAACCTATCCCAGCTGGTTGTCAGCGCTTTTTTTTTGAGGTCTGGCAGCATCAACTTTTGTGTGGGTGTGCGTGTGACTGTGCGGTATTGGCTGGCGTCTGGTTAGGTAGCTCTCCATTCTGCACCTCTCCATTCTGGACATGCGGCACAAGCTCTTATTAACTTGCCCTTTGTGTGCGGAGTAAGTGTAAGCGGGTTAAAAGGGCAAAAGGGGGCGAATAGTACGGCCGATTGGATCACCCCCACACCCCCAATTTTTTGCCATTTGCGGCGCAACGCGTGTGAAAATGCAACGAACTTGCCGCGGTAGCGATTTTTAGCAAACCAAAGCAAAGCAAAATGGGTATATTACTTTTCTGGTTTGTTTGCATATAGGGACTCTTCTCTTCTCTTCTCTTCTCTTCTCTTCTCTTCTCTTCTCTTCTCTTCTCTTCTCTTCTCTTCTCTTCTCTTCTCTTCTCTTCTCTTCTCTTCTCTTCTCTTCTCTTCTCTTCTCTTCTCTTCTCTTCTCTTCTCTTCTCTTCTCTTCTCTTCTCTTCTCTTCTCTTCTCTTCTCTTCTCTTCTCTTCTCTTCTCTTCTCTTCTCTTCTCTTCTCTTCTCTTCTCTTCTCTCTTCTCTTCTCTTCTCTTCTTCTCTTCTCTTCTCTTCTCTCTTCTCTTCTCTTCTCTTCTCTTCTCTTCTCTTCTCTTCTCTTCTCTTCTCTTCTCTTCTCTTCTCTTCTCTCTTCTCTTCTCTTCTCTTCTCTTCTTCTCTTCTCTTCTCTTCTCTTCTCTTCTCTTCTCTTCTCTTCTCTCTCTCTTCTCTTCTCTTCTCTTCTCTTCTCTTCTTCTCTCTTCTCTTCTCTTCTCTTCTCTTCTCTTCTCTTCTCTTCTCTTCTCTTCCTCTTCTCTTCTCTTCTCTTCTCTCTCTTCTCTTCTCTTCTCTCTCTTCTCTTCTCTTCTCTTCTCTTCTCTTCTCTTCTCTTCTCTTCTCTTCTCTTCTCTTCTCTTCTCTCCTCTTCTCTTCTCTTCTCTTCTCTTCTCTTCTCTTCTCTTCTCTTCTCTTCTCTTCTCTTCTCTTCTCTTCTCTTCTCTTCTCTTCTCTTCTCTTCTCTTCTCTTCTCTTCTCTTCTCTCTCTCTTCTCTTCTCTTCTCTTCTCTTCTCTTCTCTTCTCTTCTTCTTCTCTTCTCTTCTCTTCTCTTCTCTTCTCTTCTCTCTTCTCTTCTCTTCTCTTCTCTTCTCTTCTCTTCTCTTCTCTTCTCTTCTCTTCTCTTCTCTTCTCTTCTCTTCTCTTCTCTCTCTCTTCTCTTCTCTTCTCTTCTCTTCTCTTCTCTTCTCTTCTCTTCTCTTCTCTTCTCTTCTCTTCTCTTCTCTTCTCTTCTCTTCTCTTCTCTTCTCTTCTCTTCTCTTCTCTTCTCTTCTCTTCTCTTCTCTTCTGTCTGTCCGTCCGTCTGTCTGTCCGTATGTATGAACGCGTCGATCTCAGAACCTATAAGGGCTAGAGACTTGAAATTTTGCGCGAAGGTCCATGTATACAGCGCGCAAATCGAGTTTGTTTTTGATATTCGATAACTTTTCCTGTTTCACTGAAATCGATTAAAAACTTCATCAAGATTCAGTTTTTAGACAATATGTTTTACATCTTTTTAGCTACAGCTATCAAATTTTACATTTAGCTTTTTGTAAATAAAATACATTTTCTATTTTTTCATATTTTGGATACCGGCTCCACATTTCACAAAAAAAATTTATTAAAAAAAAAATTTATCAAAGCCACAATTTAACTTTTTCAAATTTTTTAGTGAAAACCGTATTTTCAATAAATTAATAGTATTCAATGCAGAAAATTGCATTCAAATCCGTTAAGTAATACAGAAGTTCTTAAAGGAAAAATTTAGTGCAGCAGCTGTACGTGTGCACACATACATTCAAATGAACTACACAGTAATCGGCGGTGCTTGTGTATACAAATGTGTGCATGTGTATATGTGTGCATGAGTATATGTGTGCATGTGTATATGTGTACATGTGTATATGTGTGCCTGTGTATATGTGTGCATGTGTATAAGCGCGCAGAGGTAATATGTTTAGATAAAAGATGTAAGCTAAGTTGTTTAAAACATCAGCTCGGACTTGGTTCAGGGGATCTCGTAGTCGGGCAGACCCGACTAGAGCTTTCTTACTTGTTTAGTTAGGTTCTGGTATTCTTATGTTTTTAAGATCAATGGGTATCTCTTAGTACATTAACTTTCGTTTGTCTATTTCAAATGTACACTCTCTTGAGCCCGCGAGCAAAAAATAAAAAATATCCACATTCGACGTGCTTTTAATTGGCCGCTCGTGAGTTTATGTGGGCAACAGCAGACATTTAATTTATTTTAATAATTATGTATTTTATTTTGTTTTGTTTTTAATTTTTCAGTTACTCTGCGCTTTTTAAATTAAATTATAAACTCGCTAGCGTTGCTCACATTTTTTGTACTTATTGCTGACTTTTTCCATGTGGGACGATGGCGTAAAAAATTAATGGAAAAACGTAAACAAACTTTCAAAAGGGTCGCGGATCCAGGATGCAGCTGCAGCAGTTGGGCACAAATTGTGTGGTTAAGTTAATTTTGTTGCGGATGCTTTAAAAAGAGGTGTGGTCTAAGGCGGAACTTGTGTCAAGCCAAAGAGGGAAAGGGCTGCTTTTCACATATCAATTACTCAAATCGATTGTTGTGGCAGGATTAGATTTCATTTGATTGTGGCATTAAGCGATTAATGCTGAAAAGTCTGTTATGCCATGTTATAAAGAAAACCTGCACAAAGTAAGCCCAATTTATAAAATGCTTACAGACATTCTCTAAAAATTAAAAATAAATGATGTCTTAAAGGTTATGATTTGTCATTACTCTTCTAAAATGTAAACGTGTTTTAGTTCCTTTCTTTGAGAGTGAACAATGCCGTCCGACTTTTTTAATTCATCTGCAATACAGTTCTATTGTGTTACTAGAAGCAAGCAAATTGGTTGTGATTTAAAAGCAAAAACATCAATATTTTAGTACGCTTATAATCTATCTCTATTAAAGCGATTATGGTTAAACCAAATCAATTCTATAGACAGCGAAGAATGAAACCCATATATGGTATTTCTTTCGGCTCAGGATAATTTTGTAGTTATTATCAGGAATAATAATCAAAAAGTTTCGCAAATGTTATGTAGATTAGCATAATTTTGAACTAAATCTTCTTAGAATCAGCAAATTAGTTTAAGTCATAAACCAAAGTTTATTTTTTATCTTTAGTTTTGCGTGCAAAATGTTATAATAAAATGCTGTCACATTTAAGTCAGCGGCTTATGTGAGTCCTTCATTAGTTTCATCCCACTTTAAAAGATATTTTCAGCTGTAGCTAAAGTTCATTCAATTCCATTCAATCTGCAGAAGTTAAAATAAATAAGATTTCATTCAGCGTTTAAATTATTTAAGACGGCATTTTATTTCCTTTTTGTTAAATCAAAATTACAATATATTAATATATATATATATTTATATTTATATTTATTTATAAACATGTAGCGGTGCATGAAAGAGAAGCCTAAATGAGTCTAAAGTAAATGGGTTTTGTTGCAACAATTCATACGACGGTTGGCTGCTCTCCACTTGACCACTTGACTTAAGCCTATATTTAAATGTAGCTTTTAGTTTTTCCTCTTTTATTTTTATTTTGAGTTGTAGTTCATTAGCTGCTCTTCCTAATACAACACATGTCATTCCTAAGCCTTAAGACGTTTATTTTTTGTATTTTCAAATTGCGAATCGCTTCAATTTTACATGCTAATACTTTGTATTTCCGTTGTATGTTTCTAAACCTGTCTGGGTTGTGTGTGTTTCTGTGTGTGTGTCTGCTTGTAAATGTGTGAGCATGCTTGTGTACGAAAACCCTTATCATATTACGCGCTAAGCAACAACAACTTTTTACATATATCTCAATCGAATTTAAGCATTAAATAAACATTTACTTCTTGTGTGAAATAATTTCTTATGAACTATTTTGCTTATGTTTACGAACTTTTATTATTTGTACAAATTACTACTCAATGTTGCTAATTTCTTAGGCCAGCCACGCCCCCAGGTAGGCAACGATAAGCCAAGAGTATAATATAGTGGATGTGCGCCACAGTGGAACGGCCCAGCTCTTGAGGTCCTGCATGCGATCCATTTCATCGGTTAGTGATTTGGCGTCGTGTTTCAATGGCGTGTTTTTGCCATCCGCCCGATAGGTGGCGCTGTGATCGGGCACTATGAAAAAGAAAAGAACGAAAAACAATTCAATTGATTGGAAGCACTTTATATGCGCAGAGATAGATTGTCTGATATATATATATAGATAGATATTATTGTTTGGGTCTGGTGTGTTACTTAATCAAAAGCCATATTCCTTTATTTTACGTGCATGGTTTTTATGATGTGTCCTTTCATAACTCTGGCCGCCATATTGCCGGCAGTTGGGCTGCCAATCGAATGTCCTTTTTCAATTATGCGCTTGCCACACGCCAGCGAGCATAAAGAATAGACAGGATGCGTTTATAGCCAGTCATTTGTACACAATCACACACACACACAGAGAAAGAATAATAGAAAGAGAAGGAGAACACAGGATGCAAAGGACATGCGGACTGAGTAAACCAAACTGTTTGTCAAGGCGGTCCGTATGCGAAAGGACACAACTTTCGGTCGTATTGCCCACTGCTCCACTTATTTATAACATTCGCACTTATACAGTTTTTTTTTTCCATTTTGGCCAAAAATCGAAAGTATTTCCTCTGGCGGCATTTTGTTTCAATTTCACTTGGCAGCGCCGAAAATTGTTTCGATTTTTATTGCTTAAGTGCGTTAAACCCTTGCGCGCCACGACATGCACTCCACAACAAGCAGAAAAAAGCGGTAGCTGACTGTGAGGGGTGCCTGCCACACACTGCCACAGGGACAGTCGTTTCGAGGCTCTGTATTGTTTTTGCCATCAATTTATCCTGCAGCTTTTGTTTTTTCTTTACATATCTGTTTTAGTTTTTCCTCTTCTTTTTTATTTGTCTTCCATTTTTTTTCGGCTGGCTGTTTGTTTTCCTGGCAATCTGTTTCATTGGACATTTGTTTGTGTGCTGCAGTTACAAATGTGACGGAAATTGGAAGGGGCAAGCGGAGGCGGATTGCCGCTGGAGTCTTGAATTTTTTTTTGTTTGGCCTGCTGTAGGCAGCAATTGGTCATTAGGCGCCTCGTTTCGGGTTCTGTGGTGGAACTGGACGGCTGTGGCTTGTGGTGCACTTGCTCCACTCGGTCAGTTGCAATTTAAATTACACGCAAATGGGCGAGAAACTTCAGAATAAGTAAAAGTAAATAAAATAAACAGAAGCCTACAATTATTTACAAATGCTTAATCTTTAAATACTGATATAAGCTCATTAAAATTGTCAATTTCTTGAAATATTATGTTTTTTTTTGCGATATTAATGTGTGAGCGCTCTAATATTTTGTAAAATATTAAAATAGACTTTACTACACACTCTTGTTGCTTTTTTTTATTTATTTTTTACCCTTAAACTTCTCGCAAAGTTGCTAATTTGAAATACTGACAAGCTGTAAATGAAGCTAAAAATATCTTTAAATATCTTTACTGACAACCTGAATCGTTTTCTATAATTCGTTTATTTTAGTTTATATGCAAATATAAAAAATATATAAAAGTGATTGAATTTGATATTAATTTTATTTGTTATGGGGACTATATAGGCTAATTAAATAATACTAACTGAATTATAGTTAGTTTAAAAGGTTTTTAATACTAAATTAATGTTTGAGATCAATGCACGCTCTATATATACTGTTGCTGAATCAATTACTTTTTCCTCTTCTGCTGAAAGCAAGTCGAACTTCATTGAACTTAGTTTGTCATATGTGTGAGAAATATCGCATTGAGTCTACTTTTTTTTTTTGTTTTCTGCTTCTTTCTAAACGTAGTTCGGTTCGTTTTGTTTTTAACGAGGAACCCTTTTTATTTTTTTAACGGAAGTGTGCAAATTGCTTTGCACCGGGTCGAAAAATTTATTTGTATGTCTTTTGGCTTTTATTTTTCTATAAGCAGCTTTTCCTGCCCGCCCACCGGCTGCTTGACTCGGTTTGTTTTGCTGGCGTCTGCAAACATTTCCATGTGTGAAAGAACGAGTTTTGCCCTGGTCCTGCAGCGTGTTTGTCCTGCTCCTGTCGCTGCGTCCTCGTTGTCCGTGCCGGTCTCTCGATGTGTGTATGTTTGAGTGTGCGTGTGTGTGGGTGAATGTCTGGCTGATTTTTATTGACGCTTGAGCATGTGTTTATGCGCGTGTGTTTGAGTGTGTGAGTAGGTCCCAGCGGTGTCTTTAAGGCGCTTAGCCATAAAGAAAAACGAAGCGAAACGCTGGCGGGCCAAACATTTTATCTCACACAGCTTTTATAGGCTGGCTGGCAAACTACTTGAAACTAAACTTTAAGTAATTTCTGCATAATTCTGTGCATGCCCCCGGGTGCAATCGGGCCTGGCTTCAGCTAATAGAAATCAAGTGTTCAAGCAACCCTCGCAAGGTCTTAAATTATAGATACGTGAGGGAATTGCTTGAGGTGTGAAATCTCAAATGTTTTTGTATATTTCACATATCTGCAATTCCTCCTTCTACTTTCTTTGGCTGGGTGATTTCGATGCGATTTCGTTAACAGGAGCTGTTGCCTACTTTCAGGGGCATGGCCCATGTTCTTCTTTGACGCGCTCCATTAGCGCTCTTTAAATTGACACCCTTTCGGCAAATGCACACTCCCTGAATTTCACACCTCAATTGTTGCGCCTGTTGCACTTAATACACAACAGAAGAAAAACAAAAAGTGAACAGAGCGCTCGCAGCCGTCGGCACTTGAGACTCACTTGAATGGTGAACGGGGCGTATGCGTTACATTTCGGTTTTCAATGCATTAAACGCCATGTGGCAGAAACAGTTGCACACTTCGCGGCTTGAAACTATAATAAAAAATAAAACATAAAAAAAGCTGGAGACACGCGATTCCATTTCCAATTGCTTTCTACAGCCCGCCTGCCACATGCCCCAGCTGTTGCTGTCTGTTACATTTCATTTACTTTATCATTTTTCATTTCTCCGTTGGCAAATTATAAGCAAATTATTGCGGCCCGCTGAATGCCAGTAATCATCATGAAGTCCCCGGCAGTCGTAGTCGTAGTCGTAGTCGAAGTTGGTCTCGCAGTTGGCTGCTGGTGGCTTGCAGCATGTGGGCAGTCGCATTTCCGGCGGGTGTTGCACTCATTTTTGTTTTTATTGCATTTCCTTGTAATTTGTGTCATATTGTTGCCCGTTGGCCGAGCAAATTAAAAATGAAAGCTTCGGCAACAACTGCAGTAGCAGCAGCAGCAGCTTTTGTGGTTGATTGCAATATTTTAATGACTGTTTAAGTGTGCACCCCGAAATGCAGTTGCAGCATTTCATTTTTGATTGCGCTCTCCTCGACTGAGTTTTTAAATTTGTTGGACACATGTCATCAGAATTGATTTCAAATTCAGATATTGCTTACCAAAAGTAAATGACTCAAGTTGTATTTTACATTAAGTAAGAAATTATTTACACTTAAGTTAAATAATTTTTAAAAAATAATTTCAATATTCTATTAGTAATTAAAATATACAAATTTCTATAAAATTAAAATATTTAAGCCTTTTAATTATTGCATATATATCATCAGAATTAATTTCAAATTCAGCTATTGATCAACAAAATTAAATGACTTTCAAATTAAATCAAAATTTAAATAAGAACTTTTGGAAGTTTTCCTAATCGAATAATTATTCAAACTAAAGTTACATAATTTTTAATAAATAAATGCATTTCTATCAGTAATTAAAATTAAAATATCTAAAAACTATTCATTATATTTAGTTTACTTCTCGACTGAGCCATTTAATTTCTGAGTATACGTAATCAGAATTGATTTCAATTCAGCTATTGATTTATCCGAATTTTATAACTTTAAAATTGTATTTTAAGGAAAAAAGTAAATTTGATGGCATTTTTTTTAAGGAAACGCAAAAGAATATCACAATTAAAAATTATTTTTTATTAAAAAAAATAATACTTTTATAACACATGAACTAATTTGGTTTTAATAAACAAAATAAATAAATACATTTTTTAAATGATGTATATAACTTTTTAATTTTTATACCCTGAACCCATTGAAAATGGGAATTCAGGGTATAATGGTTTTGTGACAATGTATGTAACAGGCAGAAGGAGGCGTGGCAGACCCCATAAAGTATATATATTCTTGATCAGGACGACGAGCTGAGTCGATCTAGCCATGTCCGTCTGTCCGTCTGTCCGTCCGTCCGTCTGTCCGTCTGTCCGTCTGTCCGTCTGTCCGTCTGTCCGTCCGTATGAACGCAGTGATCTCGTAAACCACAAAAGCTAGAGATTTGAGATTTTAGATATATATTCTTGTATACCATACGCAGTACAAGTTTATTTTTTTTTTCGATAACTCATCCTATTTCCTTATTATCGATAACAATCGATATTTTGACTTTGTTTTTAAGCTATAACTTTTAGACCATAATACCTAGAGACGCCAAATTGACTATGTAGGTTGCTGTGATGTAAATACAGATAATAAACTTATTAAATTTTGGATACCTCTCCCCATTAGCCCCATAAGTGGAAAAAACGTATTTCAAATACTAGGGAGTTGGGATTTCGTATATATACACCTCTAGATGTCAATATTATGTCCTGAAAATTTCATTAAGAAAGTAGATCTAGAACCGAAGTTATTTAACAATGAATTTCTCATAATGCTGCATAGAATGCAGCCCAAGCGTAGCCGCTAAATCATCTACGCAGTAAGCGGCGCGCGTGCTTGTGTATGTATATGTGTGCGTGTGTGGGTGCACGCAGAGGGTAATATGTACCGGTAAAAGATATAAGCTAGATTGTTTAAAACACTGCCTCGGACTTGGTTCAGGGGATCTCGTAGTCGGGCAGACCCGACTAGAGCTTTCTTACTTGTTTTAATCTGTAGATATTGCGGAGTTTTTTTTATTGAACAAACCCCAAGCCCGAATACAAAAATATAAATTATAAGTATTTTATATCAATATCATTGAGTTAAAAAATTTTTTTTTGATATTAATATTGGTATATAAATTATAAAAATATAAGTATGTAATATGAATATCACAAGCTGAAGAATTAATTTACGAATACAAGAAGCTTATATACTCCTGAAGAGGATGTGAGCCTGACTCACAGAGTCTCCGCCTCTGCTCAGCTATCCATCAGTCTATCGTTACTTATTCAGTCAAAATTTATACTGTTTTAAGCTTTTATATACTTTTAAATTCGTTTCCTAGTTGCTTAACCTCAGAGCATAAAAAGATTAAAGAAATTTTTAAATATTCTTAAAGCTTCACAAAAATGTGATTAAAAATTAAAAAAGCATCATTATTTATTTCAATATACAAACATCTATCATCTATCAACTATCTCTATATCAGTATTCTATAAATTCGTTTTTTTCTCGTTAGTTGTTCAAAACTTTCTCGCTGGTTCCGCGTTTAAGTTTCAGAGCCCTTTCAAAAAGAAAAAAAAACAAAGTCGCGACATATGCAAAGCTCAGCAGTGATAAGAGCACGCCCATTGCCATTCACATGCTATCCACTCTCTCTTTTCCCTTTCCCTCTATTTCTCTCTCGTTCTTTGTTGCGATATGTGCAACATCTAGCAGGTAATAAATCTAACTGTAAACGCAGCGCTTACGACGTTGCATGCCAGGCTTGAAAGTTGTCGTCATTGCAGCAGCATGCCCGCCATTACCAGGCGTAACAGCGGTACCATCTTTCAGCCCCTCCCTGGCTATCTACGCTCCCTCTTTCCCCTTCACCCACCCACCGCCACCTCACCACTCCTCGTGGAGCCCTTTGCCTTCAGCGTAAGCGCAACATTTTTGCTGTCGTTTGCCAAAAATGGTTGTAGCCAAAGGCGAGGCATGATGCGGGTCGTCGTTGTCTTCGTCTCAGCTTTGGGGGTCGTTTGATGGGGCTGTGGAAGTTAGGGTTTAGCTGGGCTCTTCGCCTTGACGCCTTATGTGCAATTTGTCTGCAATTTTTATACTGCGATCCAATGTGAGCCCTCCCGTCCAGCTGCCCTATCTATCGAGCTGTTCTCCTCTCTGCATCTTCCTATCCTCATCTTCCTCTCCTCCTCCTCTCATATTCAATTTGTTCGATTTGATTTTGGTGTTGCTTCTTCTTCGCTTCTTGCGCTCTATCGAGTGCATTTTATTTTAGTCGAAACGCGTATGCACAAATTTTCCACTACAACAAGGCGCCTGTAAAGTTTTATGCGTTGCCACGCCCTCTTGCCGCCCGTCACCAGGATATGGATATTGTCGTCGATTGTAAGCAGGGAAAGGGAATGACAGGGGTTTTGATGGGTTGGGAGTTGTGTAAAATTTTATGTTTATTGATTGGCAGGCACTGTGAACAACCAACGAGGCGACACTTTGACTTTTACATAGTGCAACTGCAGCTGCAACTCCAGCGTTGAAAGAATATTTGCCAAGCATTCAAATGTTGGCCAACTTCTACGAAAAGTTTATTAAATAAATAAAAATAAAAAATTAATTTAATACAATATAAAATCAATAAGAAATTGGACTATAAAAAAATCAAAAAAATATGAAGCTCTAGTATATTGTGAAATATTTCAGCAGCAGTTTATAATTATATTCAAAAGCTTCTTTCATATCAACACAAAAATTAAAAGCAATTTGTCTAATCTGTTAATCCGAGTAACAAATTTTTCTTATAAATCATAAAAAGTAATTTTCCTTTAAAAAAATAAAAAAGTAAAGTTTATAGGAAGTGAGAAATAATTTCTATTTCACTTTAGAAATAATGTACTTAATATAATTACATGAATTTAATGCATTTTTAGTTTGATCAAATTGTTGCATCTTTACAATTTGGAATATTTTTTGAAGTGGTAAAAATATATCAATTGATTGAAATAATCTAATACTAAATAATAATTTATAAATATATTTTTATTATTATTTTTATCGAATTTTGCTTAAAATTAGTGTTTGTTTAAGAAAAGAAAGAACTAAATATTAATTTTAAGAACTAAGAGATTGTTTTCTGTTTACACAATGAAAACATGCTTTAATATATATTTTCATTAAAAATAAATTAATAATGCTCCACATTTTGAAATGAAATAACAAGCCTTAAATCACTAATATATTTTAGAACTTATACAATAAGGAACACTGTGAAACTTGATTGAATGTTGTACCTTAGAATTTCTTTGTCTTAAGTAGATCAAAATAGCTGCTTTAGATCACCTCTGGGACATTATGTGCTTAACACAAACATCGAGATTACGCCTTATTATTTATGATGATTGTATGTTATGATGAGCCACATTAGCAGCACATTACACCAGATACCAGAAACTTTGGCAAGCGCTACCCCCAGCACTGGGCAGCTGGGGAAACAGTTGTTCGCCCCGGGCCACGGAATTGCATGCTAGAAAGTCATATTTTCATTGGCAACCAGACGGACAGAGGGACAGAGCAGTGTAGTCAGTCATATAAAGCAAGGGGCTGGCGTATGCTTTGGCTATGGACACACACATATATTTTTCATGACTCGAGCCAAAGTATCTGTATCTAACAAGTGTCGACGGCAGGACAGAGCCCTTAAGCCGGGCTGAAGTCGTTATGATTTGTCATAAACATAAAATAAATGGCCAAATATTTATAGTATGCTGTGTCATGAGAAGCTCTAGCACACACACACACAGTTAGCCAATAAAAATATTGGCCCAAGGGAAGGAAACAACTTGAAGTGTCATTCGATGCGTGAAGTAGCTCGCAGATGTCAAGGGCTTATCCTTGCCCCCTTCTATTCGCCCAGCTACTCACCCAGATGCTGCTGCTGCTGATGATGATCTCTGCCACGGGTTGTGCCCGGTGTATGATGATCCTGTGAGTTCCACAAACTCGACGTGGCACCCATATAGACATTGTTCAACGTAGAAGGCGTCTGATCCAAAGATTTGGCCTTGGTGCGTTGCGATTTGTTGTTCGTTTGCTGATTGTTGTTGTAGTTGTAAGGATTATTGGCATTCGAATTGCTATTGCTGCTATAACGTTGCTCTGTAAACGGAGAAAGTCATAAATGAGTTGCTCAAGTTTGTTAGTAGCAATGAGATAACTATCTCTAGAGTCTGAGTAATTTGATTAACTGTGAAGCATTATCGATGGTTACTTAACAGCCGAAATAATTTGAAGTTTATTTTGATTATTAACAACCCTTTATATATATTTTTTACATTTCAGATTTAATTTATACATATTTATGATTAAATGCAAAGCTTCGACAGGTAAGTAGGAAAATAATATATTTATAATACATTTACCAACACTCAACAGTAGTTTTCATTGATTATTTTCGGGTCTTTAAGTATTTAGTATATATTGAAACTGAAGACAATCGATAGACGTTCAAGACTTTCGAATTTGTACATCTTCGATATTTATCGATTACAATTAAATGAAACATACCTTTGTTGTACTTGACGATAACAACGGGTACAGTGTTGATCGATACAGTTGGGGCCATCGTTGTAATTGTTGTTGTTTGTGGTATATCTGCGTTAGTGAAAAGAAATTTATGGAAATGAAAAATATGATAACAGAACATTTTTTAATAGAGTTTCTAAGTCATTGGACTCATCAGTTATTGCAGACACATAAATTAGAAAAATGTTAGGTCTCCAAGTTCAGTATTTTGTGTCTTGCTAATAAAACTGTTAGCTGGCTTCGAGGGAACTTGGCATTATATTCACTATTTGGTTAATTATTAAGCCATGTTTTTTTAATAAGCTAGCCGATTTACCCTACTCAGTATTCCAATTATAACTCATAAATGATTAATCAGTAGCATGTCCATTATCGTTATCGAATCAGCATATTTGTTATACATCCAAGAGGCTGACACTGAAGTTTACTTCACCGAGATGTCTCAATGCCAGCTATCGATGCTATACCAGCTCATAAATCAATCACTGACAACGGTGGGCCAAACCCACGCCCAGTCGCTTGACCTGGGTCAAAGGTAAGAAAAGTTTGTTTTCCTATTTATGGTACTCATTATTTTTGGGAGCCTAAATTAATTAAATGCCATAGTTGGGCAAGTAGTTCGAGCCTAATTGCCCTTGGCTGTCTGACTTATGTTAGATACTGTTTAAGCAGTTACATTTGCGTTCATGGTTATTGTTATGGATGTATTGGTTGTTGTTGTCTGAAATACTTACGATACAATTTGATCGCACCATCTGTGTCGCCCAGCGAATTCTTGGCCACACAGCGATAGGCACCAAAGTCCGAAATGTCAACGTCGTAGATGGTCAGACGCATTGTTATTTTATAGCCCGACTCAAAGGTTTCTGGTACAAAGCGTTCACCTGCAAGTAGGAGAGAGTGAGGAGGAGATATAAATACGTTTAGTAATTGCTTCATGTACATGATGTGTGTGTGGGCGTCGTAACAAACTCATATATAACCGCAATAAAATTTAACCCATTTTGGCCACAGCTAGTCAGTCAGTCAGTCAACAGAGTCTGTTAAAGTGACATACTCTTGCCGGTCTCCAAGCTGAACATGTGTGTGTTTGTCCTTTGTCTGGCCTTGCCTGGCTAAAGTAATTTGGCTTAAAAAAATAAAAGGCAAAATAGAAATGAAGGAATAGCAAGTTCTACCTCGACTTGTTGTCATCTTGGGTAACCTTGTCTTGTTGCCCCACCTTGGGGTTCATTTTAATTTATACGAAAACCAGTTCAGTGCCTCCCTCAATTCCCGTTCCAAGGGACCCCCAATGGAGTTTGCTTTGCTTGGTTTTGATTTACGTTTGATGTCGGTAAGATTTAGTTTAGTTGGCACTAAGCCTGGCATTCCACTTTGTCTAACATTTCGGGCTGGCTACCAAGTTACTGACTGGGAAGTCGGCCACAGGTAATTGTTATGCAGGGCACTAAGCAACTGATTAGTTTAGCAAAATGTTTCCAAATGGATTAAAGACTGAGATTTTTCCACAATTTATTGTTGATTAAAACTAAATTGGATTTTCAGTTAGCAAAAAAGCAATTCAATGATAAATTCAGAGATAACAATTTTTTATTATTTTGTAAAGTAATTTCTTTTCCACAAGACAGCAAAGGCTTTTAAACCAATTTTTCAGTTAACATCTTTCTTATATAAATAAGATTAAATCGAAATTTCCATTTAATACATTCAAATATTCTTCTTACATTCTTCCTGCTCCCTTAGAAAACTTTTAATATGCATATGTTGACAAAATGCAAGGTGATGTAATTTACACCAACTTCAGTAAAGCATTTGACTCTGTTCATCATGAAATCCTACTTCAAAAGTTAGACCTTATTGGATTCCCTCCCTCACTATTATCCTGGATTTCGTCTTATTTAAAAGATCGTACTCAAAGAGTTTTGCTCAGATCATCCAAATCGAAACTTGTTTATGTTTCATCGGGTGTACCGAAAGTAGTCATCTGTGTGCATTACTCTTTTCATTAATGATCTTCCATCTATAATATCTCACTATCAGATACTTTTGTATGCTGATATAAGAAGCTTTTCCTGTCTTATGCTGATTCTAACCATCACATACGTCTGCAACAGGACTTTAATTCTATGGAACTGTGGTGTGATGATAATCATTTTCATTTAAACTGCTCTAAATATATGGTTATGACCTTTAGTCGGTCAAGACCCCAGTTTATTAACTTTTCGACTAACAATACTCCTTTCAAGCGTATTTTTGAAATCAAAGATCTTGGTCTTCTCTTTGACTCAAAATTATGTTTTAGCAATCATATTTGTACTATTGTAAATGAAGCCAAAGGTGTTTTAGGGTTCATTAAACGTTGGTCAAAACAGTTTAATGATCCTTTCATAACCAAACCTCTTTACATTTCGCTTGTACGACCAATACTTGAGTACTGCTCTTGTATATGGTCTCCTCAGCATAAGATTAAACAGGATCGCATCGAGTCTGCCGAAAAGCAGTTTTAAATCTTTGCCTTACGAGGTTTAAACGTTTGAACCCATTTAACGCTTGCCCTCTTACCGCAGTAGACTTCTGCTCCTTGAGCTTCCATATCTTTCTACATAAGTTGATTATTGTGTGTGCGCGCGCAGAGGGAAATATGTACAGATAAAAGATGTAAGCTGGATTGTTTAAAACACCGCCTTGGACTTGGTTCAGGGGATTTCGTAGTCGGGAAGACCCGACTAGAACGTTCTTACTTGTTATTTCTATTTCCTTACACTACTAAGTTTAATACGTACTAATTTTGTTTAAGTTTCCTATTAACAAAATCTTTAGTTTTATGGATACCAGTAATATTACTGACTACTTATAGCTGTGATCTGGGGCATAGCTCGTCGGTCGGGCAAATAAAATGCCCCCAACGTGTTGTTATTGATGTAATTTTTATACCCTGAACCCATTGAAAATGGGAAATCAGGGTATAATGGTTTTGCAAAAAGTATGTAACAGGCAGAAGGAGGCGTGGCAGACCCCATAAAGTATATATATTGTTGATCAGGGCGACGAGCTGAGTCGATTTGGCCATGTCCGTCTGTCTGTCCGTCCTTCCGTCCGTCTGTCCGTCTGTCCGTATGTATGAACGCGTCGATCTCAGAACACATAAGAGCTAGAGAGTTCAAATTTTGCATGATGGTCTGTGTATACAGCGCGCATATCGAGTTTATTTTAGATATTCGATAAATTTTTTCGTTATGATGATATCGATTTAAAACGTTATCAAGATTCAGTTTTTTGACCATATCTTTTACATATCTTTATCTACAGCTACCAAATTTTGTTTTTAGCTTTTTGTAAATAAAATACATTTTCTTATTTTTCATATTTTGGATACCGGCTCCACATTTAAAAAAAAAAAAAAATTAAAAATTAAAAAAATTTTCAAAGCCACAATTTAATTTTCTAAAATTTTTTTAGTGAAAACCGTATTTTCAATAAATTAATAGCATTTAATGCAGAAAATTGCATTCAAATCCGTTAAGTAATACAGAAGTTATTAAAGGAAACATTGTCAAATCAACTACGCAGAAATCGGCGCGCGTACTTCTGTGTGCGTGATATGTATATGTGTGCATGTGTATCACTGTTGCCAAATCAGCTTTTTCCCGTCAAATCGGGCTTTTATGAAAGAGCAATTGCGGAAAAAATTCCGAAACAGCGGATAGCGGGAAATATAGCTTTTTAAAAAACCGATTTAGCTGTTTTTAATTTGACTTAATATTTGCATGATTTCTAATAAAATTGAATACAAAATGGTGAAAATTTCAGTAAAAAATTTTGTGGTCAGCAAAAAAAAAGGTTGTCAAATTAATATGACTGCATTATTGAAGACATTTTTTTTATTAAGAAAAATGTTGCAGAAAAATTGAGGAATTCAATACATTATCCTACAAATCGTACAAAATTTGCTTCGAAAATTAAGCTTTTTTCCCAGCTTTTTTCTCCGAAAACTTCGCTTCATTTTGGGTCTATTTTTCCTTGATCTAGCTTTTTTTGCTCAACAAAAGTTGGCAACACTGATGTGTATACAAATGTGTGCACGTGTATATGTGTGCATGTGTGTATGTGTATATGTGTGCATGTGTATATGCGTGCCTGTGTGTATGTGTGCATGTGTATATGCGCGCAGAGTTAATATGTATAGATAAAACATGTAAGCTAGGTTGTTTAAAACATCAGCTCGGACTTGGTTCAGGGGATCTCAAAGTCGGGCAGACCCGACTAGAGCTTTCTTACTTGTTATACCCTGGACCCATTGAAAATGGGATTTCAGGGTATAATGGTTTTGTGACAATGTATGTAACAGGCAGAAGGAGGCGTGGCAGACCCCATAAAGTATATATATTCTTGATCAGGACGACGAGCTGAGTCGATCTAGCCATGTCCGTCTGTCCGTCTGTCCGTCTGTCCGGCCGTCCGTCAGTGATCTCGTAAACCACAAAAGCTAGAGATTTGAGATTTTAGATATATATTCATGTATACCATATGCAGTACAATTTTATTTTTTTCGATAACTCATCCTATTTCCTTATTATCGATAACAATCGATATTTTGACTTTGTTTTTAAGCTATAACTTAAAGACTATAATAGCTAGAGACTCCAAAGTAACTATGTACAAATAATAAACATTTACAATTGTGGATACCTCCCCCTATTAGCCCCATAAGTGGAAAAAACGTATATAATACTAGGGAGTTGGGATTTAGCATATATACACCTTTGATTGTCATTATTATGTCCTAAAATTTGTATTCAGCAAGTAGATCTAGAACAAAAGTTATTTAACAATCAATTTCTCATTTTGCTGCCCAGAATGCAGCCCAAGGGCAGCCGCTAAATCACCTACGCACTAAGTGGCGCGCATGCTTATGTGTGCATGTATGCATATGTTGCTTGTGTGTGTGCGCGTAGAGGGTTATATCGAAAAAATATGTAAGATAGATTGCTTAAAACACCACCTCGGTCTTGG
Organism: Drosophila gaucha; assembly: GCA_035045545.1. NCBI lineage: Eukaryota > Metazoa > Arthropoda > Insecta > Diptera > Drosophilidae > Drosophila > Drosophila gaucha. The sequence continues at coordinate 822,593 of JAWNOY010000017.1, forward strand.
TTCAGGGGATCTCCTAGTCGGGAAGACCCGACTAGAGCGTTCTTACTTGTTTATATTTTGGATACAGGCTCCAAATTATACATCATCAATTTTTTCAAAAAAAAATTTTCAAAGCCATACATTCTTCTTTGAATTTTATTTGTTAAATCGCAATTTCATCTAAATTGTAAGTCTCGCCGCTGCTACTTTACTGGCGTCTTTGTCACTGAGAACATTATGAAGAGTGTGGTGTTGTAGTTAGAGACGGAGGCTTGCAAGCGAGGAGTCGCAGGTTCAATTCCCACTGCTATTAACATTTATTGTTCAAAAACAACTTTTTTTTTACTAATGCATTCATATCTTTCTGTATGTATGTAAAAATGCAAACTCGAACAAAGGGCAGTCCCGACTAGCGCGGTCTTACTTGTTTTATAATATCGAAAGTGAGTCTTCATTTCAATTCGATTAAACTTTCGCTGAATGATCCCCTTATAGCATAAATTTCTAAGCCAATTTTCAAGTTCGCTTCGCAATGTTATGCGCGTAAGCTTCTTAAAGTTGGCACTTGAAGAACTTCTAAAAGCAACCCTTTTATGTACTTATAAAATCCAACGCACTTCAGCAAAAAAAAACTCAAAAAAAAGCTCCATTAAAAACTCAGAACTGGACGGCAGTTGCTGGCTACTGAAACTGCTTTTGACTTGAGGTCATTTTCAATCACTTTTTCCATTTTGTGTCACGGCGTAGCCTGAAAACAACACGGTAAAAAGGCAGAGAAAAAAGAAAAACTTTCTGTATGTCTGTGTGACTTTTTTACCGAGCTCCCAGTGGTAAAGGGGCAGGGAGAAGAAACAGCGGCAGGAGTCGAGGGGGCAAGTGCAGGCTGCGGTTTGAGTGCGCGTCCGTGTTGGCTTTTTCTTCACCAGCTTTTCGTTTTTTTTTACAATGCAGTTCATTTGCCGTGCAAGATGAGTGGGCGTTTGAGTGAATGGATGGATGGATGCATCGCTGGATGGTCAGCTCTTTTAATGGCCGCAGGAAATTAAGTTGAAATTGTGCCTAAGGGTCTGAGAGCAATCATAGCCTAGATGCCAGCAGACAGGCACTGCGTCAAACTAATTACATTCTGTTGGATTATGTGAAAGTGGGGCTAGTTCTTTGTTAATAAAGTTTTAAGAGCTACGGCAGCAAAATAATATATAAATCAAACTAAATAGTCGATTACAAGGAACATCTTAAATAAAAACAGCTTTCCCAATTAGAGGCTAACTTAAGAAGCAAACATTTTATAAAATTGTATAAAAATATATAAAGTAATGATTTTTTCATATATATATATATATATATATATATATATATATATATATATATATATATATATATATATATATATATATATATATATATATATATATATATATATATATATATATATATATATATATATATATATATATATATATATATATAAATATACTATATATTAAATATAAATAAAATACAATGTATAAAGTTTAAAATTATTACCACACGTCAAGAGGATTTAGTAACCAAGGATAACCAAGGTAACTAAATGCGTTTACGGCATCTGGATATTTTACACATGGTATCTGGAAATGTTACTTCGCGCCACCAAAAACCGTTTCACATATTTTTAGAATCTTGTTTGTCACAGAAATATCATCCGGAAAAGAAGCAGAAGGGGCGGCATAAGTTATATTGATAGAGGGGGAAAGGGAGTATCAGGTGGCTACTCCACGCCTCCTCCTCTTTCCTGCTAGCTTATTCCGCACTGCCGGCTTCTTTCTCTTTCAGTAAGTCCAACAAAAAATATTTTAGTTAAACAAAAATGATCAGTAATAAAAATAAATTTGCAGGAATTTTATGTTTGCCTAACTAAAAATACCAAACTATTTCTAATATTCTAACATTTAATAATGCTTTGATTTTACTTACCCGGCACTATAATTGTATCATTTTTCATCCAATAATTAATGGACTTGGGATACGCTTCCGATTGGCATTCGAGTGAAATATTCTGTGACAATGCGGCGCCAACTAATTGATTTTGTATCCAAATCATTGGCGGAACTGTAAGCGGCAAAAGTTGAAAAGTGAGTGGAATAGAGAAAGAGAGAGGGAGCGAGAGAGAGAGAGAGGGAGATATTGGGAAATAGTTACGTGTAATAGCGGAATGTAATTGTAATGGAAGTTCAGGAATGTGGATCAAATGATTGCAATAGAATACATATACCATATATACATACAAATATATATAGATATATATAAACAGTTAATGTTGTGGCATGTGAGATAGCAAAAGGTATTCGCATTCATATAAAATTCCATTTGTTATTGTTTGCCAATGCGATTTGTTGCGGTTTGCCTTTTTCTATTTATCCAACTAATTGCTTTTTAATTTTTATTAGAAGGGAGGGCAAGCGTTTGTTGATGCTTGGATAAGTTAAGTTGCTTTTTGCCATTGGGGTTTAAGTGGTTTACCTCAAGCTTCCACAATTCGTAATTCACGCGAATATGCATTGCAGAATTTACAGCGCAGCTAAACAGTAAAGTTGTTCCGCAAATTGTTGAGCAACTTAAATTTTTATTTAATTAGCAGTCGAGCTGATGCTGGGCTGAGAGAGAGGGGTCGTGGCAAAGCAAAGGAGCGCTAAAAATGCTAACTAGCTGGGGCACACTTAATTATTTACTTTATGCATGGCACCTAAAAGTATGCAGCAGGCAGTCAGACGAACAGACAGACACAGCGCCAAAGGGCGAGTGAGAGAGAGGGGGAAGTTGTTTGTCCTACTCTCGGGCAATATTAAAATGCACAGCATATTTTCTATGGCAAGATTTGAAGTGGCTCTCTATGTGAGTGTGTGTGTGTGTGTGGCAGGCACTGTCTGTGCCACAGTCTGCAGCACATTGCTCACACGCCACACGCCACACGCCGACACACAGACAGCAACAGAGACGCCATGCGACGCTCTAGCGCAAAACTATAAATATTTAAATATGCAAAATTGATATGCACCCCAGTTGAAGACTACGCTCATTTCCCATTCCCATTCCCATTTCCCGAATACTTACAGTGCACAATGAGCATCACACGTTTGCTGACTGTTGGCGGTATGCCATTGGAGGCAATGCAGAGATAGGCGCCCATATTCAAGCGATTCACTTTGGCAATGGTCAGAAACGAGCCATTGTATGCGATGGCTGTAAATGCACAGAGTAAGCAGAGTAAGAGAGAGACGATTAATTATGATATTAAATAAATTTTGGGTGAGTAAGCAAGTCCTTTGAAAGCTTACTCTCAATTCGCTTTCCTGCTATGTATTCTCAAATTCAATTACTAATTGCCATTTACTTGACATCTGAAAGAAAGAAAAATCTGAAGTCTATGGCTCATAACAAATTATTCACGATTAAGAAAATACTTTTAGTTTCGCAATTGATACACGTAGTCTTCAAATCGGATTCATATATATTCAAATTACAGAAATAAAGTCCTTCTTTAATCAGCTCGGTGCTAAAGTATTTTTTGGTTAAAGTACATTCCAATTACAAGGTTTCATAGAGCTCTGGGTTCTTCAACAGTTATCAAGGATGTTAATTCGAAGTGTGATTGGGTCGATTCTTGGGTATTTTTTTGATGATCTCACCTATTTCTAGATGCCTGGCCTCGAAATTGTTTGGTTGGCTTTGCTGCACATTGGCATTTTATGTGCAGCTCGTTTGGGTTCAAGTCAAAATCATAGCCCGGCGGCCGATTTATCGATTTGGCCAAGTGGCTGTAATGAATGTTTCATTTGGCCAGCACACAGACAGCACACACACATACACACACAGTCAGTAGCTGTGGTTCGGCATGTGAATTGGAATGGCTCATTCCTCATTGCGAGCTAGGCACCTGTCATACGTTGGCAAACATTATCGCTGGCACATTGTTGGCTAGCCTCAATAGAGTCAATGGACTATGTGATCAACTACTTGTGGTTTGATAAGCATCAATAGCAAACTTGGCTATGTTGCGACTGCTCTAGAGAACACACACCTAACGAGAACTGTGTGTTCGCTGTCTATTTAATGCGGCTCTGAACTACGTTCCTTAGTTTATTTAGTGAGGACAGTCCCTAACATTTCTAAACTCTAAGAAAACATATCATGTATTTGAGCATTCAAAATATGAACTAAGTATACTATAGTTGCAAAACACAGATGTCTAAATACTAATTAAATGGAAATTAATTATTTGAATAACAAAAATTTTATTTATATAATATTAGTAAGTAGTTAAGTTAAGGCATACAATTTCACTATAGAAAATAGTAAATTTACTTCATTAAAAATAAATAAGTTTGACTTTTCTCCTGAAATTCGATATTCGAGAGATACTACGATATACTCACTAGCTTCAAACCCGTTTCAAATTTGTTTAAAAATATTTAAGATATTTTTTTGTTTAAATTTATTTATTTTTTTAAGAAATATATATAAAGTCATTTTGCTTTTATTCAAAAATTTATTTATTGTCAGAGGACTCGACAGACTTATCCAATGAAAATAAACTTCAAAAACTAAAACTCGGATTACGGTTAACACTAAGCCAGACAAATCTGAATCTAAATGAAATGTTATGAAAATAAATTGCTTTGCTGCAAGCTTTAAACGCTATAAAAATTAAAAAACTATTTAATTTGTTACTGTATTTCCATTGATTCTCTACATCTACTTAAAATCTATCTTTTTTTCCTAAAGCCTTATAGTACAAGTATCACTCTATAAATTCACAGTCGAGTGTATTTCTTACAACACTTTTTCATCAGTCCAGTCACGAATGCCCAAGTAATTATGGCAAGGCGTTAGTTATTATTGGGTCCTGTTCAGTTGGCGGCACTTACGCTTTCAGGGGAATCACACGAAGTTACTTTAAAACGCAGCTCATGAAGTTTAATGCGTAGAAAACACGCGTCTTTGTTTGACTTCGACATTGTGGCAAATAATTTACATGGTGACCCGCAGAATCTCCCGCCAGAGTCCATTTGTCATGCATGCAGCGTGTAAATGCAGACACTCACACAGACACACATACACACACCCACACAGTAGCACTTACCCTCAGCTCCATTGGGCAGTGGTATCAGCTCGCCACCTTCTCGTCGCCAGGTTATCGTTGGCGTTGGTGACCCGGTCGCGGCGCATTTGAGGGTTACGTTTGAACCCTCGCGTATGACCATGTCCGTGCTGGTGGGATAGTCCAGTATGTCTGGCGGCACTGTGTGGCGGCACACACACATACAGCGACACAAGCATAGTTATGGCAACAGTTACAGGCGACATATTATTCATACGCCGCGTGGGCCGTGCAACGATGCGACGAGCAGTGCAATGAAATGGTCATGGAGTCCATGAATTGTTCGCCAGGTGTCAGCAGTTGGCGGCAGCAGCAGTTATCACAGTTGTTGTTATTGTTGTTGTTGTTGTTATTGTTGACATTGTTGGTTGGTTGGTTATTTGGTTGGTTTACAGTTGTTGTTGTTGTTGTTGACATGCGAGCGAGAGAAAATGCAATATAGAATTTTGGTTGAGTGGCTTTATTTCCATCAGGCATTTAACAAATTGTTGCTACTTTGTCTATTTGTTGACGTCGTAATTGAATTTTATAAATTTTAAATAATTTAAATATTAAAGCAATTTTGGCAGTTGTTAAAATTTGAAAACTTTTTGAATAAATATAGAAAGTTAGTTAAATATTTATATGACTTGGAATGGAATTTCCCAGTAACATAAATAATAATCTATATAGCTAAAGCTTATTGATGCTCATTTGTGTCATAATTTAAAGGAGATTAAAATTTTTTTGATGCTGTTTGTGGCTGTTTTTGAAAGTTAGTTTAAAAGAAAAACAATTGTTAAGATTTTAAAAACTTTTTATTGTTAAAACATGATATACATATATTTTTAAATTTATGTATATATATATACTAGGTGATTTACTGTGAAGTAAATGTAAAATATGAGACCAAAGCTTTAGATTCTTTTTTGTTTTCTCCAAACTTTTGTTCAATGAGTTTGACTATACGCTAAAAGCATGGGCCCTTTGGAGTCTTTGACGTTATTAAATTTGCTTTAAAAAAATTGAATAATTACAATATTTAAATTGTATATTTTTCATATAAAATATATCTTCGCTTTAAATCTTTTTAAATAGATTTCTCTCTTAACAAATTATTTTTATTAAAAAAGTGAAAATAAGTGTGCTCTGCCTGCGCTTTTTAATACACTTTCTAAAGATCGTAGTAAGTAATATATGTCACTCTATTTCGAGTCCACTATTTCCAATACCAATTTTGTTATTTTAAATTCTTTTGATAGTAAGAATTTACCAATTAGATAAGAGAAGTGTTTGGGTTTAGTCGTTGTGCTTAGCACATTTTTCGACAGTTCTTGGTTCATAGAGTAGGAAGTTGGTATGCAGTATGCTGCATTCATTCTTCCTCAAAACATACATTTTTTATTTATGGAGATTCATTTCATATACTTTTTTTGGTCACTTAATGTTGTGCTACCATCAAAACTTATATAAACACTCATTTGTCCAATTAAAGTCTCGTGCAACTGCGCCATCTTCAACAAGTTTTCGACAGTGCACAAAGTGAATAAGGGACTCATGCATATCCTACAAGGACACGTCGCTTGTTCCCGTTTTTGACATTTACATGCAGCGTGAGCTATCTGCCAGCTAACAGGGACTGGACCCGGACCAGCACCAGGACCAGGACCCAGACCTGGCGTCTGTTGTGCGTGCCAGTCTCTGGTGTTACTTGGCAATTAATTATAATTTCACGCTTGACAATTTTTCACTTGCCAAAAAGAGAAATAAACGACAGAGAGAGACAGCGAGAAAGAGAGAGAGAGAGAGAGAAGTCAAGGAGGATAGGAATGGGAATGCATGAGACTGTTTGCTGGCCACTTAATGAGGCAGCCAAACGAAATGTGCATTTTATAACTGGAGCATTTAAGAACAGTTTTCAACATCAAAAAACGTTGAGCAATTTGGTAAATCTATATTACAATGACAGCTAGCAACAAATTGTTGCGGCCAACACTTAAGTAAGACCCAACGGCAAACACAGAGCCAAGCTATGACGCACTTCGTCTACACATTGAAACTTGAAAGTCTTCGTGTAAACAATGATGGGCATGTTTTACAAAATGTACTTTTTGCTTTTCAATCCGCACACGCACACGCACATCCACATTACGTATACGTCATGTTGAACAAGTTGAGTAGGCACAGCGCCTGTTGACTTGGCCGTAATGGGCTCTGGCCCAGTCACTTGCCTCAATCACAAAAGGCAGCCGAAGGTGTGGGGCAAGCGCTTTTTATCGCTGTTTTGGCTCAGTGGGTGATAATTTATGAAATGAAGTGAAATGTGATGAAAGATAAAAATGTATTCCAAGTGGGCTCAAATTAGGCTTTAGCAATGCCGAAATAACATATATAAACTGTGCAAAGATTCTAATCATATATTAATTTTAAATTATTTTTAGAAAATATATATTCCTCACTAAATGCCTGAAAGTACTTCGGACCCTAATTCATTTTCATGCATCCCAATCTCATAAGATAAATATGCAATCTAGTCGTGGACCCCAATTAGAATCATATACAATCATGGAAGTCTCTACTACTAGAGTTCTTGTGGTGTAAAATTGGGATAAGTATCTATATTTATATATTTTGTTGAAATTACTGAAAACTATATTTTACTGCTATATCATCTAAGTGAAGCACATTAGTTTCTTATTTTGAATCATCCATTGTTTTAAAAAGTTCTTATAAGTATATTCCTAATTCACTTAGTAGCTTTAAATATAAGACATGTATGTGAGGCATTGTTTATATTTAGTTTGGTTAGGCATTACACTAATCTACTGCACTAGTTCAGTAATGACAGACGATTCAGCTATGGAGTTGATTAGTTGATTGAATAACTAGTCATCGAAACGCTGAAGACGAATGTATTGCTCCTCTGACGCATGACCATCAAAATTATTTATAAAAATTCAACTAGAATTTTCAATTCATGTTTATAATAACATATTTACTTAATGCAAGCCAAGCTGTGATCCATTTTCTTTTGCTGTCTTAGCGTGAAATTAGAATGCCAGGGACAGCTTCTACAGACATTTTGCTGCTGGCAGTTGTAAATTCGGTGTATTAAAATGCCATTTTTCAAACATTTTACGCCACGCACTGAGTCAACAAATCCTGTTTCGATGTGCCACCCACGTCGTTTTGACACTTTCACAGCTTTTCCACTTGAATGCGCCCACTCGGCTGTGGCTGTGCCCTGCCCTGCCCAAACCCTACTCTCCTAGACATATTCTCGCAGCACACTCTGCCCCAGTTTGGGGCACAATCAAGCAATGGCCATCGCCTCCACTGTCATGCATCAAAGCTGACCAAAAATGGACAACAAATTTCACGTTCATAAAAAATTGTGGACACATTTTGCTTTATATTTTATTTGACAATTTTTTTTGTGCGCGCGAGTTTATTTATTAAAGTTTTTCTATTTTTGTTTGTCGCCTAGCTTGTTGTTTGTGCAGTTGATTGTTTTTGTATGAGAGCCAGCGAGGCATTGAATTATTTATTTGAAACAATATATTTTGACAATTGATGTTTTGCTTATGTTGTTAAAGGCGTTCTCTGAACGTAGCTCATATGGTTTATGCCTCTGTGGCTGGCGTTCATATTTTTTCGCTTGATTCATTTAGCTATGCATTTTATTTGATTTGCATCGGGAATGGGTCTAATAATACGTACCTATATTTTTGTTGGGAACTCGGGTATTTGTGAACAATTCACTAGTTAAATATTTTTTAACGATATTTTGATAGCTAATAGTTTGGGAAAATTGAACAATTTCAATACTCGATCACGACGTGAAAAGAGCATATTTGCTTTGTGCAGTATCCAATATCTTGCTGCCCGTCCGTTTGTGCATATGATGGCAAACGATTTCGTAGCTTTTATTGCTTCAGGTTTTTAATATATACTAACAACTCGTGTTTTAAGGTTTTAAGGTTTTTAAAGACTCCCCTGGGACGGGACAAATAGGCAATTCAAATGCAATAGAAATATGGAATATATACTCAGGTAAACCACTATATATTTGTATATGTAGTATTTAAATATATGGGTACTCCCACCATTTGCTATCTTTTTAGATTGATCAAAACTAAAATATTTGTGTCTGTATCTTCAATAGTTGTTCAGCTAAGAACACGAAGTTGTTGTTGTTGTTGTTGTAAGACCATTGAAGTGCGTGAAATCCGAAAACATTGAACATAAACGAGTATTATACAGTCAGTTGCGACTGTAATATTCTTACTTGATTAGACCTAATTTGTTTCGAAACAGAAATAAAATCAAGTTTTTTTAGTAAGTTTAATTTAATTTTTTACCCTGAACACATTGAAAATGGGAAATTAGGGTATAATGGTTTTGCAAAAAGTATGTAGCAGGCAGAAGGAGGCGTGGCATACCTCACAAGGTAAGTATATTCTCCATCAGGGCGACGAGCTGAGCCGATTTGGCCCTGTCCGTCTGTCTGTCCGTCTGTCTGTCCGTCTGTCAGAACATATAAGAGCTAGAGAGTTGAAGTTTTGCACGAAGGTCAATGTATACAGTGCGCATATCGAGCTTTTTTGTAGATATTCGATAGCTTTTCAATTTAGTTTGTTGCGTATATAATATATAGTATTTAAATCTTTTTAGCTACAGTCAACAATTTTTGCATTTGCCCTTTTGTAAATAAAATGCTCCACATTTTACAAAACCAATTTTTTTAAACAAAAAAATTTTCAAAGCCACAATTTAACACAATTTAATTTTTTTATTAAAACCGAATTTTTAGTAAAATGAAGGAATTTAATGCTGAAAATGTTTTCAAAATCAGTTTAGTAAGATAGAAGTTATTAAAGAAATCATTTTGTCAATCGGCAAAAGCAAACGGCAGCGAGCACCAATACGTGTGCAGTATACACTGTGCATACAGTCTCTACGTGTGCACACATACATTCAAATGTGAGCATTCTTCTTAGAATTTTGTTTGTTAAATCTCAATTTCAGTTTAATTGTAATTCTCTCAGCTGCTACTTTAGTTGCGTCTTTAGTTGTCACTGAGAACAATATGAAGAGTGTGGTGTTATGGTTAGAGATGGTGGCTTGCAAGCGAGGGGGTCGCTACGGGGTCGTTGCATTCATATTATTATCTGTCTGTAGATATGTAAAAATTAAAACTGGAACAAAGGTTCGAGGGTTTTTTATTTTTTTTTTTGATGAATCTCATAAACACAACTTATTTGGAATAGCAAATTTTTAAAGAAACCTTCTTGCAATATAATAGCATGTTAAGACTTAGAGGTACTGTCTAATTCAGCAAAAGCGATGTCGCATACATTAGTAAGTCAGTAATTAAGATATTATTACGTGATGCACCATTTCAGTTGTATAGCGCTAGTTCAGTTTATGGGATGGGTGTTGCCAAGTATACTACATAAGGTCGCGCACTTTGTCAGCGAAAGCTGAACTGCTTTAAAGGCTCTGTTCGTTTTGCTTACGAACTTAGTTCATTTGGGTGTAAAGCGTTTATTGCACAGCGAAAAAATGAGCTGTTAAACTGCTGACACACTTTGTATATGCTGCTTTCTGAATTCGGAAAATTTCGCGCAGTGTAGGCGGCACATAATGTGTTTCGACATCAATGAAAACACAATCAACCAAAGTGGTTACTTACGACCGTAGTAAAATGCCGCGGTTTTGGGCTGAAAATGAGAGGGGCGACTCCCGGAACCAAACCAAACCAAACCCAACCAGAGACCCAGCCAGAGTCCTAACCAAGCCTTGGGGGCGGCATATTCATTTAAAATCTGTCTGGGATCCGACGCTGAGCTTGTCTCCTCTGAGGTTTTTGTACGCCAGCTGAATAATTAACGTGGGCACACGGACATGGACACGGACACGGGCACGGACATCGGCATAGAAACGGACATGGAAATGAACATATACATAGATATAGAGGTAGCACGTAGCATGTAAATTGTTTCATTACCTTTCACTTTACCCGGCCAGGTGCTTTCTGACTGTTCATTGTCTCATTCGGGCGAATAAGAAAAATAAAAATGTCTATCTAATGTGCTGGCTAAGTGAAAAGTAAGGCCGCTTTAAAAAACGCCCTCGTGCTTGGCTTAAAGAGCTGACTAACTCAATTAGCCAATAGTTTTGCAAGCTCTCGCGCAAACAAACGCCCCCTTTGAAGCGCAGCAATTAGACTCAATCGTGAGGTTGTTTGGAAGTTGCGCACAACTTTGCCGACTCTCTCGGTTGGAACACCTAAATGACTCCACTCGCCACTTGGCTGAGCAATTAGCGCAATTTGTGGAAAAACTATCAGAAGTCGGGGGCGTCGATTGATCGACTCGCTGACTGACTGCCCAGCCGCAAGCCAGACAAATAACAATTCATTTCTGACTCCCGCTCGCTTAAAAAGTTAATTTACGTGTAATTGTGCTGCAATGGAGGGCGCTTTATTTTTCTTTTTTTTTTTTTTTAAAAGTACAGTACACACTCGTTTAACAACTCAACTGGTTCTGTAAATTACACACTTATATGGATATTTGTTTACTCACCGACAACATCCAAATAGCCAACTTGACTCTTCATCGGGTCCGTGTTTATTTGGCACATATACCTGCGGGTTGTAAAGGTTTTCATGTGAGACGCGTCTCTCTTTCTGGGTCTTAAGTTGTAAAACGAAGCAGAAACCAGCTCAAAAAAAAGCGCGATAAGAAAGCATGCGTGAAAGCGTTTTATGGCCAAATGTGTACATAAATGTGAAATAAACATGATCGTAAAACGTTGTGTAAATAAAAACTACGAACAGCCATGCATTTAACGCGTACTTATAAATTTTAAAAATATTTTATAAAATATAGAACATGTTATATCTGATAATAAATTTATGAAGAGTATGTAAAAAATATAGTTAAATTTAAGTTTCATAAACTCTAGAAATAATATATAAAAATAACGAACTTTTAAATGAAGTAACCTCAAATTATTTATTATTATTATTTTTAGCTTTAAGCTAAATTTATTTTCTTTGATTCATAACTAGAGGATTGGACTAACTTCGACCTTGCCGAAGTTTGGTAATACCCTTGTAATTGTAAGAGATATAAGTATTGTTTTTCTGATTGGTCAAGAAAAATAAATATTGACGTATTTACTAGTTTTTAACCCATATGCCAAGTTTTCGGGATTCAGATATAGTTTTCTCCCGTTTGCGAAGCCATAAGGAGGCGGAGTAATATAATTTTTTTTTCAATTTTGTCGAATCAGTTGACCTTAAAGTATTTGTTAATTTTTGGGTTTCTAGGTATTGTACTGTATTTTACAGTTTTAACAGATTTGGCACGCTCTTAATGGGCGTAGCTTTATATACTATATGTTTTTGTATGGCAGTGGTTCATACAAATATATGTTTTAAGTTTCAAGATTCTGGCTCTAACAGCGTCCAATATACTAGAGAATTTATGTTAAACACTAGATATACTTCCCGATTTGCAACGCCCCTAGTGGGAGTGGATATAAAACTAATTGATTGATCGTAAGGAGTAGTCAACATTAGCCTACTAGCCAAATTTGGATTTTCTAGCTCTTAAACTGTAGAGGATATCGTATATATATTATTGTATGGCGGTGGGATAACTAGAATATGGTCCACATTTCAGCTCTGCAGCAGTAATACTCTAGGAGGAGATTACGTTGATACAGACAGATGAATGGACAGACGGATGCGCAGACAGACAGACAGACAGACGGACAGTGCTATACCAACTCAGCTCGTCGCGCTGATCAAGAATATATATACTTTCTTTGGTCGGAGATGCTTCGTTCTAAGCGTTGCAAACTTCTGACCAAAATTAATATAACAAATAGTTTGCGAATGTTTGTAAATTTTAAAATTAATTATTTGTTGACAATTAAAAATACGCTTACATAAAAATAGTATTAAATATTATTAAATTAAAATTAAAATATAAAAAAATATTTTCAAAGAGTATCAATACATATATAAATACATATATGTATATATAAAAAAAAAAGGGAAAAAAAGATTTTTCAATTATAAATGTAAGTTTTGTAGACTTTTTACTCAAATTTGTGAGTTGTTTCTTAATTTTTACAGATTCTTTTTGCTCCAAATCTACATATAACAGATATATATGTATATATACAAATATCAAAGTGAGAAACTTAAGTAAACAGAATAGAATATTGATCAATCATATTTTCTACATTATTTCAATCCAATTCAAATTGTTGTGAATTCGTATATGGACATTTAAGTTTTATAAGGAATGCTTTTATGTATAGCGTTTAATAGTCTTATAGTTTTTTTTAGTACCATCCTTTGTCGGACTCCTTAACATCACGTATACGCAGTATCCAAGCACGTTTCTCGGCGTGAGTAATGCTCATGCGATGATTTTTGGTTATGACGTGATTTTGTATCGTTAAAATCGTTTGTGTATCGACACGTAGCCACGCAATCTGCACAAAAAAAAAGAAAAAAAATATATGTGAGTCGAAAATTATGAAACTAAAGCACCCGATTTAGATGCAATGCTAATGCCTAGGTAGCGTGGTCTGCGCACATTTGGTTGCTGAAAAGACACCAAAAATGTCGTCGAAAGACGGCCAACGTTTTGGCTAATGTACAAAAACTTATGTTGTGTTTCCTTAGCTTTAAAATGTGTTACTTAATGATTTTTTTTAAAGGAAAGTTCTATATCAAACTCTGAGTATTCCTTATTGAATAGTTTGTAATTCATTGCTATACAGTCTGGAGCACTTAAAGCTAGGCATAGACTACATTTCACAAAAGTATGTCAATTCTGATATTAATTTAACTCATCTTACAGTGCTTAAAGTTGGTTTCCATTACCCACATCGATAAGAGCGCTCAAATTATAAGGTAGAGAAATTGTTGTCTTCTTTGCATATAGCGCTTTGTTATGAAGACATCAATTCACTAGCTTTCAATTTGTACGCTTAAATGCAACAACGGACAATGCTAAACAACATTATTTCGAATTACCAACATAATAACCAGCACAGGACCTGCCCAACGATATCATCAGCCCGAAAGATTATCAATTTGTTGCGTGCGCGTTGGCCAGGTCCATTTACTACCTTCCTACCTTTCGAACGGCCAATGGCAACTGGAATGGGCCTAAAAGCTGACTAACAAAAACTTTGTGGCCAGCCGTTTGCTATTTTCGTTTTCGGCAATTCATTCAGCAGAAGCGGTTTCTTTGGCTCTTCGTTTCTTTTTGTTTGTTGGGGTCCTCTGCCCAGACTGGTCACGAAATCAAAGTGGCGCCCAAGGGGCTTGAAACGTGCTCTGTTGCCGGGGAGTGAAAAGTTACTGGAACTGAACGGAAAACCCTTACGAAAAGGGTCAACGAAAATGGCGCACGCATTATGCGTTTAACGAGAGGACACGCACACACACTTTGACACACACACCCACAAACGCACACGCACACGCTCACTGGCAAAGTGAAAGTATGCCACGTTTTATTTGATGAAGTGTAAACTGTTTGAAATGACAGCGCCGCCGGCAAATTTCCATTAGGAGCAACACCTAGCAACCGGGCCCTACTAATTGTTAACGTATTGCCAAACTATCAGCAGACACGCCCACTGCCCACCGACGGCCGACTTACCTTATACGTTTGCAAATTGTCGACAACACACTGAAGCACAGCCTCGCGACTAACCGGAACGGTGACATTCTGCAAGAGTTCTCCGAATTTTGGCAAATCTGCAAAGTGAAAACATAACTGGAGTTAATTTAAAAGTTAAAGTGCGCATTCATTCGGTCTAATCTAGAACAAGGTACATATCAGAGTGTTTCACATATTCGGTCATTGAAACATCTGTATGTACCTTTCATTAGATTCAACTGATAATCCCGCACAGATAGATTTCATAAATAGCTTTATATAATGAAAGTGCATTAAGTTCAACTTATCTTAGAATAGGGGAGCTTAACTTTTTATTTACATTCAAGTTAAGAACCTCGATTCTTCGATAATGTGACTGGCAGCAGCTTTTCATTACAATTATTTTGTGAGTCCGATTTGTCAACAGCTGAAAACAAATTAGTTATGATCGTGCGATAATGAGGACGTAACTTAGAGGCAGCCTCATATAAACTTATCTCTACATATCTTTTGGTAAATATACAATTGTCAACATTCGAAATAAAATGATTGGCATAAAGTCATTCTCTGTGTATTTTCCTAGAGAACCTTTTCATTATTGTCTTTAATTTGAGATTTAACTGAATCGAAATATCGAAACTTTATCGGTTGTTAGAAAATAAGCTAATATATAACAAGTAAGAACGCTCTAGTCGGGTCTGCCCGACTACGAGATCCCCTTACATCTTTTATCTGCATTATAGCATTATGAGAAATTGATTGTTCAATAACTTTTCCAGCTTTTGTGGTTTACGAGATCACTGAGTTCATACGGACGGACAGACGGACGGACGGACAGACGGACATGGGTAGATCCACTCAGCTCGTCGTCCTGATCAAAAATATATAAATGGGGTCTGCCACACCTCCTTCTGCCTGTTACATACATTGTCACAAAACCATTATACCCTGAATTCCCATTTTCAATGGGTTCAGGGTATAAAAAGAAATTAAAAACTTGTACCGAACACATGAGCTTATATATTTTAAATTAGTCATTTTTAAAAAGGTATAATGAATGTATAATTGAATTAATGTGTTCAATAAATCAGCAGGACTTAAAAAAGGTTTACCTTATCAAGATCAGTTTGTACTTACATTAAATATAGTTATATACTCTCGAGTCTGCGAATTATACAGCAAGCTGCTCTGCTTAAGCAGAAGCAAAATCTTAGGGTCGAGGAGTCTCTGGAAATATTGCAATCCGGAAGGCAATATTCTAGTAAAGGGACTAATTCTCGTATCTCCTTAATTTCAAGTCTTAAAATATTTTTGAGATACCTTGTCCACATTCTTAAAATTAATTCATGTCGCATATGTGCAAAACGTTTTTTCAAATCCACATGACTATTGCTATCTTTTTTTCTAGATGTTCAATTATGAACTAGAATTAAAAACAAAAGAAATGACAGAAAAGAGCTTTTAGCTCGTGTGTATCCCTGAATAACCAATCGAATGACGAGTCTTTAAGTTTTAAAGAAATGGATTCTTAGGTCTTTTAATGCACATTCTGTTAGACCTTATGGTCTTTAGAAGTGAGTTATTTAGAAGTATGCTTAGAAGCGAGTGTTTTTTGTTTGACGCGTTGTCTTCTTACAAATTAATTTATTTTCAGATTGATGCTCTTCTTCACTCAGCTACGAGTCCAAAAGGGGTGTTTCTTCTGCATCGTACGCTCTCACCAGTGATTTAAACATACATATTTTCAAAATTTACCGTTGTGTCCGTATATATTTTATTGAAAGATAAATAAAACAATGCAAATACGCAAAAAAAAAACTATATCCCGAATATTGAAAAATGTATATGAAAAAGAAATCAAACATGTTTTTGGAATATGTTTTGAGCATTACGCAAGGATTTTGAAATTTTGAAATTTTTGACTATATTTACATCTTTTAATTATCATTACAATATAATATTGTGAAATATTTTCATATACTAGTTTCTGAAGAAAAAATCAACAGTAAATAAGATTGTTTAGAAACAAATTACCTGAATATCAATTTATATATAAATCCATTCAAGTAAATTTGAAAATATAAATAAAAATGTAATCTTATGTTAAAAATAAAATTGCTACACATTGAAAGAGCAAATATATTTAAAGCTATTGGCCTGCATACTCTGTTATAAATTATTGAATTGTATCAAGATGATTACTTCGAGGAAAACTTACATTAAGAGAAGCCCGAAATAGGCTGCAAGTATCTACTTTAATAAATATTATGTAGAACAGTTTCAAAATACTTGAGGTAAATATTCCTTGACAAAAGCAACCAAATATATTTTTGTAGCCTCTTCCTAGAAAGCATATCCATTTATCAGTCCAACTTCTGCCTTTGCAGCAGTCAATCAATGCTTCAGCGCTCGATTGCCCAGCGAAGTGCAGAAATGCGCGGGTTGACTTTAAAGGCGCGCAGATTGTGGTTTTGAGTGACAGCCTTTAAAGTGTGCACACACACACACTCACACACGGGCACGCACTTGTCGCTTGTTGTTTGCTTGTGTGGGTGGGTGTGTTGCTGACAAGCCAAGGAGACCTTAACAAAGTTGGCGTTACGCTTTCAGCCCGTAAATGTTATGAAAACAAAAAAAAAACAGAAAAGCAGCCGTCGGCTGAGGAATGTTTTCTTATATGCGGGGCACGCGTCAGTTAAAGCAAATCAACACATAACAATCTTGTACTCAAAATGCGTAAACAATGTGATAAGCAAAGAGCGAGGGCAACATCGCAGACGAAGCGACGGAGAGATGAGACGAGACAAGCGAAAGATTCAAGTCAAGAAGTGTGAGTATGTTTTTTTTTTTGATGTGTATTGATGTGGCTGTAAGTCTCACTTGCAAGGGGTAAACAGCGCAAAAGTATGAAACTGCTCGAAAACTGACAACAACTACAACAGCAACATCAAGTTTGAATGTTGCTTAGTTGTTTGACTGTTTGCATGTGTGCTTTGTCTCTGTTGTGTTGTCATGTTGCGGATTGTCGCCTAATCTCTGTCTAAATATCACGTTCTGCATCGTTTATAATACACTAATCTTTAGTTGGGGCATATTTAATTTGACAAAAAAAAAACTATAAAAATAAATCATTATATCATTATATTTTATGTTAAGGAAATACGCTTTAAAAATCAATATCAGTTGTTAATAAACCCCTATAGAAAATATAAAATTTAGCATTAAAAATAGAATAATTTGGAAGAATATACTATAATGCTTATCTATATGTGTAAAAATAGAGTCTTAGACAAAACCAACAATAAAATAAAACACAAAAAAAATAAATAAATAAACCAATAAAGTTAACAGCTTCCTGTTAAACTATTTACAGCGATATCTAACAGTTGTGCAAAGTTAGTCAGCTTAACATATCTTATTAGCAAGGATGTTTCCTAAATACTCATTTTAAATATAATATCTCATTGCAGATAAAGATAATCGCCTGATCTGGAAGTTAGCAATAAAATAATTGTAAAATGGTTAGAATGTTGTGGAAATAGCTAACCTACCTAAACTAACATACACTCATCTTGTATACTGGTGTTAAAGTGCCTTAACAGCGACGGTACAGTACCAGTTACAGTTTCTAACAGTTACTTAACCGAATAATGTTATCGACGTGCTTGAATGGAAATTGTTTACAGCATTATCTACTAAGGCATCACGAACTTTCAAAATCTATTTCAATTACTCTTCCATTATGCCATAGCTTAATACATATAAATACAACTATTTTAAATACTACTGTTACTCTGTAACAGGCAATTAGCATGAAGCGAGACTGTAAAGAAAAGCGCGAGACACTTTAACATTTTTGTATTTAAGTATGTTAAGTCCCACTGCTAAGCATTGCAAACATTTTTGATGTGCAAATCCTTTAAATTTCTCTCCAAGACCATTTTCTGACTCTGCAATAAAAAAGTTGAAAATGGCAAGCCACAATTGGCATTAAAAGTTATTTTCTAAAAGCCCATACAAAGTTTCCCTAATCCAAGCTTTACCAAGAGAGCATCTACGCTTCGGTCTTTTTGTTTGCTAATAATTTCGCTCAAGTATGCTCCACTAGATAATAATAATGGCAGAAAAAAGGGGGACGTCAAATGGCCCAAACTGCTGGCAAGCGAACGGCTGTTTCTCGCTTTCTACCGTGCCCCTGTTAATAAGGCTTGAATTCCGAGCTACTGTCACGTCAATAAAAATTTGCCACAGACTGTCCTGTGCGCCTCGTACCTCTCCACCTCTTTTGACTCCTACACTCCCAACTGGCTTATTATATCACTCTCTCTCTCTCTGTTTGGCTATCTATCTCCTTTGCACTGCTTTTATGTGTTTGGGCTTTCTGTTGCCTTTTGCCAACTCATTTGATTTGGCTCCGTTTATATTGATATGTGCCTGCGTGGCTGCCTCTCCTCCCTCTTCACCTCATCGTCCCTTCAGCGTACCCTCGCTTTGAGCGTTGCGTGTATTTTTATGGCATACTTTTCGGCGCGTTCGTGTGTAAATATGTGCAAATTCGCCAAATTCGTTACATATTTTGTTGTGGCACATCATTCCGGTTAGCATTGGGTGTGATTGTTTAGTGGATTTATGGGCACATGAAATTAGGATTTAATGTGCATATGTCTTGTGCGTTGAGTGGATTTATTGCACATCCTCGTGCACAATCCCTACCCTCCCCTTTCCCTTGCCTCGCTGTACTTAACATAATGCTTATGATATATGCGAATAAAGCAAATCGTTTTTAAGCTCACACAAGGGTGTCCCTATTTGTTGTGGTTCTTTGTGTTCATCCTATGAGTGAATGCAGATTGTGTGTATGCGCGTGTGGGTGTGTGTGTGTATGTTTTGAAGTGGCTTAGCTGCTGAGTCTTTGGCAAGTAAACAGTGGGGTGTTTCGGTTAAGCCTTGTAAGGCCTGGGCTTTGGGCATATTGGTAATTGTAATCTTGTCTGTCAGAAGTGCACATCATATCGATAAATACGTGTTGACATTAAGTTAATATCCCTTAAAAAAATATGATGATGCTTATATATTAGCCATAAAAATTATATTTACACAAATTGTTTTAAATTTATTTATCAATTTAAATTTATTTATTAACAGAATACCTATGGAAACGTTAACAAAGAATATTTATTGATTCAGAAATATAGGCTTTCAAAATTTTATATTAAAATTGCCAAATTGTACAACAATATAAGTACATATTATGTTCAATATTAACTTCAGATACTCAAAAATATGAGTAAACATAATTGTTAAATAATTCTGAAGATATCTTGCGCTTGTAATGTTTTTTACTCATAATAGTGGAAAACATTTAATAAATGGTGTAAACATAAGATAATATAATTTACTTATTGTGTTGTAAATATCCCAAAAAATAATCTAGTGTATGGTAAAAAATCTAATTTAAAAGTATATAATTATAATCAAAGGTAAGCAAAGTAATAAAAATTTAAATTTATCAAAATTTAATTTTGATTTTATTGCCAAAATTGGAACAACCCGATATTCAAGATAAAATTAATTTAATACTTAATATTTTATTAATCGTTCAAGGAGCTTAAAAAATTAATTTGGTTTTGTGCAATATCCGTCTTTGCTTCTGTCTGAAATGTTTCAAAACATTTTGATGTTATTATGGATAGAGAAATTAAAAATTGAAAATATATTTTCGTGTGGACTACTGTCTTTTCAGCTGTTAAGATTTTTAGAGTACGCCCATTGGGAAAGTGACAAATCGGGAACACTTTTTTAGGTTGAGCCGTAAAGTAAGCAAATTACGGCAGAACTCGTTTTTGGTGCCCCAATCCACAGCTTGAGAGTACCTATTACCAAATTTTGCTGTTGGATCACTTGATCTTTATTGATTTTTACTCATATTATAATTATATATTATAATTATCCTAATTTATTGCAAACGTTTATATTGTACCTCATTTATATAGTCTTCTTTCGTATTTACTTAGGCCACTCATATCACATCAGCTCATATTATTTTTGTTGTTCTAAAATAAAATTATGCAACTTGGCTTATCGCTGAGAGCTTTTAAGGCCGCATTCTCAAGACATTCATAAGCCAACTAGGCGCATTTATGCCTCCTCCCTCGCTCTCTCCACCACATGTCTCAGTCTACTCTCTCTCCGTCTCTCTTAACTTTAAGCTCACTTTATTAAGTCTACTCGACTCGACTCGACTCGGCTCGGCATTTCAACTTAATAAGCACAGCAACAATAACAGCAACAACAGCCGGCAAATGGCGCTATTTAAATGCTAAACAACTCTATTAAGTTGCACGACACTCTCAGAAACACACACAGTCACATGAGTGTATAACATACACACAAACGCATTCGCCAACGAAGGGCAGATTTAGCTTCAGCATTTTTTGTCGCTACGTCGACGTTTGAGGCTGGGGGCAGGCAGAAATGGAACCTCAGCACGTTTCAAATACAATTTACAATAAATAAAATTTAAAAGCGAGAAAAAATGCTGCGACAACAGCAGTAGGCAGCGCAGCAGCTGAAGACAGACAGCGACTCGCAGCAACGACTGATGCGACAGAGGGACCGACTTGATGGCGCCTAACGGAGAATGAGAAGTGAAGACGAAGAAAGGGGGAGTGAGCACGTGATACTTGAAATAAGTAATACGATACACGGAAAACACGCGACAAAAACGTGCGTTAAAAACACGCCGAAGAGCTTATGCTCTAACAAGGGAATTGCAAAAATGTCAAAGTAAAGAAATAACTTCAAAAAAGTTAATTTACGGACATATTTAATCATTTTCTATGAACTGAAAATGCGAATTCTGGATATGATGGATTTTTATAATAAAGATCAGTAATTCAATTACATAGTTATATATCGACTATCTAATTACAAGAGAAAGAGAGAGAGAGTTATAAAAATACTTATAGTTCTCTATTATAGAATTATCTGAAAAAAAATTAACAACATAGAAAAATGTCTAATACTTGTATTATTATAAAAACTATATCATACTCTGAACTCATTTTAAGATGTTTTTTTTTCACATCTTTGCATGAAGGTTTTTTGAAGTGTAATTATTGGGTATATAATTAGCTCAAGGAAAATAAATTTAAATTAAACTCAGTAATAGATAAATTATAATTTAATTTCTAAAAAACTTTTAATGAAAGAGTTACTCTAACTTCTGCAAGTAATAAAAATAAATATTTCGTTTTCCTGTACATATACGGAAATGGAAATAAGGATAATTGCATGGGAAGTGGGAACTCAATGGAATGTGGGATATGGGAGTTAGCTTACCTTTCTCTGGTATCACATTGACGACCGTGTCTTCTCGTATGTCTTCCAGCAGCTCCTCGTGATTTTGCATTTCAGCTTTAAGATTTGAAAAGAGACAGAGAGAGAGAGAGACAGATAGAGAGAGTGTGTGTTTAAGAGTTACAATTTACAGATATTACGTAGTTAATTTAGGTCGGTTTGCTCTTGTGGAAATTCAATTTGTGGTTTGAGCATTGAGCAGTTGCCATCAATATACGCAGATAAACAGGTTGCACAGCAACCGCCAAAAAAACCACACACATAATATATATAGACACACACACAGCTAGCCGCATAGTTTAACACAGCAGAATGCTGTGGCAGGGCGTAGAGGGGCGTGGGGGTGGCTGGTTTAACTCTGTTCGCTCCGTGCATTTTTCCAATATTTTAGCGCATTTTGTTCGCTGCCTTCTTTACGAGCAGCTTGTAATTTTCGCCACCGCAAAATGAAGTTTTTGCACAAAATGCGCAATTTGACTTTTGTGCAGCAGCAGCTGCGAATGAAGCCACAAGGGAGACGGAGACAGAGGAGGCAGTTGGGGGGCGGGGCGGAGCACTCTCATATAGATTCCCTCGACAGGTAATGCAATTCAGTGCACGCATCATCAAATATTTAGTAAATGCTTCCAAATGGCAAAATGTGCAAATGGTTTTTCGTTTATGCGTTGTCTGTTTAGAAAGGGATTTGAATTTGCCCCACACGCTTAGTGTCTTTATTAGCTATAATTACGTTAGCCAAACGACGTATTGAATGAAGCTAATTGATTATATAATTAACAAGAGTTGAATAGCCATGCAAAAACGAGAGAGAGATATTTATATTACCATCCTGTTTTGTTTAGCTAAACATGTTAAACCGCAAATAGCTTAATTGATTATTGCAAGCATAATTGATAGTTGATGGTAAGGTTTGAACGACTTGGAGATACCCTGAGCTTTCGCTGGCTGAGCTTTTGCTTCGCAGTTATTCTACTATTGATTATAATTTATACTATTTAATTATAGTTTATTTTTATATTACACATAAAATATTTAATTAGGTAATTAAGTGTATAAGAAGTAGATTGATATGGGCTATAGAATGTATACAGTCGTAAATTTAAAAGATAAAGATATAGTTTTCTCCGTTTTGCAACACCCCAAACTGGAGGACTAATATAATTTGTAACAAATTGTAGAAGAGGTCAAACGTAAAATATTTGCCATATTTGAAGAAGATATAGGTTGACCGATTCGCAATATAAAACGGCATGGCTTTATTAAAATGATGTTTATATGTGGGTATCGCTACACAAATATATATTATATATGCATTTTCCCCTACTAAAGACATTTATTTAATCGATCTAGCCTATGGCAGCTACATAATACAGTCGCCCAATCTGAATTATTCTGAAATATACAATGCCTGCAGCAGAGAGAAACAAAAACAAAACAAAAATATGGGCAACCTTTAAGCATTGTGGCTTTAAAGCTCTATGAGAAGATTGCATTGATCGACACAGACGGTCAGACGAACAGAAAGACAAATGGCATGGGCATGGTAATGATGGTTCCATCTATGCGTTGCAGACTTCTGATCAAAACTAATATACCCTTTTTGCTAATTATTGACTAGATTAAATCCTGTACCTGGGTAAGTAAGCTTCTTCTTCGCATTTATACAGGTGAGTTCAGTTGATGATTGAAAAAAAAAAATATAAAAAAATAAAAGTTGGTTAATAATAGATGGATAGTATGAGGATTATTAAATAGCCTATACCCTGCTGCGCTATGCAGCTACTTATTCAGAGTTCTTAGTTATATATACTTGCAGCTACTTGATCAGTGTTTTTACTGTAATAATTGTTATATGATAATTATTTGGAAATAAAATGTAGCAATGGAATGTACGAGTAGAGGATATCTTGTTTCGAGCATACATTAGAATGCACATTTGAAAAACTTTATATAAAGAATTCTTATCGTCCCTCATAACATTTTCGGGAAGTTAGAAATTCATTGGAAAGGGGAGAATAGGGGCTAAATGTGCTGTAAGTATATCTAATAAGAAGGGTCGATTTCAGAGATTATTATTGTAAGAGGCTTTAAATTTGTATCTACTCTGCAGAAAAAGATTATTTAACAAATTTTCTGTAACTTTCTCTACGGAATTTACAGCTGCTGAATACAGAGTATCTCAGGTGTAGCGTTTAACTAGGTGTTTATCATCCAGTATCTCGATTGCCGACCAGTTAGCTTAGCAACTACTATGTGTGGATGTATTTATTTGATGAGCTGCTGCCCCATTTTCACGGTCACGTCGACTTGGCTGCTAAATCACGTCATGCCAAGCAGAGCAAAGAATGTGAAGTAGAGAAAGCGTTAAAAACAACATTTTGAAGAAAACTTGCAGTGCGCTTTCAACCAGAGCTGTCTGAGAGAGGTGGCACGTACCATTCACTATTCACTGGCAACATTTGTGCCCCAGCCTTGTATATGGCGCTGCTGCAACTATGCAACACAAAATATTACAAACAGGCTGAGCTGAGCTGAGGCAAGTCGAGTGCAAAGTTGTTGCCTAACTGGAGCATCAGCAAGAGTCTTATGCTGTTGCTGTATTTGATGTTTGAACCCTTACCCTTACTCTTGCCTGAAATCGAATTTATTGCATACTTCTGTGCGTTGTGGCAAGAACCACAAAATGTATTTGCCTTTGCCAGGCAGCTGTGACATTTGCACAAAGTCATTTCACCAGCTACGGTGCAATTGTTCTGCACAACAACA
Source organism: Drosophila gaucha (assembly GCA_035045545.1). Taxonomy (NCBI): domain Eukaryota; kingdom Metazoa; phylum Arthropoda; class Insecta; order Diptera; family Drosophilidae; genus Drosophila; species Drosophila gaucha. The sequence goes on from JAWNOY010000017.1 coordinate 847,508, forward strand.
ACAGTACAAACAGCAACATCAACAACGAGAACAGTTAGGATGTGTTTTGGCGTTTATTAAAATGCAAACTGCGCTGAATTGTTGAGCATGACAATTAATTGAAAATTTGTTTCATTTCAATGGCTTGCCACATTTTCTTCCATACAGCATATTGCGTATTTCTTATTTCTTATTTTGTATACCCTGAATTCATTGATAATGGGAAATCAGGTTATATTTGTTTTGTGCAAATGTATGTAACAATCAGAAGGAAATGTTGTAGAATCCACAAATGATGTATTCTTAATCAGCACGGTGAGATGAGGCATCTGTCTTATCATTCGATAATTCAACCAATTTCCTTATTATCGATAACAATCGAGACTTTCCCTAAGCTCTCAAGAATTTACTCGAAAATCACCAAGGCTAGAGACCCAACCCCAACCCCAACCACAGTTGAATTTGCCACTCCCCACTAGAGTAGTCTTATTTGCTATTTATGACAATTTTGGCGTTTGCCTTTCAATTTCGCTCTTCAGGCGAATTCCAATTCATTTGCTCTGTTGACAGTGTGTCTGCACGCAGGTTAGAGTCCAAGGTCTCTGCGCTTATAAATAACTTAATTTTTTCTCTATTTTGGCTGTCATCGTGCCGAAAAACTAGGCGAAATATATGCCAAGGTGGCCAAGTAAATGCTACTAAAAATCAATAGCAATCGCAATAGCATGGATAGACGAGGCAAGTGGGACTCCCAGTGTGAGAGAGACAGAGAGATAGATAGACACGGTAGACAGAAAGAGAAAGAGAGAGAGAGAAGGCAAAGAAATCCGAATGTAAATGTAACAAAGTAAACTTTGCCAGGCAGTTTTTCTGCCTTTAAAAAGTCGAATTACCTTAAGGATATTTGACTAAAAAGAAAAAATAAATATCGTCTACTTGATTACGACTGTATGACAATATATATAAAAAAAGTTAATTTGAGTTAAGGCAAATCATAATCAAGCAAATCTGCTGCAAATCTGTTAGTGATAATTTAAAAGTAGATGAGATTTGAGACGGTCAAGAATATAAGATGTCACCCTCTGAGCGAGCGTTATAAACATTCTAGATATAAGCAAATTCAAATTAAGGTCATGAAATCAAAGTGGGAATATCAATTCTCGTCAGAATTATTAAGAGGAAAGATAAAACATTCTTCTTTTGATACAATGTTATCTCAAAGTGTCTGAGAGAGGCGTCCTTATATTTTATTTTGTATTCGTACTTAAATTTTTCGTGCCTATTACAGATAGAGGGAGAGAAATATAGGATAACTATCTATAAGATATTTTTCGAGTTGTTGCACTTAAATTCTATGTTCCCTAATCTTTGTTGGGTATTTAAGGATATTTTTTCTTAACATTGCTTCCTCTGTCTTCTTTTCATATTCATATTTTCACTTCATAAGCTCGCCAAGATGACTTTGCACCTAAGGCAATGGCCGCCAAAAACATCAAACAGAAACCCTCTTACCTACTAGCCCACCCGCGAAATGTGTAGTAAAAGCGAAGATAAAAAAAAACAAAATATAAGAAACAAACAGAGCAAGAAATGAGCAAAAAGTCTAACGGTACTTGGCACTGGATCATAGCGAACTTAAATGACACTTAATCGCATGTATGTATACATTTACATATACATACATATAAATTCTTAAATACATATATAAATCATTAAGCTAACGTGCAGTAAGCGTTTGGACTAAGATACATACGTCGAGTTTATGCTAACATACATACATATGTACACAAAAATGAAATGGAGAGCGAATATATGTAGGCGCCAAGTGCCAACTGCGATCAAACTGAAAGCTGGAGAGCAACTGCTAAACAGCAAAAATGCATTTGACAAGTGGACGATAGTGCGATAGGCGAATACGGATTACGCGAAAAATGAGAACAGATCGAACTGAGTAAACACAATGTTATCTTAGCTACATGTTGTACGTTTATTGTTGTGCGAGGCTGACTTGAGTGTAACTAAGAGTGTGAGTTATCCACATTTTAGCTATGGGAAGAGAGAGAGAGAGAGAGAGAGATATTTCACTTATGTACCGTCTTCTGTTAGATTGAATTAATAAGGCAAGGTGAGCAGCTTTAATGTATCATATGTATTTGTGTATGATAACCACATTTTCTTAATTTCTCCATCTGTTCTATGACCTTAGAGAACAAAAACAAGCACTTTATTTATATGGATACATTATAAATGGAATAAAGAGATGAGGAAGACGAGACGGGAAATTTATTGTAATATTGAGTTTTTGAGTTGTTTCATTAAAAATTAAAAGCAAATGCTTTTAGGCTACAAGTTCAATAATAATGTGTCCATATTTGTCTGTTCGGCCCCCACGAGACCTGCCCAATGCCCATCTGTCATTTCCTTATCATTAAGTCCACAAAAGCTTGTGAACATACTTCAAATTGAGCGATTTCTGTTTACCACTTGATTGCACTCACCTTTTTGGGACAGGCTCTGTGGGCCAAACCTCAAAACTTCATTAGCCAAAAAGCACGCGCCTCAAATTGAGACAACAACAAAGACCACAACGGCTCCAAAAAATAAAAATCTTTGAAACGTTCGGAGCCATAAATTGCACGGCGGCAAAAATAAATGTAAAGCAAATGGCGCTAATTCAAAGTAGATTTATTTATTATGCCATTTTTCTTGCGGCAATGCGCCAAGAAATATGCTTTAAATTTTCATCACAGCCCATTGAAAATAGCCGAAAATGAAACAAAACTTTAAGACAGACAGCGAAAGAGAGGGAGAAAAAACCGATGGAAAACACACACAAATGAAAATGTACGACTTCTGCTCGTAGTCAGCAGAAATTATGCAACAAAAACAATAAAGAATTCCTTGGAAAAACTGTGGGGCAGCTGCGAGCTGCGAGCTGCGAGCTGCGAACTGTGAGCTGTGAATTTTCTTTTGCTAAGTACACGAGCATATTAATTTACGCACATCCTGTGGCGCCTCCTTTGAGAAGCGACGCACCTGCTGCGACAGCCTCTCCACTCATCAGCTCTAGCTTAAGGCAGCCTAGTCTGGACTGTTGATTTTGGCCATAATGCTAACGCATTTAAGCCAATTTTCGTGTCAAGTCTCAATGATTTATTAGCCAGACTTGCAGACAGACGCTGCTTAACGGCCGGATATAGAAGAGAGCCTGGCCGTTAGACGGTGTCAACAACCGCCCAAAAGTTGCACAAATTTGTCTACAATTTGTAAATGCCTTACTTTATATTTTGGTTGCTTTGTTAAGTTTGTTGACTTCGCTAATGATTACAATTAGGGTGGAATTCGACAGATGCTCAAAATGGAGCTGAGTTATGGAAGGTATGAAATTTAAAAGCGCTTCGAAGGATAAACAAAACGTGTAGGAAATGAAAGTGTGGATTGGAAAGCGAAAGCGAATTCACAAGTTCACTTCCTGGCAATTAAGAATCTTGAGCGGAATTTTGCTTAAAGAGGCAATCAGAATGAAACATAATAAATGAAAGCTTGTGAATAGCATAAAGAGTCATAATATATAAAGACTTGAGAATCGCATAGAGATATTTTATATCTGAAATTGAATAGGATGCTTTAAATAAAAAAATTCATGATTGCGTAGAGAGGCATTCAATATGATATCTGAACAATTATATAGAGCACATTGCACATGAAAACTTGAGAATTACATGGAGAGAGAGAGAGAAACATTAAAATAAGAACTTGAAAATAGCAATCAATATGATAACTGAAAAATGGTATAGATAGGCATAAAGTATACTAACTTGAGAATTGCATAGAGAAGCATTCAAAATGTAAATTTGACAATTGTATTCAGGTATTCAATATGAAACTTTTTATTATTTTAAATAAAAAGTTTTAAGGATTCTTAGATAATATATAGGGAGTTAATTAGTTTTATTTCATTACTCTAGTAAGCTTAGCATTGTGAAAAAGTCTTTAAGAAACAGCTGCATTTAATTTCATTGAAATCTTGAATAAATAATAAGGATCGCAAAGAGATGACTACTATGTTATTATACATTACACAGCTTTAAAATAATATTATTTTCGCTTTGTTTAATTTCATTTCCAATCACACATCCAATTTATTATCCTTCTAACATTTCTTTGCCACACGTACTTATATTTTTTTTTAGAAAGCAAGTTTTATTATTGTTTGCTTGGCGACCTTTCCCTTTTTTTATCTCGCAGTTATTTGAAACAAATTGTTTTTCTTACAAAATCAATTATTTTTGTCTTTAAGTTCAACATGTGACTTAACAACACAAAAGAAACTCATTATTTTAATCTAAGCATGTAAAAACAAACTTCTGTAAACTTTTTGTTTTTTTTTAATACCCTGCTTTTATTTATTGGATCTACTCCCGAAGGAGTCTAACAATAACTTTATCAAATCTTATAATAATATTAATTCACTAACAGTCATATAGACTTAATGAGAGTTACGGGACTGCTGGGCTGGAAGTTGCGCTGAAGGCAGGTTCGGTTGCAAACCCGAGATAAACATCTTGCAAGATGGTTAGGATGCATTGAAAGTTTGATGGCGTACTTCGCTTTTTGGTATGTTATTTCATCTTTTACTGGTAGAATGAATGTTCAGATCACTGTGAATGTTCTCGTTTCGAACGTGCTCAGGATCTTGGATTGTGCTCGTTGTATGATGTCAATGTTGCTCCTGCTTGCGTTCCCCCATAATTGAGAGCCATAAGTCCAGATAGGTTTAAGAACGGTGTTGTAAAGAAGGACCTTAAAGTCCGAACATAGGGGTGATCGGGCGTTTAGGATCCAATGAAGGCTATAGGTTTTCAGTTTTAGCTGCATTTTCTTTGCGTCAATGTGTCTCCGCCAAGTAAGACGTCTGTCAAGATGACCTCCAAGATACGTAACATAATAAGCTTGGGGAAGTTGCTTGTTGTTTAGGGTCAGCGGAGGACAGCTTTGGCTGTTGAGAGTGAACGTTACGTCCTTGCACTTTTGTTCGTCTGTCTGATAGCCACTTTTCGACTAACATCAAATGATCAACTAGTTGTACTGTTGCTTGAACTGGACTTAGAATCGCGGTATCGTCAGCAAACGTAGATGTTGTAAGACGTTCGCTTGTAGGGATATCCTCTGCGTAGAGGACATATAGGGTAGGCCCGAGTACGCTGCCTTGAGGAACTCCAGATTCTTTAATGTAGTCCTCAGACATAGTAGATTTGCATCTCACTGCAAATACTCTATTGTAAAGATACGATTCAAAAAGCTTGTGAGTGTATTCAGGCAGTATCGTTTTGATTTTGTACATGAGGCCATCCAACCAGACTCGATCGAATGCCTGAGATACATCAAGAAATATCGCACTGCAATATTCCCGATGTTCAAATGCAGTACGTATTTCTGGTGTTAAACGGTTAACATGCTCTATAGTTCCATGGTTTTCTCGAAACCCAAATTGATGTACTGGGATTATGTTGTGCTCTCTCAAATATGGAACTACACACGTCAGGATGCATTTTTCAAGTAGCTTTGACAGGCATGATAGAAGTCTTATTGGTCTGTAGGATGTTGGTGTTGTGTGATCTTTTCCTGGTTTCGGCATCATTATGATGATAGACTTTTTTTGTGAAGTATCCAAGTCTAGTAATTGCGTTGAACAGTGTGTAGATGAGGCAGATTGCACAGTTCGGGAGTTCAATTATCATTGTGTGTTATTAGATCTTCGCAGGGATACTTTTTTGGTTTTAATTGTTCTCTGATGATTTTTACAATCTCATTCGGTTGAAGTTCAAGTGGCTCGGTCGCAGTTGTGGTATGAGTTTGTACGGACGATAGTACAAATGAATTGGTTGCAAGATTTTCTGGCCCAACTGCCAAGAGAGTTTCTAATGGGAATGACTGTTTCTGTCGGCGCGCTAAGACTGGGATGAGCTTTCCAGAGTGGATGCTTTGTACTGGTTGGCGATAATTGCTCTATGTACCGGTGTTGTGCGTTTTCTTCTTCCCTTAAGAGCCCTGGCGAGTCTCCGTGTAGCTTCCTTAAGCAGTTGCTTTGATGATGGCGATCTGTGGTACTGCCAATTTCGACGCAATCGTCGCTTTTCTAGCAGGAGTTGTTCAATTTGCAGATTAGTTTTAGATTGGTTGGTTTGTACATTCCTCTCTTGTGCCTTTGAGATTTTAACTGCTGCAATGAGAACAGACTCCAATGCCTCGACGGAGCTGTCAATTTCGGCTTCGATATTGAGCTGCTCGGGTAAATCGATGTGGGAACTCACATATTTCTTGTACATAAGCCAATCGGTTCAAGTGTTGTTAGAATATGTGAATGATCTACGATTTGCGGACATTGGAGAAGACTTAATAGAACGGGAGAGTGGTCGGATAAAAGGTCCGTGAGTGCTTCGGCACTTATGAGGTTCCGTGCGATGTTTTTTGTCACTGCAAAGTCAACCAAGTCTGGTAGTTTTCTAGGGTCCGCTGGACAATATGTAGGCCACCCCGGAGAAATTAAATAAGGTTTATTACTTATTTTGATTATTGCATTAAATACCTGCTTTTCTTTGGGGTTCACAAGTTGAGATCCCCAGAGCGTGTGCTTGGAATTGTAGTCTCCTGCTGCTATGAATCGATCTCCAAGAGATCTGTAAAAGTCCGTGAATTGATCTTCAGAGACTCAAAAGCTCGGCGGACAGTATATAGCGGCTATGTTAAGTTTGCTGTTTTCCGTTTGTATGTTTATAGAAGTAGCTTGCAGATAATTTGTTGCAAACCTTTTATGGAAGTGATGTTTGATGCGGTTTCTTCCGGTTCCGCCGTATGCTTTTCCGTCCGGATGACCTGTACCGTAGAACAAATAACCCCGTATTTGGAACTTGTTTTTGTTTGTTAGGTGCGTTTCTGAGAACAGCATTGCATCGATGTGTTTGTCATATAGGAATTGAGTTATTTGAAGTTTATTATTATATTATTTAGAGAAGCCATTGATTATTTGGAGTGTTGTTTTGCAAGCATCTGTATTAAAGTATTTTGGTTTTGCATAAGGTTTTCCATTGTTGTTGTTATCATGAATGACATAAAGTCCATCATGCTTTGCTGCCGACTTGATAAAGGCGCTTCAATAGAACTTTGTGGTTGCTCCAAGGGCTGCCGAACGTTTGCCCTATTCGGCTCTGTTTGGATTTCATGAAGTAATGACGTTGAAGGGGCTGCCTTTTCTAGACCTGTTCTTAGAGCACTAGCAAACGAGATGCCCTTAATGGTGTTTGCTGGGCCAAATAAGACCTGGCTGCTTTGGCGAAGAATTTATCTGACGTAATTTGGGAAGTTAGAACTCCATTTGATGTGTGATGCGCGTTTGATACGGCTTTTTAAATCTTTGTAGACTGGGAATCCTCTGTAGTTTCCTCCACCGTTTCCACTTTCACTTCTTCGTGTTTATATCATCTTTGTTGGCGGAGCAGGCGGAAGATTCGTGAGAGTCACCACAAGCGACGCAGACTGGTCGTGCAGTATGCACGTATTGCCAGGAATATGGTGTGCCCATATCCTGGCAATTGAGCATTGCACTGGAGCGTTGCGCTTATGCGGTTCTTCTACAGTGATTCTCCGATGGGTGCACTTCGTTTTTCTTTAGAATTTTGCTCTCTGGCTTGAGCTCAACTCTGAAGATTATATATATTTATTACTGTTTCTGCATGGAGGTTTTTATCTTTGAGTCCCCCTATGATTTTTGCGGGTGTCACTGTCGATTCGATTCGCTTTAGGACAACTTGAAGTCCTTTGGAACTTTTGAGCTAATATGTATAAAAGTTTTTACCTACTTCATTCAGGTATTTGGTCACTACACGGTGGTCTGCTTCTGGGTAAATTTGCACTTTTGATTCGTGTATATTTCCTTTTCTTAAATGAACTATATGAAATTTTGCATTTCCAATTAGTGCTGATAGTTTGTTCACTAATGTACTCGAGCTTTGCTCGCGACTGTATATAGGTGGAGGCTTAACTTTTTTTTTGCGTACGCCCCCTTCGATTGATTCGGTCTGCTGAACAGGATGGGGATCAGCATCTGCCAGTAGGGCATATCCATTTGGGTTCGGTGCCTCAATGGTTCCGCCACTATTATTGCCACGGGTAATTTTTAGTTTGTTACCAGATTTTGTATTTTGTGGGTTAAACTGTAAACTTAGCTCGGTACAAATATTCATAACGAATTCGCATAAACAATGGCAGTTTTCTTCTGTAGATATTTTATTTATAACTTTTTAAGTTAATTTTCCATGAAGTAAAAATAAATATGCTAATATATACTTCAGTTTTCAAAAACTAATTTGAACCATTAATATCTCGTGAGCTGTACTGGAATAAAAGTCTTCGAGGTTTTCCAACTGAAGAAGAGCTGTATACTCTAAGAATTATTATTTGTCTAAAATATAGATTAAAACAACAAGGATGACTGATTTTAATGGGTATCTAGGCAGATAAATTAAAAAAGACCGTCACCATTATTAAAAAATAGAACGGGAAATCAGTTTATAATTCTTTAATTATTTAGGATGATACTTTTATAAAACAATAATTGATTTTGCTCTATAACTTTGAAACTTTTGATTTTCATCAAGTGTTGCGGATATTCTTTCATTTAATCTGCAGCTGAGCAATATTTTTTTTTAATTTTTTGGCACTTGCTGCGTACCTGGCCCAACTTTCGCAGCTTACTTGGTCAGCAAACTTGGCAGATGATTATAAAAGTTGGAGTTGCGTACGTGAGCACAGATTGTGACAGAAGAGAAAAAAGGAGGAATGGAAATAGAAAGCTACTGATGCGATTAGTTTGGGGCGAATCTCTAGACTTTGTTGCGAGTTTAAAAAGTAAAGCTCTCCTCAGCTATTTCAAATTAGCTGAGTAAAATTTAATGTTGAAATTTTGTGGAGATGAGTGCAGTTAACCGTTAGCAGCCAATGCACTGTCACGTGCCAAGAGGTCAGTGGAAGCACTCCAACAAATTTATCATATCTCATTCAGCTAGAAGTCAGTGCTGGTTGCCTTGGCCATAAAATATTTGCTAATTGAGTTGTGTGTTTGGCTGTTGCATTTAGTTATTTTTTGTTGATATTTACCAATGCGAGAGTTTTCGTTTTCATGACCGAAATTGTTTGCTGCCAGCTGCCATTTGCCCAGGGCATAGGTCAAATGCAAAGTGCCAGGTCTCGAACTAAATTAAATTTCTCTGTGTATGTGTGTGTGTGTAATGGAGAACTACAAAGGCGACTTCAAACAAGACTCGAACAAACGAAGCTAACGTGAAATGATGCTAAAAACAAACATTCGCCAAGAGGCAAGAGCAAAAAGCGCAACAAGATACGGAGCAGCAAAAACAGGTGCCGAAGTTAAAATACCCTAGAGCGCAAGAAAAGTAAGAAGCGGAAAAACAATTATTATTTATAAACAGCTAAGCTATGTATAATTATGTATAAATAAATCTTTGCTTATATTTACGTATTTTTATATGCATATACGTAAATAGCTGTATTTAAATCAAGCTGTACATTCTGCATGTACAACCATATATACCATTTAGAATTGCTCAAAAGGAGGATACAAAATTAAATACAAATTACAGCAACAACAGTTACAAGAACCACAACAACAAGAGCACACACACTTCACACAATAAAGCAACAAAACGCCTCAAAGGCCAACATCAGCCGTGATTGTCGTTGACTTCTCTCGTCGCTCCTCTCTCTGCTCACTTTTTTTGTTGCCTCTGCTTCTGTTATTCTGCTCTGCTCGTTGCTCAGCCGCTCCGTCGCGACGGCCAAGCGACGTGCTAAACAATGCAAAGAGCAAAAAGTGTTGCATACTTTTAGTAGCAACGCAAAAGCGTGTGAAAGATGCACACACACATACCAAAGCACACACTCACACAATGAATGCTGGGCACGGCAAGAGCTCGAAGGGGCGTCCAATTTTTGCAGCCAGTTGGGAAATTGTTGAAAAATTGTCAAACAATTGCTCTGCAAAGGATTGGGGCTGCTCGATGTTTAACTGTGCAGGGAATTGGGCGTGGCAGGCGCACAAATATTACGAAAAGACACAAAGAAACAGTTAAATGCAATCAGAGCAGGGAAGAAAGAGAGAGAGAGAGAGAGAGAGAGAAATTTAATCTGACAAAGTCGTAGCCAACGCAGAAAACGTGCAATGCAAGAATTTTGATATAGCGCTAAAGTTTTCACTACGTGATTAAAATCCTATTAAAAGATGGGAAAAGCAAAACTATCTGACTATCTGACTATCAGACTTTCAGACTATCAGACTATCAGACATGCATGACAGCAGCGGGCAAAAGTTTTTGATAGCTGAACGCCGAAAAGTTTTAAAGCTTATACATAAATAAATATTGAGTTCTGTGTATTTAATTATATCTATACTTATTTGTTCCTATGACAACTTTTAATTACAATGGCAGAATATATGTTCTTTTTAAAATAATTGTTAAATGTTTGCAGCTCAAAAGTCACAAGTTAAATTTTGAATGTGTTTATAGTTTTTGGGTGCTTTCCTTTCTCAGGATATGAGTTTGGCTGACTTCAGTTATCTGTTGTGTGGGAGTGCTTAACATATTATTGTGCTTTATCCTACATTAACTGCTCTTTTAGAGTTTTTTCGAGTTAAAAGTTACTTCTTCATGGCTTAAAACAACAAGTTTGAAAATTATAAGGCTTCATCATATAAGTCATTACCGTTATTCGAAATATGTTATTTTGTTTGCATCACATAAGTAAAGATATATGATCTATATTTCTCATTAATCATACACACTTACTGCTTAAACATTTTCGATGTAATATCATAATAATTAAATAAGTATAATAATTTAAAAATACAATGTTAACTTTTAGTTTTATAATAGGTTAATGTTATTGTTATATTTTAATGTTAATGTTACATATACATAAGTCTAAATTTGTTAAAGATACATATAATTCCTTATTAGAATAAAGCGAAACAATAAACGTGCATTTGTATTTAATTCATCAATTATAATTTTGATAAAGAATATTTGAAAAAAAAGTTGACTCAACGTATACTCAAAAAAATATTATCAATATAGCAAGAATTGAAAAATAGATAGTTTAATAAATAAATAATTAAATGAATAATGATATATATATAAATTATTTATTAAATATAAAGTTAAGTAAATATTTAATACATGATAAAAAAAATGCTGAATACATTTACAAACATATCTCTGAAGTAAATGTTATTTAAATGTTAATAAACTAGTCATTAGTAAACATTTTAAGTAAGCATCAATTCAACCCAATAATAAAAAGAAAATACAATAAAATTTCAGAAATCAATGTTCAATTAAAAATCTATAACATATTTCCAAACAGAATGCCACAGACATCCCTTTCTTAAAATTTCATTGCATCATAAATGTCCCATAAACCTGATGATTTTGCAAAAAAGTCTTGTGACCTCATATGAATTTGGATATATGCTTATAATCAAGAACAACTCGCTTTAAATTCAGTGCGTTGCGCACTGAAAAAGTTGCTCAACATGTCAAGTCATAAACCCAACAACTGTTCCGACGACCCAAAGCGCCATCAATCAGAGTGTCAATCACTTTTTTGTGTCCAGCCAGAAGCCAACGGCCTAAGTAGATGCTTTCATGTTTAGCAACAGACACACACACACACACACACACACATACATACATGCACACGCACACATTTGCGGGGATTTTGAGCGGTTGAACATTGTTGAACAATGTCAACTGTTGTGTCCACTTGTTGAGCTGCCCACAAGTCATGGACAAAGAAAACTTAAGTGGCCACAAAACACGGCTCTGGGTTGCCATCTATGTGTGTGTGTTTGTGCACATTTGGGCAGAGACAGGCCACAGTTGACGCCAGGCAGCCACAATTCGAATGCGAATGCGAATGGGAATACGCATACGCCATGTGGGCGCTTTAATTATTCTGTGAACGGCTTAGATCTTAGGGCCAACTTAAACAGCCACTAAACCCAACCAACCAACAGCACGTCCTTCACAACTGCCCCACAGTGTGCAATGAGCCAAACTGGTGTTTCGGCCAGCCCCGACCACCAAGCTCCCTGTCACTCACATAATTCCGCTCAAGTGACAAGGAGAGCGGCGGCTAGAGCCGGGCGACACTCAAAAGTTTGTTGGCACTTGGCAGCCACACGCCAAGTTGACCTTGTGCTAAGCAAAAGCAAACGCAAATAGAGCGTGTTAGCTCCCCCTTTAGGGGTTTTCCCTTCCTCCATCCCTCCCGCTCTCCCTCTCTATCTCTCTCTCTGTCTCTCTCTCTGTCTCTCTGGCTGGGCTTACCTTAGTGTCAGCTACAAAAATCGAACAAAGTGACGTGGCTGGAATTCATCTCTGAAATATAAGATACTTCTGCTTTAATTTGTCAAAGGACTTGCACGAGTAGCTCTTATTATTGTGCTTGAGCTTAAGGATTCGCTGCGCAGCTCTAGGAAAGTCGGACAGGTACTAAGTCAGATAATCCACAAAGTATTCGAGTTACTTGACTGCAATTGAAACTTTCTTGTTATTCTGTATATTTTTAGAGCAGTGTTTATCCTCAAAGAATTTTGTAATTTGTTGTTTTTAGCATAAATAAATATTTGTTTTTATTTATTTTGTTTTTTTAATTAATTTTTTTTATTTTTCATACAAAAATATAAATATTTTTTTATTTAGCAACACATTTTGTATATTTTTAATTTTAAAATTTGTAATGGTTTTTCTAATCATTAATAAAATTTAAAAAGAAATTTGTTTTTCTTTTTCTATTTACTCCTTTGCATATATACTATTTGTTCTTACTTAAAAACTTGAAAAAGTGTAGTAGTTTTTATTAGTAAAATTTATAGTTTAATATGTTAATAATAATATACATAAAGTTATATTTAAAATACTTTTTCTATAATTTATTAAGGAAAATATTCCGTTGAAAACTATGTACGTACAACCATAGATATTTTACAACTCTATACTATCAATTCTATTCCAACTGGAATATGAATAAATTATTTGAGTTTAAGACAGATATAATAATTCTATTGAATATCAGTGCAATAAATACATATTATCTGTTTGTACTTACCCAGATGATGTGCTATGTGATCCCGTTCCTCGGACTCGCCAATTATGAAATCGGAATGCTGTTGCTGATGGTGCAACAGATCCAAATGATGCTGATGCATTTCGCTGTCCTCGTCGTGGGCGTCCTGTGCGGCTGCCAGAGACCGCGAGAGGGTCAACCAACTGGCCGAGACGGCGGCAGCGGCAACAATTAGCCATGAGCATATTTCCGGCATTTTATGTTTCCGCTGCAGTTTCATTGCTGCTGCTGCTGTTGCTGTCGCATCCGCTGTCAGCGGAAATATTTTAATTTTCATTTTTATTTGTTTATGCGTTTTTTTTTTTTTGCTTTTCGCTGTTCACTCTTTCCCCTTGGCTATTTAATATTTTCCCTTTTGCTGTTTGGTCTGCTTTTGTCAATGTTTACGCGAGTAGTTGCATAGTTTTGCTCGGGGAACGTTTGCTTATTTGCTCTAGACTCGCATATACTTTATCTGTGCGAAAATGAAAATGTCTTCCTTATCTTAGTTTCAATGGCTGGCAATGCAACTCATTGCGACTGTTAAATATTTACGCACAACAATTTGTTCAGCCCTTGGCTGAGTGGCGAAATGCATTTTGCATTGCAAAGCTGCAGGCGCTTCCCTATGGACCTCGTCGGTGTCCTCAACTGCAAATATAAATATGTATAAAAATTATATCAAAATGCATGGCATGTTTTAATATCCATTTTTTACTGTTATTACATGCTTCTTTTTTTACTTTTTTACTTTGTATAAGTTTTCATCATGGCATTATTAAATATCATTTCATTATTTATTCATTTGCATAACGCAGCGTTTAACAGTTTCACCTCCTCCCCCTCCGGGTTTCCTCCCTCCCTTCTCGATGAGTGGTTATAAATTATGTGCTAACAGCATGCATAGCCGGCATTAATAGTTGCCAACTTTGTGGCTTAATTATGGTTGCATGAGCTGCGCTTATCACTGATACGGCCCCAAAGAGAGAGTGAAAGAGAGAGAGAGAGAGAGAGAGAGAGAGAGGGAGAGATAGAGACAGAGAATCAGTGAATTTTCCATTTAAAATTCTTTTAGAAATTTCCTTTCAGCTGTAAGTGCACAACCCTGTGGCAGCAGTTGCACAGGATTCCTGTTGAAAAAAAAAACATTTTCAAGTTCAACTAAAGCTTAAATTTAAACCTAACAATAAACTATTGGTATATTATTATCAATGAACACACATTTATACATATGTATATATTTATAAATTGGGATTTATATTTGGTCCAAATTATGCCTAAAATGAAATTCTAGTTCATATTTCTAAGCCTGGGATAAAATTTAAATACCATTTATTCCACACCAAACGAAGCTCTAAATCAGGACTTATTACATATTACATAATTCATGTTGGCTGTGCATTATTTTGGAAAATTAAAAAGCTTATCCATATTTCTCAGTTCTATTTAAATACTCGTTAACTAAACGAAAATAGTATATTCAATATACTATATTGGTCCATCATGCTATCCGCCTTTCCGTATGTGCGTTAAGTTCTGTAACGTTCTACGATATTTTATATATTCTGATTAGAATATAGTTTCAATAAAATTGAAATGGAACCTCTTATATAACTAGTATCTAAAACATTTTCATGCAAAAAAAAATGTTTGTTTAAAGATGCAGCAATCATAGCCAACGTCTCAAAAGTTTATCTTCACTTATATATTTAATAAAATGTAAAAAAAAGTGTTTACGCATTCATTTTGTGTGTCAAGGCGAATAAACAGACTCTCACATAATATTCAAAAAACTGCGCTTCAAAAGATCAGCTTAATGTGAACGTGCAACACAGTCAAGGTTACGAGTCGTCGCTCATTAGCTACGCTTCACATGACGGGTTGGGATAACGAGACGTATGAGTAACTTGACATGCTTCATTTGTTGCATAAGCAGCTTGCAAATGGACCATCGCACAAGTGCATAGGATAGTACTGCTGTATATAATATATATGAGGAGCTGGAAGCTTGGAGCTTGGAGCTTGGAGCATCAAAACGGATGCCGCCTTTAATTGCTTGGTGCGCGCAAATTAGAAAACTCGCCGAGTGGGCACATACAATAAACGGACGTAAATGGCAACTATGTAGGACAAATGGTTAGGCAATGGGGTGGGGGAGAGGAAGGGGGGCGTATGCCAATGGCAACTTGAGAACAAAAGTCAAGCATAACACAACGGGAAGCGGCTGAAAGGCATTTAAACTTTTGGACAAGTTTAATTTCCGTCGAAAGCGACTCAACTAATGAAACAGGGAGAGAGAGAGAGAGAGAGCTGGTGGGAGGGAGACAGCATGGACAGCTATGAAATTGAAAGCACTTACAATCTTTGATGGAGTTGAGCCTGCTCGGCAATCAACTAATTGCGGTGTGCATTCGGCATTGTCTTTATAGTCTCTCGACTTCAAGTCTTGCCAACGACGTCCACAATCTGTCTTTAGGCCAAAATATAATAAAAAAAAATGACAACAAAATAGAAACAAAAAGTAAATAAATAAAAAGGCTCGCTGGCATTGTTATTATCTGGTTATTACATATTACTTTTATGATCATCGCCGCTGTCGCCGTTTTTTATCAGTCGACCAGGTGAAATTAATGAAGAAAAATGTCAGGCCTGACCTTTTGTCCAGCCTGTTTGAACTGCGCCCTTTGTGCCCTCTTCTGACCAGCTGTCTGGCTTTATGGCTTTTTGGGGTTTTCAGTTTCCATTGGCCGCTGCAAATGCCATAAAGATAGCAACGGGCTACGCAACACCAAAAGGCGTTGAAAACTTGAATAAAATGTGACAAATGGTTTTTTATTTAATAAATTGGCTTAACCGCTTGTCGTGTTCCGGCCCATATAACCTATATAGCAGCGCACCCAAACAAGGCCCCGATCTGACATTTACGAACGTAATTGAGTAAATGTGAAATGATTACGAGTCAGGGATTACGCACTCTGACACATTCTTTGTTCTTTGATGGGGCATCACACAAAATGTATTTTTGCAGATACATTTGAAGTCTGCAGTTATATATTATGAATCAGGGTGATGTCTTTAAATTATTGAATTAAAATTATTGATATAATTCAAATTATGAATAACTATTTGAAAGGAAGAGCATTAATACAGATGTATACAATGCGCATATTGAGTTTGTTTCAGATATTCGATAACGTCTACCGTCTCTTCAATGATATGAAAAAAAATGTTTTCGAGACTCCGTTTTTCAACATATCTTTTACATATTTTTAGATACAGTCACCAAAATTTTGCATTTAGCTTTGTGTAAATAAAATACATTTTTATTAGACTCTGTTCCCAAAGGGAAAAAGAGGCTATTGGATTTATGCAATGTCCGTCTTGCTGTCTGTCCGTCTGTCTGTATGAACGCGCAGCATTTGGACACTATAGAAGCTAGAGACTTGTAATTTGGAATATATACTCCGCGTCAGATCAAGTTTGAGTATTTTTTCGATACGCCCACAGAGGGCGTGGAAAATCGGGAAATGCTATATCTATTAAGACTAAGAAATGGGATTTAAAATATATATTCATGTACACCACGCAGACGTTTTAAGATATAGTTTACATATCTACGCCCATTGTGGGAGTGGCAAATCGGATAAAACTATATCTTCTACAGTTTTGAAGCTAGAGCATCCAAATTTGGCATGTGGGTTACTATTAACCTTCCCTTAAGTTAGATCAAAAAGTTATATACCCACGCCCCCTGGGGGCGTGCGTAATCGGGAATATATATATAGCGACTTGTATAAATCCTATAATATTTTGAGCGTTATAAGAGCTTGGGCCTTGAAATACATGTGCAAGTAGATCACCCGGAATCCAAAATATATATTATAGATATTTACGCTTATTGAGGGCGTGGCAAATCGGATAAAACTGTATCTCCTACAGTTTTAGAGATAGAGCGTCCAAATTTAACATGTGGGTTACTGTTCATGAAATTTAAATTTGCGAAAAAAAAAAAATAATAATAATCATAATGTAAGCCACCGTAAAACAAATTCTAGTTGACCTAACTGGGGATTGAAGCAGGGTCTTCGCTACCACAACGCAAGTCTGTTTAACCAAATCAAAACACTTCCAAACTCAGTTTGGCACACAGTCGCGCAAGAGACGCCGTGGTGTTGTGGGTAGAGTGGTGGCATGCGAAGCGCGTGACCCAGGTTCGATTCCCAGCGCTGCCGCGTGATATTATCATTTAATAAAATGTTTTTTTTAATTTTTTTTATAACTTCAATGTTATTTAATGGATTTTGATAAAATTTTCAGCATAAATCCTTATATTTTATCAAAACAAATTCTAGTTGACCTAACTGGGGCTTGAAGCAGGGTCTTCGCTACCACAACGCAAGTCTGTTTAACCAAATCAACACACCAAACTCAATTCGGCGCATAGTCGTGAAAGAGACGCCGTGGTGTAGTGAGTAGAGTCGGTGGCATGCGAAGCGCGTGACCCAGGTTCGATTCCCATCGCTGCCGCGTGATATTATCATTTATTAAAATGTTTTTTTTTTATTTTTTTATAACTTCTATGTTATTTAATGGATTTTGATAAAATTTTCAGCATAAATCCTTATATTTTATCAAAACAAATTCTAGTTGACCTAACTGGGGATTGAAGCAGGGTCTTCGCTACCACAACGCAAGTCTGTTTAACCAAATCAACACACCAACCTCAATTTGGCGCAAGAGACGCCGTGGTGTTGTGGGTAGAGTCGGTGGCATGCGAAGCGCGTGACCCAGGTTCGATTCCCATCGCTGCCGCGTGATATTATCATTTATTAAAATGTTTTTTTTTTATTTTTTTATAACTTCTATGTTATTTAATGGATTTTGATAAAACTTTCTGCATAAATACTTATATTTTATTAAAAATACGGTTTTACCTAAAAAATTAAAAAAAAATGTAAATGTGGCTTTATTTGCAACTGAACTTATATTAAATTGATTTTCTGAAATGTGGAGCCGGTATCCATAATCAAAATAGTATTTTATTTTAAAAAAAGCTATATGTAAAATTTGATGACTGTAGCTAAATTGATGTAAAAGACATGCCTAAAAATGGAATCTCGATAATCTCGCGTTCAAACATACGGACAGACGGACGGACGGTCTACATATTTATTGGGCCTACACACCTTTAACAGGAACAGAGTCTGACGCAGTCGGTGGCGCCCGACTGCAACGTTCTTACTTGTTTTTTTTCTTAATTTTGGTTACCGGCTCCACATTTTACAAAATCAATTTAATTTAAGTTCAGTTTTTTTTATTTTTTATGTCTAATATTATTTCAAATAAAATTAAAGGATTCAATGCTGAAACTTTCATCAAAATCCGCTTAGTATCATAGAAATTATTAGAGAAATCATTTTGTGAATAGGCAAAAGCACGCTGCAGCAAGAGCCAAGAGCATGCCTTTTCTCTATACCTGTGCACACATGCATTGAAATACTTGCACTCTTTGCAATGAGAGTGTGCCGTCACGGTATAGCGATGATTCGCAGGTTAGGATGGATTTTCAACTAGACATTTTTTTTGTTGTATTCATATTATTATCTCCATGTATATATGTAAAAATGCAAGCTACAAAGGTTCAGGGGACCTCGTAGTCGGGCACACCCGACTAAAGCATTCTTACTTGCTTTTTTATTGGAGTGGTCTATATAAATGTAATTTTCAAATTTTTAGATATCTCCCTCTAACAGCACCCAAAATATTAAGAAATATTTTGTATAAATTTCAAAACTTTGACTTTAATACTAAAAAAGATTTTGAGACATACAATGTCTGCAAAATTTTACTATGAAAGCTTTAAGACTCTAGGATTAGGAGAACAGGCGAACATAAATACTTCATATGGCCAGAGATAAATTTTTTTTTTCATTTAAAGCTTCTATCATAAAAGAATGTACCTTTTTGCAAGAATGTAGAAATTTATAATATATATATATATATATATATATATATTATTTCGTACCCAAATAATAATTAAATAGACGATTTAAAATAATTTTCTGCTAAAAAAAGACATTCATTTTTCGAGATCTGAGTTCGCATCTTCTCAATCAAATATTTTTGAAAGGGTTTCGGTTATAAAAAACTCTTTAAAAAAATTATTATTAAAAAAATTGTTATGCAGAACTTTAAATTATAGATCATCGCTTATTGATTAATGTTTTAAATATAAAGAAATAAACAAAGGCAAGACAAAAATTGAAAAATATTATAATTACAAAACAAACGGCTTACAAAAACAAGTAAGAACGATCCTGGACCAAGTCCGAGGTCGGTCGGGGTTTCAAACAACCTAGGGGTTTCACACAACCACGCACGCCTATTAGTGCAAAAACAAAATAAACTTGTACTGCGTATGGTATACAAGAATATATATCTTAAATCTCAAATCTCTAGCATTTGTGGTTTACGAGATCACTGCGTTCATACGGACGGACAGACGGACGGACGGACAGACGGACAGACGGACAGACGGACATGGCTAGATCGACTCAGCTCGTCGTCCTGATCAACAATATATATACTTTGTGGGGTCTGCCACGCCTCCGTCTGCCTGTTACATACATTGTCACAAAACCATTATACCCTGAATTCCCATTTTCAATGGGTTCAGGGTATAAAAATGAATGTCCGTCTGTATGTCCTCGATGAACTCAAAAATTACTATTCCAATTATTATGATAATTGGTATATATATATGTATTTTTCCACGGAGAAGGTTTGTGTGATATGCTCATTGATGCCATTCGTCAGCAGGTGGCTCTTTACAGTAGCAATTTCTGCCCCGTTCAACCGATTGTCGTAAAAATTAATATTCCATGTATTTTTGAAACAAAAAGCGAACGATAGAGACATTTCGAATTTGAATAGATTGCGAAATTCATATCTCGCTAACATTATATTTGGGAGTGTTTCTCGAATAATTTTGTAATTCTGCCTCCAAAGCAAGGAGCAATTAGCCGATCTACACCTGAAGCGCGAAAGAGAAGAGCATTACAATCCTCAGAAACAGACTTGCAATGAGCATCAAGGCTGGAAAATCGTCAAGTACACGCCGCTGAGACCCGTTCGTCTGAATCGTCTGAACAACGAGAAGTAAGGTTAGAAACTGATCGACCCGTTCTTCTGAGACAACTAAACTACGGGAAAGAAGGCTGGAAAATGTTCGAATAAGCACTGCTCGATCAAGACGAACACTGCACGCTGATTTGAATCTTAGTGCTTTCCATTATGACAGTAATCATGATTACGGTCTTCATCCAAATGTCGTCATTGGAAAAATGGATAAAATTTGCATGTACTGTAGTGCAATCAAATTTAAAAATGAAACGCCTAGACTGTGCTGCGCCAGTGGAAAAGTTAAGCTACCACAATTACATTCACCACCCGAACCACTGTCAACGTTTCTATCTGACGTAGCAACGCCCCCCGGGAAAAGTTATTCGATTGTCTGAAACAAACTCGATATGCGCGCTGTATACAAGGACCTTCATGCAAGATTTATCTAGCTCTTGCAGGTTCTGAGATCGACGTGTTCTACGATCGACACGATTTCGCATTTTCATATACAAATACAAATTTTTTTTTCAAATACAAAAACAAAATTTGTAATTAGATTTGGTTTTAAAAGTATGGTATAAAATATAAATCTAAATCTCTACTACTTACCACTAGCTTATTGGCTTTCTGTATCTGTATCGGGACAACATGCGTAGCTCGATTCGAAATCGAGTTTTGGTTAGTCAATTGTCTAAGTGCCCCTGGGCCATTTAGACAACTAAAGGAATTAAACCATATTATATTGATTCTGATTCATAAGTAAAAAGTCAAAGTCTAAGAAGAGCTGCTTCTAAGTGCCAACATATTCTTTTAGCCTTAAGATAAGCAGAGGTCAAAGAGCTTCAACTCATATTTGAATCAAAAATATTCCCCAGTTGAATGTTGTTCGCAACTTTTGTGCTAGCTTTGATTAACAGCTTAGAGACCTAATGCGACGCAGATGGTGCTCCCTAGGCAAATCAGCTCGAAAGCCAAACAATGTCATAATGATAAATAGCTCACACACAGATAGAAAGGGAAAGAGAGAGAAAGAAAGAGAGAGAGAGAGAACGAGAGGGAGATAAAGAGTGCAACTGTGAAGTCTTCAGGCTAAGAGGCAATTTTGACTAAGCAGTTGACACCTTTTTGGCTGGCGCATCATTAACATTCTCATTGCGATTGTCAATACTGGCAGCTGGAGGTGTTTAGTGTTGTGTTATTTGTTGTTTGTCGCAACTGTTGTTTGTTGGCATTTACCGTTGTATTTGGACGTTGCTTATTGTATGGCTTTGCTTTGTTTTGGCAACATTTTCTTTCATTTCCTTTTTATCAACGACTGTCAATCGTTAAATGACAAACAATGAAATGTGGCAACAGAGCGCAAGGGGATCCTTCGACAAACAAAATGGCGGCCAAATGATTTCAACTGTCATTTCGAGCCGCTAATCCTGCATGCCTTTCGCTTATTCTCTGGCCAACAAAATAACAAATGACAATGCCCCCTTATCCTGACTCTTATCCTTATCCCCAGCCCTTGTCCAGGAATTGTTTTGTTTTCTATTCTACACGCGATGTTCTTCCATGCCTCTCCGCATTCCTATATATATATATATATATATACATTTCTGGGCAAGCTTGCGTGTCGGCAACTGCAGCAGCTGCTTGTCGCATAAAAGGCTTGTTTTATGTCACCTGCTGGCATCGTTTTTCGACTCGGTCAGGTCTTTTGCCGGTGTGCTCAACTTTCGGTTGCAGAGCTGTCGCTCATAATGTGCATAAAGCGTCAGAAATTAAGCCAAAATACCTACTGGTCATAAAAATTGTCTGGCAACTCGTGTTGGCAACTAACATATTTTAGGTGTTGTTGTTGCCAAGAAAAGAGCCAGTTGACACCCAGCGGAAATCGCTGTCTAAAGTGAAAGCTTTCGAGCATTTCTTGACAGTTGTTGCTGTTTTCTCTTACAGTTCTTGTAAAACTTATAAACTTAAATAGTTGTTTTCGAAATAGAGGTATTTTTAACGGAATTCTCTAAAACTTTCAAATATATATGTTTCCTCTCATGATGATTTGGGGCATGTGCAAGATTCGAATGAGGGCCAATGATGAAACAATGAATTAGGTAGTTGTAAATTGACTGATGGGAACAGACGCTATAGCTGGATAAGATTATTTTGTATCTATGATTTGATTCTCTTATGCAACAGAAAGATCTTCACATAAATATCCAAATGTCCTGGATTCACATACATGTATCGGACTTACGTTCAATTGGTCGGGCCTAGTTAAGTCGACTTATAAATGTAATTATATTTATCATTACCATAAAAAATAAATTAAATTGCTTTCAATTTTTTAATACTAGTTTGAAATATTTTGTAACTTAAGCAGTGTCCTTACAGATGTCAATTATAATTAATAATTTTAATAATTATCGTAATAATTTCATTAGTATTTGCTTTTACACCCTTGATCGGCAAGTCGAGCTGAGTTTATATAAATATTTTCGTCTGTCAGTCCGTTCGCCCGTATATTTGTGTGTCCACCTATCGCACTACATCGATTGCTTTATTTAATCTATCTCCAATATATATCAAATTTCTCACTGATTAAAGTCTGACGCACTCGAATGGCTAATTTGTTGTAGTCAACCAGAATGTGCTCGTTTATTCCGTGCTGCGAGTGCAGTTCGTTGCATATCGAGTTAAAATGAATCAAGTCAAAGTCCTGCTGCATATCAGCACGTCGTCCTGGCCATGTCCTTGCGTCAGCTGTCAGTTTTCTTTTGCACTCAGCTGCTGCAACTGCTGCTGATGCAACTGCTGTTGCTGCTGTTCTGTTGGTCTCTTCTCGGCTGGAAAATGTTTTAATATAACACGCACACAAATGCACAATGCGACGCCAACGAGCTCTGACACCCGCGCACACTAACTAGCCGTCGGGTAGGCCCCTTGCCACATGCCACTTGCCCCCTGCTACTTGCCGCTTGCCCCTTGGCCAGCACGCGTATTGCAATTTTTTTCGCCCTGCATTTGATTAACCTACTATGGCTGGTGGGCATGGCAGTGGGCGTTATTGTTGTTGCATTTGCCCAACCGACAACTTTAATACGCAGGAAAAGCAGGAAAGCCAGGAAAAGCGGGTAAAAGTGTGGGAACGTTGCTGTAAGAGCAAGAAATGCATAAATACATAAAAAATTGGCCAGCTTACAAGCAGGTTTACATATGCAATGAGGCTGAGGTATGTCTGTGTGTGTGTGTGTGTGTGTGTGTGTGTGTGTGTGTGTGTGTGGAGTGTTTACATTGTTGCAGCAAAGATTTTTGCCAACACGTGTTTGCTTTCGCTCGCATCCGTTTCCTGTTGGTTTTCCTTGCCAGCCATCTCGAAAGTTTTGACTTTAAGTTGGCTACGTGACGGACCAGAAATACTTTCATGCACACATATTAAATTGAATCAAAAGTTGAATAGCTTAAGCGAATCTCCCACGAAATAGCTACGAAATATGAGAAATATAAATGTTCAAACTTTAATAAAAACATTTTTTATATGTAAAACAAATTTTATGTGAGTTTAAACATAATCTATGAATACAATTTGCATATAGTAATATCATAATATAATTATCAGAGGTATGTTTATATATATATATATATATATATATATATATATATATATATATATATATATATATATATATATATATATATATATATATATATATATATATATGTACATATAAACATACGTATATATATATGTATATATATATATATATATATATATATATATGCATATATATAAGAGTAAAATTATGACATTTTAATTCTGTTCAAATTATTGTCGTATATTTAACATTTGGAAAATAAAATATTTTTGCTTGCACTCGTTCACGAAGTAAAAAAATATCAAATTGGCTTTGCCCAATGTCCGTCTTGTCATCTGTCTGTCGCATGCTTGTTAGGGAGCAGAGGGAGATCGAACTCAGGCTTACGGAGTGTCCTATTCAAGTGTCGAGCAGTGTATATACCCACAACCATTGGTAAATGAAAGTTTATACATAGTGATTTCTCTGAATTCTTGAAATTTAAAATATTGGGTCGTTCACTAAGTAATATCGTTTTTTTAGTGCAATTCAAACATGATATTTTTATTTTATAAAACATTTTAGGAAATTATGTATTCTTCATTTTGATCTAATACTTTTTGCCATCTTTCGGGAAAGTGATAGATTCCACGTTCATAAAATTTTTGATCCTTTTTGGCAAAAAACTGGTTCAAGTGATTCTTGACGTCCTGATTTGAGGTGAAGGTTGTACCATCCAAAAAGTGTAATAGTCCGAAGGTGGCAAGTCTGGAGAATATGGTGGGTGTGGTAGCACATCCCATTTCAGCTGCAATAGCTTTTGGCGAATCATCAAACTTGTATGAGGTCTCACGTTATCCTGATGGAACACAACACCTTTTCTATTGACCAGAATTGTCATGAAACGAAATTACTTAGTGAACCATCCAATATATTATTAAAAAGATCCTCCCAAGCAAAATGATATAGTAAGTATAGCTACGAACATTGGGAGCTTGGCAAAAAGATAGCTGTTGTCGAACTCCTCTAAAAAAGCAGTTATTATATATTTTATCTATTGAAACCCCAATTAATTATATAGTCCGCCCACAGGGGCATGCATACAAAAAATCAATCTTTGCTTATATTTAGCTGTTTTTAGTACTATAATGCAGTCGGTTGTGCACGAGAGCAACGATCGTCCTTGTTTTGTGTTGAAGTTAAACTTCGGACGAAACTAGAATATTTTTTAAAAATTATAAAATAATATGTTTAGACTTTCCTTAAAGCTGTAACTAAAAGTCTTGACTTAATAATGTGTGTCTATTTATTATGTATAAGTTATTTAGCTTTGAGGCAAGCATTCAATATAATTTCCTTAAATTATATATATATATTTCAATGTTTCATCGAATAATTTTATTAACCAGAAAGATTAGATATTTTTTAATAAATATAACCAAGCAATTTTTTTTTCATTCTTTCTGATGTGCGTCGCATATTCTTAACATACGAATTTATATTCAAACTCCAAAAACTGAAAATGAGCATCAGTCAAAGCCCAATTCCCAAGCTACCAAAATTGTTGGCGGTTTTTAATTGCTGCTCGAGTTGCGATCGTCGTCATTTAGCTGAAATATTTCTGCGTTGCCCCAAACTATGCACTGTGTATGAGAGTGTGTGTGTGTGCATGTGTGTGCCTGCCATGCATTTTCCGGTTTTAATGATTATAACACAATCGAGTGCATATTGCCTAATTAGCGGACAGCAGCGCCCGGACCCAACATGCCGGCCAAGCCACACAAAGAGCATAAAATACATATTTGCAGCGCACGCACATCGGAACACGGACGCTAGAGGCATTCGATTGTGTGTGTGAGAGTTGTGTGTATGTGCGTGTGTGTGCCAGTGGCGTGCGCAAGCATTTATGTCGCTTTTGCTTTTAAACTAAGTATATTATTTTTAAATTTAAATAAATTTTACCTAAATTTTAATTTCTAATTTAAACTTAATGCTAAGCAATGAGACATTAACAATTTAATATATTAATCTAATATGTTTTGAATTTTTGCAGAAAATTAGTTCAAAACAAGTAAGAACGTTGCAACCAACCGAAGTATATTCAGTCACTGGCCATAAACAGAAGTTGATTCAAAAATCAATATTTTCGGATTTCCCACGTCCCTATTAAAGATCTATCAGTAGATGAGATAATTGTGAGGAGGATGCGAACAGTAACAGACTTCTTATATTTTGGGACTCTAGCTGTAAAAATCAATATTGGAAACAAATAAAAATCAAAAAAATTTATTGAAAAAGAAAATAATATATATACATATATACATATATACATATATATGAAATACATTTTAATACATTTTTGGTAAGTAATAATATAGGAGGCTTAAAAGTTACACTGCTTGGATTACAGCAAAGTGCTGAAATACATAAATAGAAAAAAACTTTTTGTAAAAGTTGTCTATTTTTGAAAGCAAATCTAGCACTAAGTTGTATTCAGCCCCCATTATTAGTTAAGGTTAAGAGCTAAAGACGCTATAGAGTATACAAAAATAATAATTTAAAAAATCATGAAATAGAAAAGTCGCTGAAGCCCAAATTATCAAAATAATCATCATATCAAACAAAGAAGGATAAGATTAAAACATAGATTTGAAATTAAGAACCCCTCAAAATAAAAATCAAATATATTTTAGATTTATTATACATATAATATCTTAATATTATTTTTAACAAAATAAATAGAAGAAAAAATTATGGTCATAAGAAATTGTAACAATTAAAGAAAACAATATTTTTAGACAATTTAGTGAACAAAGGTAAAAAGTCTACATTAAAAGTCCTATAGCATTTTTTTCCTAAATATAAATTTTTGGAATTGGTATAGAAGTAAAAACAAAGATTGCAAAGATATTCAACATAAAGTAAGTTTAAATAGATAGTATTTTGGGAAAGCCCCTCTATTCTTTCTTTTAAGAAAAAAACTCAGCTACCAAAAACGGTGCCCCCTCTTGCAGATGCCACTGTTGCGCGCATATTTTGGCTTGGTTATTGAATGGCCGTGCCACAAGCGAGGGTCGTTCAGTGGATGCAGCGAATTTCATGTTGGTTTTATTGCAAGTGCGTGCAGCGCTATGCTGCCTGCAGCACTGCACGTGCGTGTATGTGTATGTGAGTGTGTCAGTGTGGCTCTGCAATATGGTTAAAACAAACTAGTGCTATTTGTTAGTTTTTGGCAAAAACGCTTCGGCTTTTCATTGGCCTTGTTGGCAGAGTTGAGCAAAATTAACGTGCAAAAAATGTATTATTCAATTCAAACGGTTTCTAATGAACTGAGCATGCATGTATTGAAAGAAAAGTTAAGGAGTGCATACACAAAGAGTACAAAATATTAAAAATATATAATTGATAGAATTAATTATTAAACTCGAGTGCGCTATTTTATTAAAATGGCCTGCACTGTTGTTAGCATTTGGCTAAAACCTTGGCATTGTTTTTACACTCATCGAAAACGATTTGATTACCGAAAATATATATATATGTACCAATATATTTGTATAATATTTATAACATTTATTGCTTGCAATCAACGATTTGAAATAATTAATTGAATTATATTTATTAAAAAATTTTTGGGATCAACAGAATTCAACTAAAAGTCCTTTTAAGCTAAAAAATTGTATGGTAATACGATACTTTTTTTAAGTCCTTTCGAAAATCAAACTTAAATTTAAATAACTTTTATCTTAAATTCTGAAAGCTCAAACAAATTGATATTTGTAAGGGTAATTTACTTGAAGACTTACATAAGATTAGCGAATAAGAAGCTATTTGCTATTATCAAATTTCAATTAGATATTCTCATTCAAAAGAAGGAAGCATCTCCCACCATACAAAGTGTATACAATATCCGTCTGTCCGTCTGTCTGGATCAACGCAATTTCTAATCCAATCTTCTGCAGGCATTGTATATTTTGGAATCATTCGGCTCGGACCACTATATCATATAGCTTTCATAGGACACATCGGTCTTAAGAAATCTTTTAGTGGGAAAATTTTGACGTTATTAAAGTCAGAGACTTGAAATGTGGACCATATACCTGTGTATCCCACCTTCATACAAAAATATACAGTATATGGAGCTATGTCAATTGGAGGCGTGGAAAACCACGTAAAACTATATTTTCTGCACGTTAAGAGCTAGAACATCCAAATTTAGCAAGTAGGCTACTGCTGAGCTCTCCTTAAGATCAATCAATAAGTTATGTATCCACGCCTACTAGGGGAGCGGCAAATAGGGAAGTTAATCGAGTTCTTAACATAAATCCTCTAATATTTTGGGAACTTGTAGAGCCAGAGTCTTGAAACTTAACACATATATATATATTTGTATAAACCACTCCCATACTAAAACATATAGTATATAAAGCTACGCCCATTAGATGCTTGCCAAATCGGTAAAAACTGTATTTTATGCCTAGAAATTCAAAAATTAACAAATACCTCAAGCTCAACTGCTTCGTCAAAATTGAAAAAAAAAAAATGAAAAAACTAGAGGGATGGGCTAACTTCGGCCATGCCGAAGTTTGGTAATACCCTTGCAATTGTTAAGGATATAGATACAGTTTTTTCTGATTTGCCACGCCCCCAACAATTGGATATATATAATTTTTCGGCAATCTATTAAGCAGGGCAACAGTAACCTATATATCAAATTTTGAAGCTCTACCTATAAGACTTTGGAAGATATAGTTTTCTCCGATTTGCCACGCCCCAAGAGGCGGATATATATGGTTTTTCAAAATTTTGTCGAAACGGTCAAGCCTAACGTCTGTGCCAATTTTTGGAGCTCTAGGTGTAAAATTGTAGATTTATCCGATTTGCCACGCCCCTAATGGGCGTAGATATATATTCTTTATCTTTTTTTCTAGGGGTGGTTGATACAAATATATGTTTTAAGTTTCAAGTGTCTGGCTTTAACAGCATCCAAAATATTGGAATATTTATGTTAAGCACTATATAGACTTTGCCGATTTGCCACGCCCCAAGTAGGCGTGGATATATAACTTTTTGATAAATCTGAAGGGGACTTTAAAAGTATATCACTTTCTAAATTTGGATGCTCTAGCTTTAAAACTGTAGAAGATATAGTTTTATCCGATTTGCCACGCCCCCAAAAGGCGTAGATATATAATCTATATATTTTTGTATTTGGGTGCAACTCAGGAGTATATATTTCAAATTTCAAGTCTCTGACTTTAATAACGTCGAAGTTATCCCACTAAAACCTTTCTTAAAACCGATCTGTCCTATTGGAGCTATAGGATATAGTCATCCGATCCGGATGATTCCGAGATATACAATGCCTGCAGCACATTCCAGCCTATGTGCAAAATTTCAGTTCTGTAGCTCTTATAGTCTCGGAGGAGATTGCTTTGATCCAGACGGACAGACAGACAGACAGACAGACAGACAGACAGACAGACGGACAGACGGACATGGCTATAGCAACTCAGCTTGTCTTGATGATCAAGAATATATATACTTTATATGGTCCGAAATGCTTCCTTCTCTGCGTTGAAACTCCTGACCAAAATTAATATACCTTTTTTGCAAGGATATAACAAGCTTCAGTTTAAGCTTATTAAAATTTGTATGTAATAACTGCTTTAAAGTACACAAGCCAACAAAACATTTGAACTTCAAAGTTCAACGACTTGTTTGTCTTTGAAAAAAGGCCTTTACAGTATCTGAAACACTCTTCACTTTAATCCGCTTTTCAGATATAGATAAACATATTTTCCTATCAATTTGTCCTTTATGAAGTTATCCATTTAATAGGAAGAACTATAAATATAAAAACAAGTGAGAACGCCCTATTCTAATCCTGAACCTTTGTTCGAGCTTACATTCTTACAGACATACAGAAAGATATGAATGTAACAGTAAACAAAAAATTTTTTTAACAAAATATGTTGACAATAGCGGGAATTGAACCTGCGAATCCTCGCCTGCAAGCCTCCGTCTCTAACCACAACACCACACTGTTCATATTGATCTCAGTGACAAAGACGTCACTAAAGCAATGAAACTGAAATTGCGATTTAGTAAACAAAATTCAAAGGATAATGCACACATTTGAATGTATGTGTGCATACGTATTGGCGAGTACTATTGCCGATTGACAAAATGTTTTGCTTAATAACTTCTATGTTACGAAACGGATGTTGTTTAAATACTTTTTTTTTTTGCAAAAATTGATTTTGTAAAATATGAATCCGGTATCCAAAACATAAAATAATAGAAGGTATATTTTATTAGCAAGAGGCTAAATGCAAAATTTTGTGACAGTAAAGTAAACTAAACAGATGTAAAAGATATGCTTAAAAAGCTGTATCTTGATAGCGTTTAAACCGATATCAGTGAAACAAAAAAGTTATTGAATATCAAAAACAAACTCGATATGCGCGTTGTATATCGTCGCCCTGACTAAAAATATATATTCTTTTTATGGTCTGCCACGCCTCCTTCTGCCTGTTACATACTTTTTGCAAAACCATTATACCCTGATTTCCCATTTTTAACAAGTAAGAACGTTGCAGTCGGGCGCCACCGACTGCGTCAGACTCTGTTCCTGTTAAAGGTGTGTAGGCTCAATAAATATGTAGACCGTCCGTCCGTCTTTCCGTATGTTTGAATGCGAGATTATCGAGATTCCTTTTTTGAGCATGTCTTTTACGTCAATTTAGCTACAGTCATCAAATTTTACATATAGCTTTTTTAAAATAAAATACAATTTTGGTTTTGGATACCGGCTCCACATTTCAAAAAATCAATTTAATATAAGTTCAGTTGCAAATAAAGCCACATTTAAATTTTTTTTAATTTTTTAGGTAAAACCGTATTTTTAATAAAATATTAGGATTTATGCTGAAAGTTTTATCAAAATCCATTAAGTAACATAGAAGTTATAAAAAAATAAAAAAAAAAACATTTTAATAAATGATAATATCACGCGGCAGCGATGGGAATCGAACCTGGGTCACGCGCTTCGCATGCCACCGACTCTACCCACTACACCACGGCGTCTCTTGCGCCAAATTGAGTTTGGTGTGTTGATTTGGTTAAACAGACTTGCCCCAGTTAGGTCAACTAGAATTTGTTTTGATAAATTAAGGATTTATGCTGAAAATTTTATCAAATAACATAGAAGTTATAAAAAAAATAAAAAAAAAAACATTTTATTAAATGATAATATCACGCGTCAGCGCTGGGAATCGAACCTGGGTCACGCGCTTCGCATGCCACCGACTCTACCCACAACACCACGGCGTCTCTTGCGCGACTGTGTGCCAAACTGAGTTTGGAAGTGTTTTGATTTGGTTAAACAGACTTGCGTTGTGGTAGCGAAGACCCTGCTTCAATCCCCAGTTAGGTCAACTAGAATTTGTTTTACGGAGGCTTACATTATGATTATTATTATTTTTTTTTTCGTAAATTTAAATTTCATGAACAGTAACCCACATGTCAAATTTGGATGCTCTACGTCTAAGACTGTAGAAGATACAGTTTTACCCTATTTGCCACGCCCCAAATGGGCGTAGCTACATATAACATATATTTTTGGGTAGAGGTAGGACACTAGTATATATATTCCAAGTCCCAACTCTTAGACGGCAATATTGCCGAAATTATCACGGTTTCAGTAAAAGATATAGTAATTCCCGATTTGCCACGCCCCCAGAAAACGTGGATACATAACTTTTGACTTATCTTAAGAGGAGGTCAACAGTATCCCACATGCAAAATTTGGACGCTCTAGCTCCAAAACTGTAAGAGATACAGTTTTATCCGATTTGCCACGCCCTTAATGGGCGTAAATATCTATAATATATATTTTTGATTCCAAGTGATCTACTTGCACATGTATTCCAAATTTCAAGTCTCTAGCTCTTAATACGCTCAAAATATTATAAGATTTATACAAAATGCTATATATATATTCCCGATTTGGTACGCCCCCAGGGGGTGTGGGTATATAACTTTTTGCTCTAACTTAAGGGAAGGTCAACAGTAACCCACATGCCAAATTTGGATGCTCTAGCTTCAAAGCTGTAGAAGATATAGTTTTATCCGATTTACCACGCCCACAATGGGCGTAGATATATAATCTATATCTTAAAACGTCCGCGTGGTGTACACGAATATATATTCTAAATCCCATTCCTTAGACTGCAATATTGACTAAAATAACAGCGTTTTAGTCTTAATAGATATAGCATTTCCCGATTTGCCACGCCCCCTGTGGGCGTATCGGAAAAATACTCAAACTTGATCTGACGCGGATACACACGAGTATA
This sequence comes from Drosophila gaucha, assembly GCA_035045545.1. NCBI lineage: Eukaryota > Metazoa > Arthropoda > Insecta > Diptera > Drosophilidae > Drosophila > Drosophila gaucha. Next base: position 879,708 of record JAWNOY010000017.1, read on the forward strand.
TATTCCAAATTACAAGTCTCTAGCTTCTATAGTGTCCAAATGCTGCGCGTTTATACAGACAGACGGACAGACGGACAGTCGGACAGACGGACAGACGGACAGACGGACAGACAGCAAGACGGACATTGCACAAATCCAATAGACTCTTTTTCCCTTTGGGAACAGAGTCTAAAAAGTTAATAAGCTCGCTGTATATATGGATCTATGTGCAAATTTTCATGTCTGTAGCTCTTATAGGTTCTGAGATCGACCCGTTCATACAAACGGAAAGACGGACGAACGGACGGACGGACGGACAGGGCTAAATCGACTCAGCTAGTCGTCCTGATCAAGAATATATACTTTGTGGGGTCTGCCACGCCTCCTTCTGTCTGTTACATACTTTTTGCAAAACCATTATACCCTGATTTTTCATTTGCAATGGGTTCAGGGTATAAAAATGTAGGCAACAAAACCCATTTCCCTTTTAAAATTTAGAAAATAGTTGTATTTGAAAAAAAAAATAATATCTGAAACTTGGCAGCGATTAGATTTAACTTTTAAAGATGTAAAAGAAAATGTATCGATTTTTGGAAACAACCTAGATCTCCGTGTGGTATAGAAGGACCTTCGTGTATATCAAGTCTTCTGCTCTTATATGATCCGAGATCAATAGGGCTACGATGTGGCTAGATCTAATCGGCTGTTGCAGCTGATCAAGAATGCATATACTTTATGGTGTCGGCCACGCCTTCTTCTGTCTGTTACAAAGTTTTAACAATACCATCACACCTTAAGATCTTTTTCAGGATATAACAAAGGTGCGTATAGGTGTTAAGTGAAAGTGTGTCATAAATTATATTGTCTCACTATAAGATATATACAACAATAATTAACGTGTAGAAAACACGCAGAGTTCATTGCAACGCGTGAAAGCTGTTGCATAGAATTGTAACATCAGGGATTACCACTCGTCATCCCCAATGGGAGGCATCTGGTTGATGAAGACGCTCTTCAAGGCCGACTTCCAGGGCCGGGTGGGCATGTCGGGGGGCAGGAGCGCCGGCTTGGCAACGAACTCCAATCGGGCATTGTCCAAAAGCTGGCGGCTCAGCCACAGGAAGGGCATCTCACAGTTCAGACTCTTCTTGACGGACATCTCGAAATATTCAAAGTTATCATGTTCGCAAAAGAACAGCAGATATGCCAGTGAGCTGCATTTGCCCAGATCCATTTTATTTCCGCACAGGGCGACTGGAATATTGCCAAAGCGCATTCTCAGCCCAGCCTGAAGAATGGGCACACTCTGGAAGGTTTTGCTACAGCTAACATCCGTCATAATGATGGCGCACTGTACATTCAAAAAGTCGAAGTCGTCGATTTTATTGGTATTCCACAGACTGAATCGGATATCTCCCCAATTGGTATGGAACTCCAATAAGGAAGTCCTATATGTCTTATTCGCATTATAGTTCTTGATGAATTCGCCCGTTAAATGGCGCTTGGCAAAACTTGCTTTTCCAGTTGCGTGATCCCCAATCAGAGCGCAGCAATAAATCGGCACTCTGGTATTCATAGTTTTACGTTTGTGTGCTCAGACCTTATATAATGGACTGAGAAATATGAGAGCTATTGTCGGTGGAGATGTTATATACACTGCCTATTGTGATCAGAAATTTTTTCCTACAAAAATCTGTTTACATCCCCCCCCCTTAAAAATTCGTTTTGCTCTGTATTTCGTTTTCAATTCACTCATTTTTAGAAAAACAAGCTTCAATTTTTGGGCGACAAATATAAATGAAAACTATTTATTACAAAATATTTCAATGTTTTTGAAAAAAATAAAAAATGCAATTAAATAGTGGTGGTATTTCTATATTCAATCCAATCTACCATAAACTAGGCAATACTTATTGTATTTAGTTTTTTTTTGTGAAACATAAAGACGACGGCATAATGAAGCACGCTCGATTGAACGCCCAGAAAATGCAATCATGGTTACCAGCCCTTCGAGTAAACAGGGTCTAAGAGAAAGGAGATCCTTAGGTGGAGCGAAGGATGTTGCAGCACAGTTTGCCTTAAAAGTCAAATGAAAAATGCAGCAACAAACTAAGCTCAAGCAACTTTTTACCAAACAGTATTAAATAGTCTCTTAATATGATTGAATAATTTTGAAAGTTTATTTAGAGTGAAAATTTTCTTACGTTTCGTTTGGTGTTGCATGCTTTAAGGCGCACACTGTCTAAATGTCTCGTCTGTACATATGAAATTGAATGCAAGTACCGTTACGCGCTTAACACTCTCACTAACACAATTACGAACAGCACACAAATGGCCAACGAGCGCGATATTGTCGTTATCGTTATTGTTGTAGATGCGCTTAGCTTGGCGTCTCGTGGCGCCGCGTCCGTCACCGTTGCGCACTAAAATCATACTAAACTAATTTACTTAGCAGCACGCACTGATTACACCAAGTAGCAGACGCTGCGCTTCGTTACTTTTCGTTTGAAGGCCTCGGGTTAGCCGAACATGAGAGTCGCGAAGTTCGTGCCGTGTGAAGTGAATAACGAAGTTGCCGACAACCAAACCAACGAAGTTTCTCGGTGTCTGTGTGTATGTGTGCGGTCATTTCAAGAGAGCATGCGTTCGTTTAAGAGATACACGCTAACAGAGTGCGGCTCTGTTAAGCTTAACAGCGCACTGTTAACCAAATTCCGTTTGCGGTCTTGTAAGCAAGCGGGATGCATAATTTGGGGTTTACCAATCGAAAATTTATTGTTTTACTTTGAGTATTAAGTGTTTTGGTTTGGCATTTGGTTTTAAGACAAATTAAGCTGCAATTTAGCTAGGGAATTAATCAATTATTGCATTGCCAGGCTAATTAGGGCGATTGAAAGTAAACTAATAGAGGTTTGTTTATGTTGCTTTAAGATTATATTGTATTGTCTTAAGATAATATTTTGTTATATTTAATAGAATTTAAGTTCTTTGATTGAAAGACTTATAGAATTAAGTGAAGGATCCAAACATATATTATATAATAACATATACTACTCCAAATAAATATTTAATAAGCTTTCAATATGTTATTAATTATTACAAGAAGAATTCTTAATATTTAATCTATTTTACTCCTGCTATATTTTATTTGTATTATTATATTATTATTAAAACTACTTTTATTTTTTATTGTTTATTTATTTCATTATAAATATCTGAATCAATTTATATGCAAAGCTTTATAAACTTACACCCTACTAAAATTTCTCCATTTATCGAAATAATTGAGTCCATCTACCAGCTGGCTAACTAAGCAAACCATTCAATCATTTTGAATGCCCCAACGCACACACACACACTCACACACACACACGCAGCTTATAGACACTCACTCACACAGAGCGGATGCCATCGATGCAAAAATCAAGCATTATTTATGCAAATTACACACCATTATTATTAGAGTCAATGACCAACAACAAGAAAAGCAGCAACAGCAACAACAAATAAGAATAGCAACAACAACGCAAACATAGCCATGTCAGCAGAGTCTGAAGAGAAACCCAACCATATCCGTCATAGTCATAAGGGCACTGGCAACGCATTGGGGAACCAATTTGGCAGCCGGCATAAATAAATTTCCGCTTAATGTAGGTCAGTGATGTGTTCGTTGCGCTCTCTTCGAAGTGTCGCTCTTCCAACATTTTGTCGCCTTCCATCTCTATCTCACACACTCTCTTAAGCCGCGAAGCAATAAAGTTAGCAACTCCGAAGTTTTTTGACAGTTACTTCACAACTGTCGCCTAGCTGTTGCTGTTGGTGTTTCCCAGCGGACGCTTGCATAATATGAAAGCTGTTATGATGGTAATTGCTGCACTTCAGCAAAGTCGCTCCAGAGCCAAAGTGAGAGGGAGAAGGGAATAAAGTATCTTTGTTTTTCAAGCTAACTTTTGAGAGTCATAGCTCGAAGCAATTTATAACAAATATCATATTCCTGCTCTTCACATTTGAGTTAAATAAATTATTTACAAATTAAAAATCCTTAGAGTTTTCTGTATAGATAGCTATAAGCTTATAATACCCCTGAGGCAACATTAAAGCATAAGCACAACATTTTTATCCCTCTCCCCTTCCCTCTCTCTATCTCATCTCTCTCCCTCTGGTTGTCCAGTTTCCTTTGCAAACGCCTGCGGCTACATAAATAAAACTACAAATGCAAATGCAAACGCAAACGAAACCGAAACCAAAAACCGAAACCGAAAAACGAAACGGAGCCAGCCAAAACACTCAAATACATTTTGAGTTTTTTTTTTTCGTAACAAGTTGGCAGCTCTCCCTCCCACTCTACACTATTGCAGCTCAAGCTGGAGAATTTATGTGCAAACTCACTTAAGCAAGAATGTTTATGCGTTTTGTACGTGTTGGTTGCTGTCGCTCATGTGGCTCGCCCTCTCCATCTCCATCTCCATCTCTGTCTCTCTACACCTCTCCACATTTGGTTGCTCATGTTCCTTCCCGACCCCCTTCCACATTCATTTTGCCGTTTTCCTTTTATTTTGCTCTCTTTCATTTATACTCTATCAGAAGGTGTTATTAACATCGAACGATAATCGTATAAGTAACGCAAAGTTTGAGATGTGCCAAACTTTATAGTTCATACATATATATTCAAACAAATTTCTTTGCTTAAGTGTAGCACATACATTCATTACCCTAGCAACAATTGCAGCAAAGTAACCTAAGTAAGGGTATTGAATGTTCGGTGAGGCGAAAACAAACCTTATTTGTTACCCCCTTTTTTTTGCAATTTTTGAATGCTGCTCTCTTGGAACACGCACGACAAAGTGTAATGAAATTTTTCGGGTGCTAATGACTTAAATGCATAGGAATTTATGCAAATGGTCTTTGGCTAATTGCAGCGACATTTGATTAAAAATAAAAAAAGGAAACGAGCTCAGATAATAAATTGTCAGCTAACTGCAATGGGTAACGCCCATGCTTAAATGATACCCAAATATAAATATATTATATGTGCAAAAGTAGCTTAAGGAATTATCGGAAGATCCCAAATAGCTTTCGTCTAATCCAATTGTGCTTGGTTAACGGCCCCATATCTAAAATTTTAATTCCTTAGTGAAATACATCACATTGTATAGGGTTATTTTATTTACTTCACAAATGCAATAAATACCCTTTTTCAAAGTATGACTCTTTTCAATGATATAATTTTCTCATAGATAATTTTTAAATTTATAAAAGTATGTAGAGAGTCTTGAACGGGATTTTCATGAAGTGAAATGTTTCCTTTTTACAGCTAAGCTGCTGATAAATATATACGATATATAATATGTTGCCAGATGTAGTATAAAGCAATATTTTAGACATTTAAAAAATATAAATAATAATTCTTATAAAAAATAAATAAAAATTACTTTAACAGAAATATATTACAAATATAAACATTTTCTGTGTTCTTTGACATTGCTTCTTTCCATTAACACATTAAGGAATTTGAAGCGTTTGCAGTTGAGATAAGAGAAATGATATCGAAACTTTGTTCTCGCCTTTTTGTCAGTTTGTCAGTTCCTTCAGTCAGTTGTCTCGTTGCCAACATGGGGGCCAATTATCAAGCACCTTAAGCACGAGTCGCATTAGATCTATTTACATATAATTAGCGCCCCACTGGAATACCGCAAGACGAGGCGACGCGACGCTAGTTTCCTTTGCTAGTTATTTGCTCAACGCACAGGGATGCAATTTTTTGAGTGAAATTCACTGGCAGTTGGTCTACTCTCACGACTTGCACAACTTTGACAATGGAGTTGCAATCATGGCGATGCGACGCAGTTGCAAAGGCTAAAAATAAAAGAAAAGAAAAGAATAAAGTAGAAAAAGTAGAAAAATGAGATATATATACATATGTATGTATATATAGAAGTATCATTGGCATGCACAAAGTTCGCCCTGGAGAAGGGGCGGCAGGTTTTTCAGCTGCCGTCAAGGCGCCAACTTAATAAGGCAACCAAAATGCCCAGCGGGTGACGAAAGGCAGTGCACATAAAGAGCAAGCCGAAGAAAGAGAGAGGGACTGAGCGTGAGGCAAAGATAAGGAGAAGATGAGATTGTGCTGCATACTTTAAGGGGCTCAGTTGACAAGATGGCAGCGCAAATGCAAAGCACTTTAAAGGCTGCAAGGACTTAATATCAAAAACATTGCAGAAATTACATAATTATAAAAAAATGTATTTGAAGCGTTATATATATATATATTTTTTTTTATATTTATATAAAAAACTATATATATATATATATATATATATATATTTGCATTGATATAGATTTTATAATAGATATCGATTTTTAAAGATAATAAAGATAATTAACCAATTAGCAGCCAGCCTAATTACAAAAACAAGCAACAGAATACTGAAAAGACTACATCCATTAAATATTAGAACTCAGACCTAATAATTAGATGTCGAAATGAACAAAGGCAAATAAGCCATCCTAGTCAAGGTTTACATAACATGTTCTATAGAGGTAATAACAAAAATTAAAAAAAAAATAAAACTGCTGTTCATAACAAGTACAAGCTACTTTTGAATAAATATATATATATATATATATATATATATTTAATCAAGACATCATATATATATTTGCATATACCTCAGGAAAGTAATAACTCGTTTCCGGTACATTTTAGGTTCGTAACATAAAACTAACATTAAGGTCGTAAGAAACCTTTGGAAAGTCTAAACTTAGTTTGGTGAATAACAACAAATTTTGTTAGCCTGTGCTGTTTTTGGTATATAAAAACCTTCCCTCTTATGTGTTAAGCACCTCAAAAATCAGAAATTAACCTTTTTTGGAAAGAAATTGAAACGTTGTCTGCTTAACAAATAAGCTGACATTTCTTTTATATTAAAAAAGAAATTATATGTAGAATAGTTTACAGAATAGTTAAGTGCATGAGCATATACAACGTAACTTTTGCAGATGACACATATAATTATATATTTTATGATATTTAAATTTAGTCGAATATTTTTTTTACGGTATATAAACAAGCAAATCTCATAAAAATAAGCTTCATTTCACTTTAATAAAAACTCGAAAAAAGCGTTAAAATTAATTTTTATCAAACGAAGCGTGTCTTTTAATCGAATGTTTCAGGTTTCTGTGCTGCTGTTAAAACGTATATGGTGAAAAAAGTGTATAATATAAATAAATATATATAATAAGGTTAAATAGGTTTAAAGAATATTTGGTTAAGGGTAAATTCACAAATATTTTTCCACTTGGTACATAGCAATTTGGATGCATATGTAAATCTGAGTGAAAGTACTTAAATGTATATACAATATATCAAACATCTTTTTTAAATAACCAAGCTATTGATAGATCAGCAGTTAACCTGCGTCTGTCTGTCTGCCTGATGACCCTTCGATGGGCGTGACTGAATCGTGTTTGGCAATAGCTTTGAGCTGCTACTGTTTGGCTTATGTGAGTGCTCATTAACGAGTTGGCTTGTCAGCTATTTCCATTAGGCGGGCTAACAGACATCGCTGGCCAACGGAATGAGCGCAATTTTGATTAAGAATCCGTGGCAGGTGGCAAGCGATGCAGCTGCCACATGTTGGGCTGTAAGGCACGTTGCGTGCGAATGCAGCCAAACTAATTATAAACAGCTACCACGATGCTGGCCATGGCCATGGCCATGGAGAGGCTAAGCCAAAAGTCAGAACGAAAATTGTGCAAATTGATAGTGCCACAGTGCAGCATGTTGCAGGCTTCTAGTAAAAGCTTCTTGTTTGTATAAGACTCCTTCTCTCTCTCTCACACTTAAATTCATCAACTAGCTTTTTGAATTAACACTAAAATAGTGAAAAAAATCTAAAAAAAAAACATTACATTTTAATTAACAATATAACGAAAACAAGTTAGAACGTTCCAGTCGGCGACAACGAAGTTCATAATACTCGTTCATTTAATGTAATATCAATATTTTCGGTATTGCCACACCCCTTTGTGCCGATTTAATTAAATTAAATTTATATGTCCGTCAATGAAGTAGATATATTAGATTCTTCTAAATTTTAATCGCAGCTCTATACATGTGGAAGATGTAGGTATTTTCTCATTTACCATGCCTCTAAGGAGCGGAGACTAGCAGCAACTTACCTTTAAAATGGGGTTCTAGCTAGAAAGCTGTGAAATATATGTAAACTTTTGTGTAATATTGCGATAACGGCGAACCTAAGGACAGGCGCAAAAACGGGCGAACAATGCACAAAACCAATATACTCTCATTTCACTTAGCGTGAACGAGTATGGCTATTAGCAACATGTCAAGCAGCCGTCGATTTGATTGCCAAACCGCAAAATTTATGCACACGAAAATGTTGTGTATATATTTATTTGAAGCGTACAACTAATTAAATTTCATGCAACAGTGCCACACAATTGTGTACGCACGCACAGCCAACATATTTTAGTGCACTCCACATTATTCGCATTTGAAAAATTATTGTCAGCCTGTGATGGAAAAGCTGGCTGTGCAGATATTTGCTTAATGGCATTTTGTATGCACAAATACATGTATATGTCCATATATGTATGCGTATGCATGTTATATACATATATAATAAACATTTCTATCGATACGTTCTGTTTATTGTTTATTTGGTTTATACATATTTTTGCACGTTGAGTGCCATTCAGTGCATTAATCCATGAAGCGCAATAATCTCATTGATATTATTATGCCAATAAATCTGCAAATAGAGTTTATTTTGCGTAGAGTGCGATTTGTGTGGAGCTTAGCAGCTAAGTAACAATAAATAGGGAAAACAAATATAGCTCCACTTACATATAGATTTTATATGTATAAATTTACAGTACTATGAGCAAATTAAATAAATTATAATTACATTAGCATCTTTGATAGCAACATCTCAATGTCTCTTACAAATTACTTATAATGTAGTCTCTAATAGTATGGTTTTTATTATACTATATTTAAATAACTAATTGCTCTCTTTTCGGATATTTTTAAGCTTTAGTCAACACTTTAGAAACACTGAAACTATAGAATAGTTTTCATTGTACTATATTTATAATACTAATTGCTCTCTTTTTATATATTTTTAAGATTAGTTAACACTGAAACCTAACTAATGAAAATATATATAATTCTTTTGATTTAGCTGTCTTCGTTTTTGGGTGAGAAAGCTGCAGTAAAGTTTAGCCTTTCCTTAAAAAAGAAAATTTATGAAAGTTAGGATAATAGTCTGGAAGAATTTTCTTCATCTGTCTTTTCGAGTGCTGCCTATTGAACCCAAACTCGAAAAGCGAAGATTAGCAGTGCAACGAAGTGGCAGCGCCGTACTATGACAAGTTGCAAGCAACGAAGAGGTGCAGCGGAGGCATCGATAGACGATAGAAGTAGTTACAGAGTTGAGCAGCAGACGTTAAAGTCGAGCAGACTTGTAAAAAAGTGCCGAATGCAAGAAAGTCGATCTGTACGTTGTGGAGAAGTTGAAGTTGACGAATCATACTTGCTGCTAAACTAAATTATAATAACAAATTTAAAATAAATATACCACACGCAATAAATATGCAACCGCGTGCATCCTACATAAATATCTTGCCATCTTTTTACACATGTTAAAACAATTCTCGAGCTGCTTTTTTTGCACAAGTTAAATTCTCAAGTTAAGGACAAATTTGCCGAAGAGGGAAAGCCTCGTCTGGCAACGGTCGTTAAGTAAATGTTTTGCTGTTTCTCTTGATTCATTTATTTATTTATACGCTGATTAAGGAAGCCAGATTTGTGAAAGGCATAAATGCTCCCATTCACACACAAGAAGTGCAATTTGATGCGAACTTGAATGAAAATTAATTGCAATTACATGAGTACGACTTCGTTTATTGCCACACATATAAAACAAAAATCAAATAAAGAAAACCCAAAAAAATATAAATGTTCGCCACTTGACTCGACACGTGCCCCACATTCAGGACAATCAATCAATCAATCAATCAATAAATTGGCCATGCTATATTCATTTGCTATGGCCACGTTATGAGCGAACAAATGTATTCCACGTGAATTCAAACAAAAAGCACCTGTGCTGGTGTGTACATATACATTTGTACATATATATATTTCAATTAAATGCAGCTGCTTGATTTGTTGCCACATTTTGTGGCAGCAAAAACAATTTTTAACTAAGGCCAATTAAATTTCAACAGTTTTTGAACAATTATAATTTTGCTATTTCTTGAATATAAGATATTTTTCTTCTCAGTCCTTCCTTACACACTCACATTCACACATATGAGTTGAGGAACGTGTGTGTGCATGCAAAACGTGCTGTCAATAAAAGATTTGCATCGTGCAAAAAAATTTGTTGTAACATTTTTGTAAGCATTTGCCGAACGTGATTTGAGTTAGTTATTGAGCATAAATCGAGTAGTAGGACCTTTTACTTCTGCTATTCCTCAGTCCTTGCCTGTTTGCTGAGCTGCATAGCTTTGCGATTGAAAGCGCTGCAATTGACTTCCCCCTGCCACAATATACATATACATATGCATATAAATATATAGTATGTCAGTAGGTAAGCTCTAAGGTAAACTTGAACAACATATTTTGCAGCAAATGTGCGAAATCGGTAATCGGTATATGTATTTATCTACTTGATCGTGTTGGGAAAGCTAATGATAATATTAAGCAAAGTTGACAGCTGTCAGAAGAACACTTTTGAATCACGAATTTAACAATCTGGTAAATAAATGTTTAGTTACTCTCAAACGAAGCTCTCCCATGTTAAGCCAAGATTTTTGACTAGAATTGAAAACTGAATTACTATATTACTCTAAAATTTCAGCTCAATTTAGGCTTAAAAAAATCAAATTTGTTATTATTTAAATAAAATACGGTAGAATCCGGTTATACTCAAACGTACTAAGCGGATGCCAATTTCATGCTATTTAGCCTTTAGGCTTGTAGGGAATGCTTTGGCATCCAAGTCAATAAATATAGGGTTTCAACGACAGTTGCATATAACAGAGAAAAGCAGCTTCGACGTTGTATAGCTTATATATCCTTGATCAGCAGAACGAGCTAGGTTGATATAGCCGTCTATCCGGATCAACGCAATCTCCTCCGAGAGTCCTAAAGCTATGGGGCTTCGATTTTTCACGAAGGTTCCTTTATTTCGGCATACGGATCGAAGAACTATATCACATATGTAGCTGCTATAAGGAGTAGGGATTTATTGTTAAAGTAAACTGAAATACTTAAATTTTTGCTGTCAGAAGCTGTTTCCAGAGCCGCTTGCAACTACAGTAGAATCCAGTTATAACGACTCTGCTTATAGCTTTCGTCCGGTCTTTGCGATGAAAATTCGATGACTTGGTTGGTCCCCATACAAACTTATGTAAAAGGGCATACGCTTAGTACGTTTGAGTATAACCGGATTCTACAGTATTTTATTTAAATAATAACAAATTTGATTTTTTTTATATCAAGTTACAGTTCTTTTCCGTTAAGGGCCATAGTTTAGATTAACCTATTAAGCACCAATTTCAAGCTATTAAGACAGTAATCTAAAGTCGATTATGTTGACCTAATATATGTATCTACCTGTTCTTAGCTAATTACCTTAAAAGCTTCATAAATATTTTTTTTTTATTTTTTAAGTATTCTCCTTAAAATGCTGGTAAAATTATACGCAGATGTCAGTTCGCTTGGGGCTTATAGAGTTATGCTTTTTTTTTTTAAATGTCAAAAAGTTTCTTTCAATTAGCTCAACAGCTTTTTAGCACCTTTCTATATTTCATGGAACAGTCTGTGGCCCTAGGACAGAAATCATTTGCATGCGCTGCAGCTGGCAATTAACTGCAGACGCAATTGATTGAAGTCTGGACATTTGTGAATGCTGTGCAGTTTATTCGACGTAATCCCCTGCCCCACCTTTGACCCTTTTTCCCAGCCATCCAAATGTTAATTGGCCAATCGCTGACTTTAAATTGCATTTTATATTGTTGCGTTGAGGAAATTTACAGCAATTTCATCAACACCCACAAAGTTGTATTCTTTTTCATTTCAATATCATATTTTAATTTAATGGCAGCTCGTCTGACTTAACATCCCGACTGACCCGACGATCTATCAAACAAAAAGCTGGCGCAGTTCTTTATCGCAATTGCCTGCCTTCAATTAGCTGCACAAAATTCAAGCTTTCAGTTTCAATTTATGTATTTTCATATTTCTTGCAACAGCAGAGAGACAAAAAGAGACAGAGAGAGAGAGAGAGGCACAAAAAAGAGGCGGAGAGGGAGAAAAATTATTCATAATCTGCGAAATGGCTTCCGAGTACCAACTATTTGGCCACCAGCCAATGCCAATGCATTATTGCCTCCAAAGCGGACTCCGGATCTGAAATAGACCCAGTTGATGGACTTGTTGCCAACACAAGAATCGAGTCTATGCAGCGAATGATATCTTTCTTATTAAATATGATGGTAGTCAGAACAATATCTGACCTAAGTGATAAAGATAAAAGATGATTGGAAGATAGAAACAGGAACTTATACATAATAAACATATTTTATTTTAGATCGGATATATAACATTTCTTATGATAGAAGTTAGAAAAGTCTAGAGGGATAGTCCAACTTCGACCATGACGAAGTTTGGCAAGACCCACAGAATTGTAAAGGATATAGATATAGTTTTCTCTGGTTTGCCAAAAAGAGATGAAGATTGACATATTTGAGAATTTTTGGGAAGATACAGTTTTTATTATATACTATATCTGTTTTAATGGGTTGGAATACACAAGTATATATTCAAAATCTTAACTCTTAGATTTCAATAGCGTCAAAGTTTTCCCGAATTAAATAATTCTTAAAGCCGGTCTATCCAATTGGAGCTATATGACAAGCTATAGGACAAGCCTAAATCGACTCAACTCGTCGCCCTGATCAAGAATATATATATTTTATGGACCCTACCACACCTCCTTTTGCCTGTTACATACATTGTCACAAAACCATTATACCCTGAAATTCAATTAGGGCATAGGGTATAAAACGTATTCTTTACCTCTTATAGTCTTCGAATTATGATTGAATTTTGAGTTCCAAATAATCTCGATTTTATGAATTTATAATGAGATTTCGAAGAAAGGGATAAAGTTGTTATAAAGGATTATAAACGACTTTCAAGTTTGTTGCTCGTGAAGTTCCTGAGATTGGCTCGTTTATGCAGACGAACAACCAGAATATCTGGGTTTACCACTCATCCTTCTACCTGTTACTTATGTTACTATCATGTTATAGGATATAAGTAAGTTAACTGTAGCCTGGGACAAGAATGCAATGAGAGCTTATTTTCTAAGCCATTTCCATTCTATTAAGAAATCTGTTGAAGATATTTAGATTGTACTTCTTCATTGCTTCTTACTTCTTCCACTACGTTTCTAAATTTCAATTTTAGAATTTTAAGCCGGCTGGAGTGGGCTTCTCTGCCAAAAGTTTATAGGTATATATCAAATTGAGCTTTATAAAACATCTTCTGAAACGTAGACAATAAATTAAATGAATATCACAAAAATATGTTAATATATAATTTGTATTTAAATGTACCCCATGTGGGCTGTCATTAAGAAAGCAGTACATCAATGGACTCAACTTGAAGTTGTCACATAAAACACATTATAATAAAGTAATAATAATTATGGGATGGTGTTGACTGAACGCAGCCACAATTCTAGACAAAGAACTAAGTACGAATGCAATTGTTGCAATTATGTCAGGCAACTCGACTCGACTTTGTCCTTTTGGGAAACGGGATTGCATATGTCGCAGTCACATGCTTGCAGGCAGGCAGGCAGACAAATAGACATGCAGCTCTATGCAATTATGCCATGGCACAAGGACATCTATCCTGGCATAGAGACCAGAGCAACCAGAGCCAAGTCAAGTCAAGCCCAGGCCAAGCCAAGCCAAGCCGTGTCGAGCCGAGTTAATGTTGTCTTTGTCTGCCTGGCTCCTCGGTCTTTCTTTTGTCTCAGTTCACATTTCTTGTTTATTGTGCCCGAGCATAACTTCTACATTTGCGTATTATAATTTGCATAAATTTCCCAGTGCCGCAGCTGGAGATGTGCGAGTACGAGTGTGTGGCAAGGTTAAGAGTTGTTGCACAAAACAATTTAATAACGAGCAGATACAAGTGACAAAATGAATTATGCTGTTATTCGAGCCATGCACACACACACACACACACACACACACACACACACATCAACACAACAAGCAGTGCATCCTGAGTGTGAAAGGAAACCCGAAAGATTGGAGCAAGGGTTTCAGCTGGCATTTAAGACGAGTGAGTCTTAAAAGGAAAGGGTAACATATGGCGGCACTTGTGGCACTTACATACAGCTTGAGACCACATGTAGGTTGAGGCATTTCATGAATTACTAACTAAATGAGAATTTTGTTAGCAAATGGCAAAGTTAAGCTAATTAATTGAGCGACAGTTAGTTATGAATATTCTAAGATTGTTAGCATTGTCTGAAAGAACTTATTTAACAAACGCTGCAAGTCTTTCTAACCGAACTCCTTTCAATTTTGTTCTTAAACACTATCAGTTATCTATGAAGCGATTTTAATATTATATTTATACCCTTGCAAAAGAAGTTTGCAAAGCACAGAACGAAGCATCTCCGAAAGTATAGAAAGTATATATTATTGATCAGCACGACGAGCTCATTTGATATAGCTACGTCTGTCCTTAATGCTACACAGTTGAAATTTCGCTAATTGGCGTCTTTCTGCTGCAGGCATTGTATAACTAGGAATCATTCGGATCGGACGATTATATCCTATAGCTCCCAGATCGGTTTTAGGATTTGTTTTAGTGGGAAAAGTTCGGCGCTATTGAAGTCATACACTCGAAATTTGGAATACAAAATGATATAGTATAGATACATAGCTATGACTTTTGGGGGCGGGGCAAATCGGTAGGTCTATATAGTGCTTAACATAAATACTGTACAATTTTGAGCGATGCTAGAGTCAAAGTTTTGAAACGAAAGCATATATTTGTGTGTAGCACCCCTACAAAGAAAGATATGGTATATAGAACTACGCCCATTAGAGGCGTGGCAAATCTGTATCTTGTACTGTATCGCGAGACCCAAAAGTGGGCGAATACGTTAATCTTGACTGCTCCGACCAAATCATAAAAAATTACTCATATCCTCCTATTGAAGGCTTGGCAAATCGGAGAAAACTATATATTCCAAAGTTGTATAGCGAAAGTCCCAAAATTTTACCGATGGCTAGGTGTTTCCCTCCTCTACAGATAAACGAAATATTATATGTATCCACATTTTGGGAGCGTGGCAAATCCGTTAAAACTGTTTCTTCTATAACCTACAGATCCAAAAATTAGCAAATATGTCAATCTTGATCTCTTCTTGTCAAATCAGAAAAAAACAGCACTAATATCCTTTACAATTGCAATTGAAGTTAGCCCAACCCTCTAATTTTTGTAATAAACAGCTATGATTTTCGAAGGATAAAGTCAACCCTCTGCAAACTTTTTTTTTTAATTTTGGAAGCCTACATTCGTTTTTTAAATTTACTGAATAGTTGCACTGAATCCCCTCTGGCACTCTCAAAAAATTACAATTCCTAAATATTTTCATATTTTATTAGAATTTAGTATTAGATAGGGATACATTCTTTCGAATCACGTTCTAAAAATCGAAATCTCATTTTTCAGAACATTTTTTGAAAATTCGTTCGAGTAAACCTTCTTCTACTTTCAATGACTATAACTCAGTTAAATAAAGTGCAATCTATTGCTAGTTAAATTTTTTAAATGTATTAAAAGCTTAATCCTTTTCATATTTATAAGAAAAATTTGTGGAGGTTCATTCAATACTCTGGTAAAGTAAAAAAAATTATGAAAAAATAAACGATTTTCCTCAGATGTGTGGAAAACTGCTATATGCAATTTCTAAAATCTCAAATATTATTCATTGCTGATAAACAGACGTTATAAGTCCTAAAGTATTTTAAAATAGTAAATCAAAATAAAACTAAAATATATTTATTTAAAAACAATTGCATTTACAATGAGAACAATCTGTTACAATTAGATAATTTTTTTATCTCCATCAAAATAGCTATTTATCACAAATTTAAAGACATTTACTCACTTACGGCTACAGAATAGCTAAAGAATTTTCCATATGTTTCAATTTAGCTGAATTTCCAATGTGCAGCATAACATAAATAACGTATACGCCCCATGGCAGCGATGATATTGCCATTGTTCAAAATTGAAAAAATGGAAGAAGCAGAGAATTGTGGCTGTGAGCACAGCAATGACAAGTTGTTGTGATTTAATGTACATATCAGTATTTGTACGTTTATATTGCTTTTCAAACACACACACTCACCCACACTCACACACACACACTCACGCCTGTTGGCTGGTCTTTTCTCAGCATCGATTATGCTTTTCTCTGCGTGAAAGGCAACCAGGCGGACAATTTGTTAGACGCCACAATGAACATTGATGCGATTGATTGAAAGTCAGCTGAACAGATTAAATGCCATCGCTCCATATATATAGTATAGAGATATTGTTAGCAGGGTCTTTTTGCTTTGGCGTTGCAGCCCTCCCTCTTTCATGTCAACAAGTTGAGGGCAAACAATTTAAATTACAAAGCAAACTCAATAAAAATGTAAAAAACAAAGTTTTGTCAGCGTTGGGCAGATTTGTTTAGTTTAGCCCTTGACATGCATAAGATATGGTATTATAGAAACTTTCGTAACAGGAAGCCAGAAGTGTTTTTTTTTTTTGCTACTTTTCTCAGTTTTTGTTTATAAGCAAAACAAATCGTTAACACCCAACAACAGATGGAGATGGAGTGTGGGTGAAGACATTGCTTATTTATAAGCCTGTAAACAGATTTTATGAGCCTGCACAAACAACAAGGCAAGACACCGAAGAAGAAGAAAAGGGAAAAACTTTTTTTGGCTCATCCTTATCGATATGCCATTTTTCCAACATTTCTCCACATTTTCCACTTTTCAATTTATTAAAATGACCGTCAAAAAGCGTTTTGGCGCAAAGTTTGCGCTTAACCTAAAACACTTTTGGACACTCGTCGAGTGGGTTACTAAAAAAGTTTATCGAAAAGGCCAAACAAAGTTTGGCAGGCGTGTGTACTGTCTCTGTGTGTGTGTCTGTGTGTGCTTATGATTGCAACTTAAAGTTTCAGCTTTTTTTCTTACACACACAGACACACAATCAGTTGGAGACAGCTTAATTCTGATTGGACAAAGTTTGCGATTGAGTAACAAATCCAAGTTCAGTTCGGTCTCACACATTTTTTATGGCACGCGTACCACATGTCGTATGCGCATTGTCCCTTTCGCTTTAAATCCCAAAAATTCAGTGAGCTATAAATACACGAAACAACACAACCTAAATACCGGAAATGCCCTTTATAATGCGCTTCCGGCTCATATGAGTCGGCCAGACAGTCTCACTCTGTTTGTGTGTGTGTGTGTGTGTGTGTGTGTTTAATTCGTGGCGGCAAATGTTAAAAACCACACCACAACAAGCCCAGCGAAGCCGACGGCTAATCAAAATGTGCAGCCAGCTGCAAAAAGCATCGCTGGACGAAAAAGGTGCCACAGTTCGCATCTGGCTGGGTGGTTTGCCAGCCAGCCCAGCCCAACCACAGCAAACAGCCGCGTTGCGGTTGAGGCTGAGGAGGGAGTTCTCGCCTCCTTCGAAACCGTTGCATGACCAAAAAATGTTTGCATGCCGGCAAATAACAAGTCAAAAATTAATGTCGAGGCGAGTCTAGTCGACTATTTTGTAAGAAATAAGAAACACACTTCTAAACTGTTTAAAATGTTAAAATACGCCTTTCTATTACAATTTTGTTTATCAGAAACGTAAAACAACCTAAATTTTAGGCTAAATTATTTTAATGGCTACAATTAAGCTTTCAATTATATTTGTATAAAATCTATGCAACAGGCAGTTGGAGACGTGACCCTGATCACGAGTAACAGGTGAATCATTTTAAATGCTTGTCAGTTCAGAAATGAAAATCATCACGTGGCTTCGACTGTAAAGCACGCACAGAATTAGATTGTGGCAAACCAACGATGACTTCTCCCATTTCTATTGTATTTAACCGATTAAAAATGAAATCGATCGTCACTGATTTGAGTATATCTCTTACGTCACTAAATTTGAGAACAATAGTTTTCTAGAAATATGTATTAATCGGAAGTACCACACATCTTAAATACTTCTTTCCAGGGAGTGTTCTAGTCGGATTCTGTTACTATTGTGGTCTATAAGTCTAGCTTATAATATAATTTCAAGTGAAAACTTTATATTATAATACTTTGAATTTTTTGCAAAGTTCAAGCAAATCACAAACTAATACATTGCGAGACTTGCTATACTTTTAATGATAATCTAGCGTACATATAGAAACAAGTAAGAATGCTCTAGTCGGGTCTGCCCGACTAGGAGATCCCCTGAGCTAAGTCCTAGGTGATATTTTGAACAATCTAGCTTACATCTTTCATCTATACATAATAACATATACGCTGCGCTTGGTCTACATTCTGGGCAGCACTATGTGAAATTACTTTCGTAATGAAATTTTCAGGACATAACGTTGACATCCAAATGTGTGTGTATGCAAAATATGAAGTCTCTACAATTTGAAATACTTCATTTTCAGTTTTGGGGCATATGGGGAGCGGTATCCAAAATCTGAATTATTCGTTATCATTTTCAATGGGTTCAGGAACGACCTAGACGCTTAATAATATTTGAAGGTGTGAGTTCATAAAGCAATTAAAATATTTATTACAATGGCCAACAAAATTGAATACCACTAAGAAAGTTTTTTTTTAGACTCTGTTCCCAAAGGGAACAAGTAAGAACGTTGCAGTCGGGCGCCACCGACTGCGTCAGACTCTGTTCCTGTTAAAGGTGTGTAGGCTCAATAAATATGTAGACCGTCCGTCCGTCTTTCCGTTCAGTTGCAAATAAAGCCACATTTACATTTTTATACCCTGAACCCATTGAAAATGGGAAATCAGGGTATAATGGTTTTGCAAAAAGTATGTAACAGGCAGAAGGAGGCGTGGCAGACCCCACAAAGTATATATATTCTTGATCAGGGTGACGAGCTGAGTCGATTTAGCCCTGTCCGTCTGTCTGTCCGTCCGTCCGTCCGTCTGTCCGTCTGTCCGTCTGTCCGTATGTATGAACGCGTCGATCTCAGAACCTATAAGAGCTAGAGACTTCAAATTTAGCATGATGGTCTGTGTATACAGCGAAAATATCGATTTTGTTTTAGATATTCGATAAATTCCGTTTCAATGTTATCGATTTAAAACGTTATCAAGATTCAGTTTTTTGACCATATCTTTTACATATTTTTAGCTACAGCTACCAAATTTTGTTTTTAGCTTTCTGTAAATAAAATACATTTTCTATTTTTTCATATTTTGGATACCGGCTCCACATTTCACAAAAAAAATTGATTAAAAAAAAAAAATTATCAAAGCCACAATTTAATTTTTTCACATTTTTTAATTGAAAACCGTATTTTTAATAAATTAATAGCATTCAATGCAGAAAATTGCATTCAAATCCGTTAAGTAATACAGAAGTTATTAAAGGAAACATTGTATAAGCACGCGGCAGCAGCCTGTACGTGTGCACACATACATTCAAATCAACTACGCAGTAATCGGCGAGCGTGTTTCTGTGTGCATGTGTATATGTGTGCACGTGTCTGTGTGCCTGTGTGTATGTGTGCATGTGTATATGCGCGCAGAGGTAATATGTATAGATAAAAGATGTAAGCTAGGTTGTTTAAAACATCAGCTCGGACTTGGTTCAGGGGATCTCGTAGTCGGGCAGACCCGACTAGAGCTTTCTTACTTCTTTTATTTAGATTTGGTAATTTGTACCGGTAAAAGATGTAAGCTAGATTGTTTAAAACATCAGCTCGGACTTGGTTCAGGGGATCTCGTAGTCGGGCAGACCCGACTAGAGCTTTCTTACTTGTTTTTAATTTTTTAGGTAAAACCGTATTTTTAATAAAATATAAGGATTTATGCAGAAAGTTTTATCAAAATCCATTAAGTAACATAGAAGTTATAAAAAAAAAAAAAAAAACATTTTAATAAATGATAATATCACGCGGCAGCGATGGGAATAGAACCTGGGTCACGCGCTTCGCATGCCACCGACTCTACCCACAACACCACGGCGTCTCTTGCGCCAAATTGAGTTTGGTAGGTTGATTTGGTTAAACAGACTTGCCCCAGTTAGGTCAACTAGAATTTGTTTTAATAAATATAAGGATTTATGCTGAAAATTTTATCAAAATCCATTAAATAACATAGAAGTTATAAAAAAATAAAAAAAAACATTTTATTAAATGATAATATCACGCGTCAGCGCTGGGAATCGAACCTGGGTCACGCGCTTCGCATGCCACCGACTCTACCCACAACAGCACGGCGTCTCTTTCACGACTATGCACCAAAATGAGTTTGGAAGTGTTTTGATTTGGTTAAACAGACTTGCGTTGTGGTAGCGAAGACCCTGCTTCAATCCCCAGTTAAGTCAACTAGAATTTGTTTTACGGAGGCTTACATTATGATTACTATTATTTTTTTTTTTTCGTAAATTTTAATTTCATGAACAGTAACCCACATGTCAAATTTGGATGCTCTACGTCTAAGACTGTAGGAGATACAGTTTTGCCCTATTTGCCATGCCCCAAATGGGCGTAGCTATATATAACATACATTTTTGGGTAGAGGTAGGATACTAGTATATATATTCCAAGTCCCAACTCTTTGACGGAAATATTGCCGAAATTATCACGGTTTTAGTAAAAGATATAGTAATTCCCGATTTGCCACGCCCCCAGAAGACGTGGATACATAAATTTTGACTTATCTTAAGAGGAGGTCAACAGTATCCCACATGCAAAATTTGGACGCTCTAGCTCCAAAACTGTAGGAGATACAGTTTTATCCGATTTGCCACGCCCTTAATGGGCGTAAATATCTATAATATATATTTTTGATTCCGAGTGATCTACTTGCACATGTATTCCAAATTTAGAGTCTCTAGCTCTTATAACGCTCAAAATATTATAGGATTTATACAAATCGCTATATATATATTCCCGATTTGGTACGCCCCCAGGGGGCGTGGGTATATAACTTTTTGATCTAACTTATGGGAAGGTCAACAGTAACCCACATGCCAAATTTGGATGCTCTAGCTTCAAAACTGTTGAATATATAGTTTTATCCGATTTATTACGCCCACAATGGGCGTAGATATATAATCTATATCTTAAAACGTCCGCGTGGTGTACACGAATATATATTCTAAATCCCATTTCTTAGACTGCAATATTGACGAAAATAACAGCGTTTTAGTCTTAATAGATATAGCATTTCCCGATTTGCCACGCCCCCTGTGGGCGTATCGAAAAAATACTCAAACTTGATCTGACGCGGATACACACGAGTATATATTCCAAATTACAAGTCTCTAGCTTCTATAGTGTCCAAATGCTGCGCGTTCATACAGACAGACGGACAGACGGACAGACAGCAAGACGGACATTGCACAAATCCAATAGACTCTTTTTCCCTTTGGGAACAGAGTCTAAAAAGAGTCTATTGGATTTGTGCAATGTCCGTCTTGCTGTCTGTCCGTCTGTCCGTCCGTCCGTCTGTCCGTCTGTCTGTATGAACGCGCAGCATTCAGACACCATAGAAGCTAGAGACTTGTAATTTGGAATATATACTCGTGTGTATCCGCGTCAGATCAAGTTTGAGTATTTTTTCGATACGCCCACAGGGGGCGTGGCAAATCGGGAAATGCTATATCTATTAAGACTAAAACGCTGTTATTTTCGTCAATATTGCAGTCTAAGAAATGGGATTTAGAATATATATTCGTGTACACCACGCGGACGTTTTAAGATATAGATTATATATCTACGCCCATAGTGGGCGTGGCAAATCGGATAAAACTATATCTTCTACAGTTTTGAAGCTAGAGCATCCAAATTTGGCATGTGGGTTACTGTGTATCTTCCCTTAAGTTAGATCAAAAAGTTATATACCCACGCCCCCTGGGGGCGTACCAAATCGGGAATATATATATAGCGATTTGTATAAATCCTATAATATTTTGAGCGTATTAAGAGCTAGAGACTTGAAATTTGGAATACATGTGCAAGTAGATCACTCGGAATCAAAAATATATATTATAGATATTTACGCCCATTAAGGGCGTGGCAAATCGGATAAAACTGTATCTCCTACAGTTTTGGAGCTAGAGCGTCCAAATTTTGAATGTGGGATATTGTTGACCTCCTCTTAAGACAAGTCAAAAGTTATGTATCCACGTCTTCTGGGGGCGTGGCAAATCGGGAATTACTATATCTTTTACTAAAACCGTGATAATTTCGGCAATATTGCCGTCAAAGAGTTGGGTTTTGGAATATATATACTAGTATCCTACCTCTACCAAAAAATATATGTTATATATAGCTACGCCCATTTGCGTGGCAAATAGGGTAAAACTGTATCTCCTACACTCTTAGACGTAGAGCATCTAAATTTGACATGTGGGTTACTGTTCATGAAATTTAAATTTACGAAAAAAAAATAATAATAATAATCATAATGTAAGCCACTGTAAAACAAATTCTAGTTGATCTAACTGGGGATTGAACCTGGGTCTTCGCTACCACAACGCAAGTCTGTTTAACCAAATCAACACACCACCAAATTCAATTTCGCGCATAGTCGTGAACCAAGTCCGAGGTGGTTTTTTAAACAATTTAGCTTACATTTTTTATCTGAATATATTACACATATACATGCACACACTAGCATGCGCGCCGCTTACTGCGTAGATGATTGATGGCTGTGCTTGGGGTGCATTCTGGGCAGCATTATGCGAAACTGAGTGTCCAATAACTTCGGTTCTAGATCTACTTTCTTAATGAAATTTTCAGGACATAATATTGACATCCAATGGTGTATTTATGCGAAATCCCAACTCCCTAGTATTTGAATTACGATTTTTCCACTTATGGGGCTAATGGGGGAGGTATCCAAAGTTTAAAATGTATATTATTTGTATTTGCATCACAGAACCCTACATAGTCAATTTGGTATCGTTAGCTATTATGGCCTTTAAGTTATAGCTTAAAAACAAAGTCAAAATAACGATTGCTATCGATAATAAGGAAATATGAGTTATCGAAAAAAAAATAAACTTGTACTGCGTATGGTATACATGAATATATATCTAAAATTTCAAGTCTCTAGCTTTTGTGGTTTACGAGATCACTGCGTTCATACGGATGGACAGACGGACAGACGGCTCCACTCGTCGTCCTGGTAAAGAATATATTTAATTTATGGGGTCTGCCACGCCTCCTTCTGCCTGTTACATACATTGTCACAAAACCATTATATCCTGAAATCCCATTTTCAATGGGTTCAGGGGTATAAAAAGCTTTCGTTGCTCAGGATTCAAACACGCATTCTCTTAATTAAATAATCTGTTAGACAACATTAAAAAACTTTCCCAAAAACAATAGTTGCTTCCGGCAACAATGTAACAATATAAAAATAACTGTGTGTACTGCAGCCCCACTGTGTGAATTGTTTTGAGATTGACAAGCACTAAAGTAGCAGCTTTTTGTCAATTCACTTCAAAGAGAATGCATTTGAGTGTATTAGTGCATATGTATATGGAAATTTGATAACAGTCTTCTTTAATAGCTTCTTGGTTACTACTGATCTATGCAATTTCGAGTCCTAAATCAATTTATTTGATATGAATGAGTAATTATATTCAAAAGCCCCACTTATATTAACAGTGACTATATATTTGATACTGAACTTTAAATAAATTGATTATGTAAAATCGAAAATGTAAAATAATGGAAAGTTGTGTATTATTTACAAGAAACTTAATGCAAAGCGAAGTGATTCAAGCTTAAAAAATATAAACGATTTGATCAAAAAGCTGAAACTCGATAACGTTTTCAATCGATATCATGGACATCAGAAAAGTTATCGTAAAATTGCAAGTCTCTAGCTACTAAAGGTTCCACTTTGGAAGATATAGTTTTCTCCGATTTGCCAAGCCCCCAAGAGGCGGATATAAATAATTTTCTATAATTTTGTCGAATCGGTCAAGCCTAACGTCTGTCAATTTTTGGAACTCTAGGTGTAAAATTGTAGAAGATATAGTTTTTTCCGAGTTGTCACGCCCCTAATGGGCGTAGATATATATTCTTTATTTTTTTTCCATGGGTGGTTGATACAAATACATATATGTTTTAAGTTTCACGTCTCTTGCTTTAACAGCGTCCAAAATATTGGAGGGTTTATGTTTATGTTAAGTTTATGTTAAGCACTATATAGACTTTCCCGATTTGCCACGCCCTAAGTAGGCGTGGATATATAACTTTTTGATCAATCTAAAGGGGAGGCCAACAGTATATTACTTTCTAAATTTGAATGCTCTAACAAAACTGTAGAAGATATAGTTTTATCCGATTTGTCACGCCCCCAAAGGGCGTAGCTATATAATCTTTATCTTTTTGTATTTGGGTGCAACTCAGCAGTATATATTCCAAATATTAAGTCTCTGACTTTAATAACGTCGAAGTTATCCCACTAAAACATTTCTTAAATCCGATCTGTCCTATGGGAGCTATAGGATATAGTCATCCGATCCGGATGATTCCGAGATATACAATGCCTGCAGCACATTCCAGCCTATGTGCAAAATTCCAGTTCTGTAGCTCTTATAGTCTCGGAGGAGATTGCGTTGATCCAGACAGACGGAGAGTCGGACAGACGGACATGGCTATATCAACTCAGCTCGTCTTGCTGATCAAGAATATATATATACTTTATATGGTCGGAGATGCTTCCTTCTCTGCGTTGCAAACTCTTCACCAAAATTAATATACCCTTTTTGCAAGGGTATAATAAAAGCATAAAGTAGTTTGGGCCAAGTAACGGCGGCTAATTTGAACCAGTTATTATAACAAATAATCACTGGGCTACCTGTTACTTTTGATTACTTTGTCCTAATCTATGAGTTTCCTGAGCCTTTTCCTTAAAAGCTATCCTAAATTGAAAAGTGCCTTCATAACGTAGGGCAAAAGCCGCTTAGAGGTTGCCGTAGAATTCTTGAAAAGCATTTGCTCTCACTTTCAATTTCATCTTTAAATAAAAGCAGCGACGCATTTTTAATTAAATTTCGTGCCCAACCATTAAGCCCTTAACTTGCCAGCCCCCTCCCAACCTGCTCTACCCCCTCCTTCTGCTGCTGCTGCTCCTAGCTTTGTTTGCCAAGTTTCTGTGGTTAATTATCGATGAGGCCAAAAGACGACCACGAAGATATCTTTGTCGGGCCGCACAGCTGGGCGGATGTTGCTCAGTTAAAGTCAGAAAGTTTAATGAAGTGCAAAGTGTTTTGTGGAAACTTTGAATAGAGCTATTAAAATCTGGCCATCAATGGCCTAATAAGCAGCCATTGAATTTTTTTTTTTGTTTGGGCACCAATTTAATGATTTCCATTGTCTACTGGGACAGGTGCTGCTTAAATGGCTTCCATTCGCTTTAAGAACTGATTTATATTTGTGCGTCATATGCGTGGCATCCAAACTAATGATTGCCCTTTGTCCTAATTTATTGGATTCCTTTTGTCGGACACGCAAGCAGCCACCCAGAAGTTTTTCTTGTCTTGGCCTGGCCTGGCCTGGCCTTTCCTTTTTTTCGCGCCGACGGGTCATTTATTAATTGCGGCTCGTATGCGTGCTAATCTCTTCATTATGCGATTTCATAATGGATTACATTCAAATAAATGCGCCTCATTTACCGCCCGGCTATGCGCCATGTAATTTCTATAATTTCGTTGCCATTTTCCTAATGATGCGTGGTTCGGCCCCTTCGTATTGTTCTCTCCATCCATTCGACCTGCTCATTTCTCTTGGCCAACAGTAAGAGCGACCGCTGCTTATGTTAATGCCTGTTAATTTGAGCCCTTGTAATTGAATAAGATGCATCAGTTAGACTAATTCTCTGTGTGTGGATGTGTCTGTGTGTGTGTGTGTGTGTGTGGGTGAAAGCAACTGAAATTGATAGAGGCTGGCAGAAGTTGTCAGCTTTGGACTGGGCCTTTTGAGCAGCAATTCATAATTAAAGGCGTCTTAGCAAACAGTTAATTGTTAATTCCAATTTGTTGAGCCTTTGGAAAAAGGTTATAGAAACCATATTATTCAACTTATATATCATGACAAAAGGCTCATTTCAATAAATTTTCGTTTTTGTAAAGTGAATTGTAGATTTTCCGAGTCGCCACGCCCCTAATAGGCGTAGCTACATATACTATTTCCGATTTTAGAAGTGGTCCAAAGAAATATATGTTTTTAGTTTCAAGACTATTTGTTTTTGTATGGGGTGGGATACACGATATTTATATTTCTATTCCAAATTTCAAGTCTTTGACTTTAATAGCGCCAAACTTTATCCTACTAAAACCATTTTTTTTTAACTTTCTTATACAATGCCTGCAGAAGAATACAGCTTAGTGCAAAATTTCAGACAAACTGGCATGGCTATATCAACTCAGCTTGTTGTGCTTATCAATAATGTATGTACTTTATATAGTCGAAGATCTGTGCGTTTCAAACTTCTGACTAAAATTATTATACCCTTTTTGCAAGAGCATAAGTATTAAAATATAAATAAAATGTTTGTAAAAATGCATGTAATTATAACATTTCAGTATTGGATCGAACTTTGTTTGGAGAAGGTTGAAGAAATTTTAAAAGTAGATGAAATTTACTAATTCTATTTAGAAAATATGAAGTCGAATGCCAAATCGGACACTTTAATTGGCAGACGATGAAAAGTCATGTTTATCCATCAGACACTTCAAAATCTTGTAATATTTAGAATCTCTTGCAAATTGATTTTCCTTCTCTACTATGGAACTAGAATTAAAATAAATGCAAATTAAAATAAATGCCAAATAAAGCTTTCATTAGATTTATACACCTCAAATATTCTTCCATAATATATATTCGCTTTAGTGCTTATTTCTTGGACAACTTAAGCTAAGCAGCTGAAACGCCGCCATTTCGTTCAAATATTCAGCAGAATACATAGTGCCCGGCTTCAATCTGTAATACACTGTAATGCCCTTGCATCTGGCTGGTTGCTAGTGCAACTACGATTGCAAGTAGAGGTGAGACTGCTCCTGTCTAAGCCACTTCTAACCCACCTGCTTTCAATTGCCCTGTCGTCGGGTGGGGGCGAGGATGCTGCTTGACAAATTTGTAACCGAAAAGCGAAACCATTTAAATGGTCGTAAAAATGTGAGCGCCGACAAGCGGCTATAATAAAATGAAAGGCAAATCGCGTAGCCACCGGCGTAAACCCCATGGCATTACTTGATATCGCGCTGCCTCAAATGTTTTCTTTTTTTTGTTTTTGCACTCTAGTCGCGCTGTCAGCTGCGCTTACAAGCGGCCAGGCAAATTGAAAACTGTTAAGGATGCGCAACGACCAGAGGGGAGGGCAAGAGCGGGGGCTAAGGACAGCTACAACGACAACGACGACGACAACGAAGACGACAGCGACAAATGGCGGCGCTTGTTCATGAAAATTTAAATTGCAAAATGGGCTCAATGTGGGCGTTAACAGACAAGCCCTTGCCACCGGCACGCCTCTTAGTCCGCCTCCGCCTGCCCAGCTCGAGAACCCTTCGCCAATATTTGTCTTTTAATTACCTGCAAAGTGTCAGGCAGCTGAACAGCTGTTCAACGAAATTTGTTGCCATAAGGTACCAGCATTCGCTTTTAATTATTAGATAGCACACGATTACTCCAATTAAATAAATACGCTAAATTCCAAATAACTCTGTTTAGCAAAATCCGTCGATTAGATACCCGATCTTAGTATAAATAAATTCATAATTCTTCTTAAGTTGCTAAGCCAGCGCGTTTTCATTCCATTAAAAATAACAGTAAAGCTCTCACGTTCACGTTGCCGAGAAGTTTGAAGAGCAGAGGAATCTATGTATATCAAACCAAACCTTAAAAACAACCAAAGTTCACTAACTAAATTGATTATTGAATAAACTAGATTTCCTGCTTACCACCATTTAAATAGTTGATGTGCAGGGACGAACAAAATTATTGGCACTGCAAGCATTATTAACTTTCTGGCCACCTTTTCACCCTTTAAATATAGCTAAATGCTAAAAAAAAATTGACCAAGTAGATTGATAGTAAGTGTTATAAATAGTATTTATTACAAATTAACAGAATTTTTTTTCTAAAAAGTAACAGGTAGTATTAATATTAAATGAAATCTAAAAAAATTGTGTATTTCGTTGAACATAATTATTGTCACACACACGCTCTAGTCGGGACTGCCCGACCACGAGATCCCCGGAACCTTTGTTCGAGTTTACATTTTTACATACATACAGAACGATATGAATGTAACAGTAAAAAAAATTTGCTTTTGAACAATAAATGTTGTTATTAAAAGAAAGACATTAGTAGACTAAGTGTGGCAATAATTTTTTTTGCAACGAAAAACACAATTTTTTTAGATTTCATTAAATATTAATACAACCTGTTTCTATTTAGAAAAGAATATTTTGTTATTTTATAATAAATACTTCAATTTAATTGGTAATTTTTTTTTAGCATTAATCAATATTTAAAGGTTCAAAAGGTGGCCAGAAAGTTAAAAATGCTTGCTGTGCCAATAATTTTGTTCGTCACTGTATGTATATTCCTTTCTCTCTTTACTCTCTGCTATATACACGCCATGCGTGAGAGTGCAATAGGAATATGACTTCAGCTACGCGCTGATTGTTTCTACACTGCTTGCTCTGCTGCCCAGACATAAGAAACGAGATCTACAGCAAACGCGCAAATTACCTAGTGTTAATATGCGAGTTTTCACTTAAACTTCCAAAAGCTAAGCCAATTAGTGTATAAATGATTTCTGCTGTAAGCTGTTACTATCTTGCAGCCGTCTCACTCACATTTGTTTATTATTCAGGTTTCTCTCTTTTTACGTGTAGTAATCATTTGATTATCAGTCGGATGAATTATGGCTAGGGATGTCTGGAATTGTAAGCCATAAAGCAACCATTGCCGTTACGTCAATCGGGCAATCACAGTAGGCTGTGCGATTGAGCAGATGAGTGATGGAATTCTGAATAGAAATTCATTTTAGATTTTGCCTCCACAGCGTCAACTACGCCCAGAGACATACAATCATTGAATAATCTCCCAATTCTTAACAAATATTTCAGGCCACATTCAAGGTACGTTTAAATAAAATTATTTGGTAGAGGGAGCTAATTCCATATATTTCCAGTGCCCGATGATGTTGCGTATGATTACTAACTGTTCCACACTGCATCGCGGCTCGCGGATTGCCTACCAGCTTGTGGGCCGGGAGGTGTGGCGCGGCTATGCAAAGGATGTGAAGTTCGGTCCAGAGGTGCGGGCCATGATGCTGCAAGGCGTGGATGTGCTGGCGGATGCTGTGGCCGTGACCATGGGACCCAAAGGTCGCAACGTGATCATCGAGCAGAGTTGGGGATCACCGAAGATAACCAAAGATGGCGTCACAGTTGCAAAGTCGATTGCCCTCAAGGACAAGTTCATGAACATTGGCGCCAAGCTCGTGCAGGATGTGGCCAACAATACGAATGAGGAGGCAGGAGACGGCACCACAACAGCCACCGTGCTGGCTCGTGCCATTGCCAAGGAGGGCTTCGACAAAATTTCACGCGGTGCAAATCCTGTAGAGATCCGACGTGGCGTCATGCTGGCCATTGAATCGGTTAAGGAGAACCTAAGAAAGATGTCGCGTCCTGTAAACACGCCCGAGGAAATTGCTCAAGTGGCCACCATTTCGGCCAACGGCGACAAGTCCGTGGGCAACCTGATCAGCGAGGCCATCAAGAAGGTAGGACGCGAAGGCGTCATCACCGTCAAGGATGGCAAGACAATGAACGACGAACTGGAGGTCATTGAGGGCATGAAGTTCGATCGGGGGTACATCTCGCCCTACTTCATCAACAGCTCCAAGGGAGCCAAGGTGGAGTTCCAGGATGCGTTGCTCCTCTTCTGCGAGAAAAAGATCAAGTCTGCTACGAGCATTGTGCCCGCTCTCGAATTGGCAAATGCGCAACGCAAGCCGCTGGTTATCATCGCCGAGGACGTAGAGGGTGAGGCACTCAGCACGATGGTTGTGAATCGTCTCAAGGTAGGGCTGCAGGTGTGCGCAGTCAAGGCGCCCGGTTTTGGTGATAATCGCAAAGAGACGATCGCAGACATGGCCATAGCCACAGGGGGCCTGGTGTTCGGAGACGAGGCGAATATGGTGCGCCTGGAAGACATAAAAGCCAGCGATTTCGGTCGTGTTGGTGAAATCGTGGTCACCAAGGAGGATACCATGCTGCTCAAAGGTCATGGCCAGCGTTCGGTTATCGATAAACGGATGGAGAATCTACGCGAGGCCATCAAAGAGAGCACATCGAACTATGAGAAGGAGAAGATGCAGGAGCGTTTGGCCAAACTATCCTCTGGAGTTGCTCTGCTCCGGGTCGGGGGCTCCAGCGATGTGGAGGTCGGCGAGAAGAAGGATCGAGTCAATGATGCACTCAATGCGACCCGTGCCGCCATCGAGGAGGGCATAGTGCCCGGTGGAGGAACCGCATTGCTGCGCTGCATCACTAAGCTCAATGACTTAAAGGGTGCCAACGAGGATCAGAATCTGGGCATTGAGATCATCCGAAGAGCCCTTCGCATGCCTTGCCTAACGATTGCCAAGAATGCGGGTGTCGATGGCGCCATGGTCGTGGCCAAAGTGGAGATCCTCGATGGCGACTACGGATATGATGCCCTCAAAGGTGAATATGGCAATATGATCGAACGGGGCATCATCGATCCCACGAAGGTGGTGCGCACAGCGATTATCGATGCAGCCGGCGTTGCCTCTCTGCTGACCACAGCCGAGGCGGTTGTTACGGAGCTACCGTTGGAAGACGCAAATCCCATGAGTGGCATGGGCGGCATGGGCGGCATGGGTGGCATGGGCGGCATGGGCGGCATGGGCGGTCTAGGCATGTAGAGAGATGCCCACATGGAACACTCTTCGAACTGACTCTTGGGGGGACTTAAGCTACAGACACCTTCCTACTGATTGGCACAAAACACTGGCTATGTTGGCAGTTCGTGGTTCGTTTTTAAATCTTGGCGTCTCGTAAACTCACTTTTCGGCGGCCCTCAACACTACTCCACAAGAAAGACACTGACACAACATATTTTGCGAATTTGAATTTTTCTCTTGCTCGGTTTTCTATTGGCAGGGCAACAAAGGGCAGTTTGTTAACTATTAATAATTAATGCGTATCTATGAGATTCAGATACTTAACTTTAATTACTGGACTGCAGAACTGAACGGCTTTCAAAACTTTAAGACCATTTAGCAACACTTAAAGCACGCACGCTTGTCTTGCTCAATATTTTCGCCATTTTGAATACATTTAGATAATTAGATTTACACAACATTTAACATTTAGTTCGTTCAACTTTATTATACTCGTACCAAATTACGAATTTATTTCAATGTAAAACAAATACGCAATGACTCTTTGTGATTACCTAATTCACAAAGTGTTTTTAAATTAAAAATATATGTATAAAAATATATATATAAATATAAAAATAAAACGTAAAAATAAATTAAATTTGTATCGAAATTTACTTTTCACTTAGATAATTTCGAAATATACTTCAATGAAAAAAAAATACTATATATATATTAACATACATAAATTATATATTCCTAAATAATAATATTAACAGATAGTTTCAAAAATGTGTATCTCAGCTCAACAATTATAAAAGTTCTTAGACCTTAGTTATTGTCTGTCAACCTGTATCCAAAGAATCTCCCATTTATCATTAGACTCTGTTCCCAAAGGGAAAAAGAGTCTATTGGATTTGTGCAATGTCCGTCTTGCTGTCTGTCCGTCTGTCCGTCTGTCTGTATGAACGCGCAGCATTTGGACACTAGAAGCTAGAGACTTCTAATTTGGAATATATACTCGTGTGTATCCGCGTCAGATCAAGTTTGAGTATTTTTTCGATACGCCCACAGGGGGCGTGGCAAATCGGGAAATGCTATATCTATTAAGACTAAAACGCTGTTATTTTATATATAGCGATTTGTATAAATCCTATAATATTTTGAGCGTATTAAGAGCTAGAGACTTGAAATTTGGGATACATGTGCAAGTAGATCACCCGGAATCAAAAATATATATTATAGATATTTACGCCCATTGAGGGCGTGGCAAATCGGATAAAACTGTATCTCCTACAGTTTTGGAGCTAGAGCGTCCAAATTTTGCACGTGGGATACTGTTGACCTTCTCTTCAGATAAGTCAAAAGTTATGTATCCACGTCTTCTGGGGGCGTGGCAAATCGGGAATTACTATATCTTTTACTAAAACCGTGATAATTTCGGCAATATTTCCGTCAGAGAGTTGGGATTTGGAATATATATACTAGTATTCTACCTCTACCCAAAAATGTATGTTATATATAGCTACGCCCATTTGGGGCGTGGCAAATAGGGTAAAACTGTATCTCCTACAGTCTTAGACGTAGAGCATCCAAATTTGACATGTGGGTTACTGTTCATGAAATTTAAATTTACGAAAAAAAAAAATAATAATAATCATAATGTAAGCCTCCGTAAAACAAATTCTAGTTGACCTAACTGGGGATTGAAGCAGGGTCTTCGCTACCACAACGCAAGTCTGTTTAACCAAATCAAAACACTTCCAAACTCAGTTTGGCACATAGTCGCGCAAGAGACGCCGTGGTGTTGTGGGTAGAGTCGGTGGCATGCGAAGCGCGTGACCCAGGTTCGATTCCCATCGCTGCCGCGTGAAATATCATTTAATAAAATGTTTTTTTTTTTTATTTTTTTATAACTTCTATGTTATTTAATGGATTTTGATACAATTTTCTGCATAAATCCTTATATTTTATTAAAAATACGGTTTTACCTAAAAAATTTAAAAAAAAATGTAAATGTGGCTTTATTTGCAACTAAACTTTTATTAAATTGATTTTGTGAAATGTGGAGCCAGTATCCAAAATATATAATAAAAACCAAAATAGTATTTTATTTTAAAAAAGCTATATGTAAAATTGTATGACTGTAGCTAAATTGATGTAAAAGACATGCTCAAAAAAGGAATCTCAATAATCTCGCATTCAAACATACGGAAAGACGGACGGATGGTCTACATATTTATTGAGCCTACACACCTTTAACAGGAACAGAGTCTGACGCAGTCGGTGGCGCCCGACTGCAACGTTCTTACTTGTTTTATTATTGATAACAAATTTATTCATTTTACTATAAGCATTAAATATATTTTGACAGTAATTAAGTTCCTAAACTTGGGTTTTTGAGAAGAAAATTTGTATTTTTCTTGAGAATATTCGGCCTTGAGCATTATAGAATAAATTAATATAATTTTATACACGATAAATATTTTGTAGATATTTTTATAAAAATATTTTCATGGCACACATGCATAGAAAATAGTAAAGCTTCTTTTAAAAGTAAATATTCACAAAACAAATTAATTTTGTGACATTATTATGCACCGATTTAAAATTCCTGTTGAAAAATAGTTTAATACTTTGTTTTGCATTCATTTTGTTAAACTTTATTCGCAATTTTCTGCGTTATCAGACCAATTCTAAAGTTTTCCTCTTTATATATTTTTTATCTCGAGAGTATATTACAATATGATTCTCTATAATCTTCTTCCCACAACTCATTCAATACAAGTATAAAAATATAAAACTAAAATAAGTTGCTCGAACTACTGAATATGCCATATGTAATTTATTTCCTGACCTTATATTTGTATGTAGATAGCAGAAAAGTGAAAGAAACGGAAAACCACTCAACTATTTCACTTCACATCTTGCTGTCTGACATTCTCATTGTTTATGAGTGTGTTTGGATAGCCTCCGGCTAGTGAAATATATCCCAGTGAAGGAAACAGATTCCTCCCCATATGCTTTGTGACAGTTTCTATTGTTAACCACTTGTTGTGGATTCTTAGATACCATATACGTATGGCAAGAGGGTACCATGTATTTTCAGAATAATATAACAACTAGACGGATGACGGATAACTTTGCCAATGCCGAAATTTGGTAAGACTCTTGTAATTGTAAAGGATACAGTATTGTTTTTCTGATTTGTAAAGAATATATCAGGATTGACGTATATAATAATTTTTTAACTATATGTCAAAGTTTCGGGGCTTAGCTGCACAACTTCGAAAGATATAGTTTCTCCCATTTGCCCCATTATAACGCCCCTAGTGGGCTTGAATATATATTTTTTGGATTAATCTTAAGGAGAGGTCAACAGTTGCCTACTTGCCAAATTTGGATGGAGTCAATTGACATAGCTCTATATACCATATATTTTGTATGGTAGTGGGATACACATTTTCCCACCAAAAGATTTATTAAAACCGATCTGTCCCATGGGAGCTATAAGATAGTCGTCCTATCCGATTCCGATATATACAATGCCAGCAGCAGAAAGACGCCTTTGTGCAAAATTTCAGCTTTGTAGCTCCAATACTCTAAGAGGAGATCGCCTAGATTCAGTCAGTCACACAGACGGACAGTGCTATATCAACTCAGCTCGTCGTGCTGAGCAAGAATATGTATAATTTGAACGGTCGGCGATGCTTCCTTCTGTGCGTTGCGATCTTCTGACCAAAATTAATATATTCTTGTTACAAGGGTATAACAAGGAATTTACGCCCACATAGTATCTGATATTAGACTCAGTACGAAATTGCTTATTTGATAATTTTTGATAATAGAAAACTATTAAGAATTGTCCGTCTTTCTGACAATAAAATTGTCTATTGAAAGCTTAAAAAATAATATATCATCTTATATGGTATGTACATATATTCTTGATTAGCATTAACAGCCGAATCGATCGAGATATCCCTTGATATCTACCTGTCTGCATGCGAATTATTTTTTTAAAATACTAATTAATTTATAAAATATAAATATATTTATAGATAATAGAAATTTGATAATATATACTCAAAAAAATTTATATATTATTTATATGATTATAATGTATATAATAATAATAAAACAGGTAATATATGGTATACATTAGTATTTCATTCCTCGAGCTGCTTAAACTTAAGATCTCACTCGCTGAAATTATTTTTACAAATTTGATAAAAATGTATTTTTATCCTTTAACCAAGCGTTGTTCGAGACTCTTGTCAGCTTGCCACCACACATTGTTTATATAGGCTCTCATATAATATATACGTATATATAATACTTCCTATATATCCTTAATCTTATATTCTGAATGAAGGGAAATAAATAAAAACATTGCAAAATACCTCTTCCATAACAAAGAGATTTCTTATGCGACTAAGGAAGTCCATTCGAATAGTTATTTTGCTACAGGGTACAGTCTGGTAGTTATGCATACGCATGCAACTTTGATTATCAAATATGAGCTAAACAAACAACGCATTGCATTCCACAGGGCTCTAAATGTGGTACAGTATGCCAAAGAGTCTGCACTTGACTTTTATACAGTTGCTATTTAACTTTTTGACATTTATGCTGGGTTTTAACGTGTGCTGGGGATTTGGACTGTTGGTCTGTAGGTCTGGTCGTCTGGTGGGTTGGTGGTCTGGTGGTTGGTTAGCTGGCGGGTTGGTTGGCCGGTTAGTTAGGATTCGGGTTCCACTTTTTTGTGTCCTCGCGCCTAAGCGTATGCAACAGCACTTGATACTTCAACTGGGGCTGTTGCCTTGGCGAAACAAGCATCTTAACGAGCTGTGCTCATCATCGGGGCTTACACATTGCCCAACGGTGTGGAAAAACTTGCAGCCCGCAAGCCAAAGTGGGTAACAGAGCGCATCAACTGCTCGCCCGCTATCCCCGCCAACAAACGCCTTTGCGGCTTATCCAGCTGTTGTTGCTGCTGGCATCTTCTAGAGCGCATTTTGTCGCGCAAATTGCATGCAAATTCGTGTGATGTTCAAGTGGCTGTTGAGAAAAAGATGATGATCCGGCCACGTGTCTTAATGATGCTTACAGCTCACACAAAATGCAACAAGGCGACACTTAATTACGAAAGGGGCTGCCTTGAGTGTTGCTCGCGTATTGCGTATACGCTCCATCCACCACTTTTAATGGCATATTTACGACCCCGGCTAATCCCGCCCGCTTAGCGCATTAAATCAGCTCCAAAATGGCCATAAAATTGCTCTCGTTTTGCCATGAGAAAACATTTCAAAAATTGACAATTTATGACCAGAAAGAGAAGGGCAACAGGGCTAACAAAAACAAATAACAAAAATGTTATAAAAACAGGACGTCGAAAATTATTAACCGGCTCAACGAAACAGTAATACTCTAATTGCTATGAATTATTAAGCAAAAGTATTTTTAGTCTTAAAATACGTGTTATTGTCAAAAAAAAGAGCATTTATAGCCAAATTGATTTGTAAAATATAATATATTCCATAGTTATTTTTAGATTTTTTTAGATTGTTTTTTATATATTTTTTTATTATTGTTTATAATAAAATAAAAAAAAATTTAAAAAAATGTATTTAATTTTCCTACTCCGCCTTTATTTATAAACATATACAAATTTTTATTCGAATAATACTTATTTTAATTTTTTCATGTCCACTCTCGCCTTTTTAAAAAAAGAAATATTCTAAAATGAAGCTTTATAAATTAAAAGGAACTTTATTGCTCTGTGTATAAATCTTGAAAGAAAAAGGAGATCCAAATGCAATACATATTATTCTTTGTTACATGAAATCTATTAAAAGTAAATAAATTTAAAAAAACACTGATCTTCAAGCACATATTTATATTATTTATACTTTATATATTTATAAAGTACTTTGATATTTTTCAAATTTTTTTGTATATTTATTTTATACAATGTTAATATTGTTGTTGTGATCTATACTTTGATTTCACAAAGTTTTGCATAAAGTTTTGCAGCACTCGAAAAGCAGTTTGAGTATCAAAAAAAAAAGAAGGGCTATACTCTGGTTAGATTTATTTGGCGTTAGATTTTGATTGTTGTTTTTTGTTTGTTGTGGCATTTGCAACATGCGCTGCACTCGCATGTTGCAGGCAACAAACAGCCACTTTTACATATGGCCATTGTTATGATTTATGTGGCAAAAATATTTCAGGCGCGCTTCCTGTAAATGTTTTTTCTTCTTCTTTCTTTTATGCCACACACTTTTGTGTAAAGGGTAGCAAGGAAGGGCATGGGGTGCCGCTCTTTTATGTATATGTTATGTTGCGAGCTGAGCCAAATTCAATTTCAATTTGCACCCCATCAAAAGACAAACAAAGCGCGCGCGAAAAGTCTTTGAACTTTTGGCATAAACATATTGCTTTTTGGCAGAGCTCGGAGAGAACTGGAGTCTACGATTGCGCCCAGACCCGGGACAACATGCGGAGTAACTGCGTCTTCAATCGTTGTCAGCTGCAGCCGCAGCAAAATTTTTTCTTTATTTTTTTTTTTGTCTGGGACACCCTGCTGTTAGGCTTGGCGCCCCATTGTCGAACTGCTATGACTGAGACTCTCTGGCCTGCCGTAATTGAGTTTCATATATGTCTTATTGTTCAGCCAGCTTTGATATGTTGCCTTGGCTACAAGGTGGCACACACCTTACGCATTCATCAACTGTTGCAACTGTTTCAACTGGCAGCTATAGCTGCCCCAAAGCAAATCATAAGCGGAAACGGCAGTCAAACGTGTTTGCCAAATCCAAACAGTCTGCATTCGCATAGATTTCATTTAACATCGACTCGGCCACATATGGCACACACACACACATACTCACACACACACTCACAGAATACACACCCACAGCCATTCAGGCCAGGAATCGGCCCAGGAACTAGTCCAGGAAATGCAAGCCATTGCCTTGATTCGGTTTACATTGCAACTGCTGCTTCTGCAGCAGCTGCTACTGCTGCTGCTGCTGCTGCTGCTGCTACTGCTGCTGCTACTGATACTGCTGCTGCTGCACTCTTTTTTGGAACACGGCCATCAAGTGGCCATGTTTCTAATTTCCTGGCCAGTTGCAGCTGCATTGTTGTGTTTGGCAATTCGTATCTGCAGCTCGACACACTATTTATAAAACGATTTTCGATTCCTACTTGTTTTTAATGCATGTATGCGACAGGGTTTTTGAAGTATTTTGCATGTATCATCTCTCCGCTAGATATTTCGATTAATTGAATTTGCCATTGCATTTTAAGGTGTCAACTTGTCAGCTTGATTTTGATTGTTGAGGAACTGTGTTCACGCGCGATGTTGCCAATTTGCACTGGATTGCTGATTCGGAGCTAGTTGCGAGCGAATCAAACTGGGACCGAAAATTGATTGACTTTAAATTATCGTATTAGGTGTTCCTAGTTCTTCAACAGGGTTTTTTTTTAAAGATATGTGTACACATATATCGGATATGGAAATAGATGTGGTCATAGTTTATAGTATGTTGAATCAAAATAAGCTACAATCTGCGAAACCCTTTTATTTTCCCCGTGTTGCAATTTCTATCTAAATAATTTTTTTTTTATTATTTAATATACAAGATGCAATTTATATTTGTGATCACAAAAATTAATGAAAATGTCATGTTGTATATATTCAGTTAAACTGAAAATTAAGGATTTAGTTAGCACAAGCTCAAAATTTCACATACAAAATCGAAATGCATATTGATTTATATATATTTATTCCAATTTAATTCAAATTATGCATCTGTTGAAGCGAGAAAAATAAGTTTATATATAAATATATATAGATATATATATATTGTACAGAAGCAATTTTTAACCACGAAATGCCAGCCAACCAACTGACAATTAATTGGTTTCTTAATTAAGTTGTTGTTAACCATTGCGAAAACAATCAACAAGGTTTATTAAATCAAATATTTAAATATACTGATTGCAGAATACCATAAATTTTATATAAATAAGTAAAATAAAAATATACCTCTAACTAATAATAAAATAACTAAAAATAAAGGAAAAATAAAATAATAAAATCCTGAAAATCAATAAAACATAAATATATAATTATATATAATATAGAATTATATGTAAAAATATTTTATTTATTAAAATTGTAAGTCTGTCTATTTAAAGATATAAATATCTTATTTTAATTTATTATATGCTTAGCTAAACAACTATTCTAAGTATGTAATCTTCACACATACTAGTTTGTAGCTGTCTTAATTTTAAATTAGTTCATTTTGGAACTGGAGCTAAACATAATTTAACACTGACTAAGAGAAATAGGCATCTGGCTGAGAATCCATAACAGCTTGGACTTTGCAGTAGCTGCCACTTAGGCAACCAAAAGCTGCATTTGCCTATGGCAGCAGCTGGTGTAAGTTTCGACTCAAAGCCCAGACACCCTCACATACATTTATATACATGTGTGTGTGTGTCTGGCACACATGTAGCTGTTGTCTCATTGTGCATGCACTCAACGCATTAAGTGGCGACATGTGTTACACGAGCGACAGACAAGAAGCCCAGGACACAACAAGAAAAATGGAGTGGGCTCTTGCCAGCCAATAGGCACAGGGGGAGTGGTAATGGGAGAAGCAGACAGTTTGCGGGCATATTACTAGAGTGTTAATAGTAGCCAGCAAGAGAGTGAGCTGCATTCTAATGCAGCTCTGACTGGCAAAAAACGGAACATGACTCTGTTGTTGCACATTAATCAAATTTAAATGTCAGTGCATCGAAAGACAAATGCTAATGAAATCAAAATTTCCAAATTTCGATTCTTAACTACTGCTGTGGGCAACCGACATATTTTGATTTGGACAACTTTGCTGGATGGCCAATCTATTTCCTGCTAATTAGTTAAGGTCGTCATGGCAACTGGCAGAGTCTGCCAATTGCTGATATTCTGTTGCCGTGTGTCAGCAGGTGGTGCCAGCAGCTTAATGAAATTTCCTTCAAAATGGCAATCACACAAATATCCATGTACATATGTGTGAATAGGTGTGCGTGTGCGAGTGGGTGTGTTGTTATGTCAAGCTGTGAACGTCTGGCCTTTCGGCTGAAAAGTATTGGCAATCAAAAATTATAAGTTTATTATTGAAATGTGAATGGTTGGAGTTTTGTGAAGTCTCGTGTAAGCCGAAGCTCTGTCAAGGGCATACTACATCAGGATATTATCCATTTCCATTGAATTGAATTGAAAGGAAGTCAATGTATTAACGGTTATAAAGCTTTGTAAGCAAAAAAAAAGAAAAGAAAAAAAAGAAATTTGTTCGAATTGAATTCTGTTTATCTATTCGCATAAGGTATTTATTTCATCACTGTTGAGCTTACATCACCTTGAAATATTTAGTATATACTCGAAAACCAGATAGATTTCATAAGTTATGCAAACTACATTTTCCTCAGTTTAAGGTAGAGGATCCCAAAGATTCTCAGTTATAGCACCCTCAACAGGTAGTAGACCTAGAGAGCGTGGTAAATACTAAAACCAAAAACTGAAAAATGTTTAAGCAGTCTACATTTGCAAGCATAGTTCAATTGAATTTAAATAATTTAAAATTGTTTATTATTCTTAAATATATATAAACAAGAAATTTATTCAAAATTATTGGTGCCTCAAGCTTGAAGAATAAAAAAAAATATGCTAAAAAAACTAAAGCTCTACAAAGTTTTCAGTCAATATCAATTATTCAAAATTCGACTTGCTATAAACAAAACCTTTATATAAAATTTCAAGTTTTATATATCTTAACAAAGCTTTTACGCGCTCAATTCCCATCTTTTACAGGTCCCGGGTGTAAATATATATAGAAACTATTATTATTGTTCTTATTAATGAACTCAAAATTATTTTATTTCATTATCTGGTTAAATGGGTTAATTATTATTTGACCGTTTTTTAATCAATGCTCAATCTTTAGCATAAGATGTAGACAGCTTATTTACTAATATATGTTCGTCAAAGTATTTTTCATCATCAATGACTATCAATGACTAGGAAGAAAATAAATATAAATTTAAATATTATTTATATGCATTATAAATATTATTTATATGCTGCATTAAATGGAAAACTGTGATTGAATTAGGCAAAGGTAATGTACAGATGTTGCTGCCATCGATCAGTTTTTAATCTAACTTTGAATTTATAGCATCGACCCAGGAGAGAAACTGTTATCTACTACGTTTTTTTTCTCTTTTGATCATTTTGAACTTATATGTTTAAAAATTTAGCTGCTTTTAAATGTATCTTGAACAAAATATAAGGTAACTTATGTATTCGCACTAGCCAAAGAGGGATTAGAAAAGGTGTTGTCGAAAACCTAAAGAGTAATAATATCCTTTTTTACTTAGATGAACTATAATATATGTGTTTTTATCTGCAGAGCAGCTGCTACCTAAATGCTCAAGGTAACCTTTTCGATATAATTTATTTATTAAACACCTGGCTGAGAAAAAAAAACAATTTGGCCAGCGCAGCGAGCACGTAGTAAATGCATAAAAATTCCGTAAAAGTCACCCAAAAAAGAAAGAAAGAAAAAAGCACCCGGAATGCCAAAATTCATGCCATGCATTTATGCAAAGCAAGAAACAACAACAACTGGCTGTAAGTGGAGGAACACTGGAGTGTTATGCGTGTCGCACTAATTTGCGTCGCAGTTCACAGCGGCACGCACAACTTATAAAAATTTAAATGCGCAAGAACATCAGCAGTCGAAACAGAAACAGTTGCATGTCCAGAATAGTTGCGACAGCAATTTGTCCGCTTTGCATAATTTAGGACTCTGGAAATGGGTCTCGAGGCTGGCTACGTGTCAATGGCAATGGCAATGGCAATGGCAATGGCACAGAGCATAGTCATAGAGTATTGATAGCCTGACTCTAACACTAATTGCATTAGCACCGCAATTATAGCACAATTTTCAGCCAATACTTCAAACATTTCATTCTAGCCAAGGCAAGAGCTGCCTCCGATTCCAATTCAATTTCAAAGAAATGTACATTTCTGCTGCGGCTTTTGCGGCTAGGCCAATGCACAGCTATACCTTATATACATATATATATATAGGTATATAAGCATATTATATATATTTAAAACTTATGTGCTTTATTTGTGCTTATCCCAGCGAAAGACTCTAGCTGTTGTTATTATTCAAAATTTGAGAATTTGGTTAACCGCAAAATTTGTTTGTGTTGTAAGTTGAGTATGGATTTTGCCTGTGTGTGTATGTCTGCGATATTTGTTATAACAGCTTTTCGTAATTAGAAAATAATTACTTCCCCTGCCTTCATATTAAATTAGTTAAAATAGCTAGAAGCTCAATTTATAATTTTATTTAAAAAATATATTATGTTTGGCTTAGTATCGCATTTACTAATTCCAACTACATATGTCTTCAATACATCATTCTTTCCGTCTGCTTGCCAATATGTCAATATGCCTCCTCATTATGTTATTTGTTAGTTACATGTAGTTTTCTCAACAAAACATGCTCTGACTCTGACTTAATGGATACAGAAGTATTGCCTGGGATATTGTCTGTTCTGTCCAAAATTAAACTTAAATTGTCTGTTTAAATATTTTACAGATTTCATTCATTTTGCATTACCTAAAGCTATATTTATATTTAGAAGCTAAGCAAGCTTGTTACGAATTTGCATCAAGTCATTTACTTGTCAAATCTCTCTGTCGAGTCTACTTCAAAAACAAATCCAAATAAAATGATTTTCTGAAAATTTCATTAACTTTCCTTTCGGCAGTCAAGCACTTATAATTTGAACAACATTCATTCACAGTCTCGAATGCAGTACAGAGTGAAAGAGCGTTGCATCCATCTACTGGCAACAAAATTAATGTTCTAAAACAGACAAACCATTTAACCCAACAAAACGCTGGGACTTCTACTACACAAACAAACCGCAAGCTGCACTCATCACTTGCAGCTAACAACGTCGCCAATTCGTAGCTAAAAAACTCTGCATCTCTCTCTCGCTCGTACTCTGGCGTTGGCTTTACCGCAGTTAATTTGTTGTACAAACCCGCACACAAATAAAGCAGTCAGCACACAAAACAGCTGCAGAAATCGTTTGCTTTGAACCAACAGGCAACTCTTTATACCAGCCACTGGCTGGCTGTTTTTCAAATTTACAGCACGTCAACACAGGCAGCACAGCGCCAGCCAGCATCAACTACAACTACGGCTACAACTGCCGCCGCCCCACCGCCACGCCCACTCGCACAGGATTCGGCGCCCATTGCCCAGTTAGAGCAGCAACCACATAACATTAACCATAAACGTCAAGAGTAGATATGAGTTGGCTTTTCGTTTGGTTTTAAATCGGACAAATATACAAATATTCACATATTACGCATACACCCTGTTGTTGTGGCAAAAACTCAAAAGCTGATATTGACTTTGAGCAATGACTGAAGGTACAAACACAATCGCAAAACAGTTTGAACTTTATATGGATGAATTTTTCAATTTTCATTTTTGGTCATTTTTGTTTCTGTACTAAAAATCTGTCGCCTTGGAAGAAAGTCTAAATTTGTGTTTGATATCAAATACTTAAAATAAAGTCGAAAGTACCAGACTACGAGATACCCTGGACACTGCGAACTTTTGCTATAGCTACTTGCTTAAATGTATACAATAAAGGGAAGACCTTTTGTTAATTAAATATTTATTATTTTTTTAAGTATGCATAGTCAAAAGCCCATATGTTAGATATCAAAAT
The DNA here is from genome assembly GCA_035045545.1 of Drosophila gaucha. NCBI lineage: Eukaryota > Metazoa > Arthropoda > Insecta > Diptera > Drosophilidae > Drosophila > Drosophila gaucha. Next base: position 923,772 of record JAWNOY010000017.1, read on the forward strand.
CATAAAAATTCATAGTCAATTTATATATATAACGAGAATATTTGTTATGAGTTTTTCACAGGATTACAGTTGTAGAAAATAGTTTTTTTTACTGACTTACAAAGCCCTCAAGACACGAATATTTGTGATTCTTAGTCAATCTAAGGAGGAGGGCAACAGTAACCTATATGTTAAATTTTCGGGCTTTAGCTATAAAACTTTGGCAGATATAGTTAGGCGGATTTACTTAATTATTATAATTTAGTCAAAGCGGTCAAGCTTAACGTACATGTAAATTTTTGGGTCTCTAGGTGTTAAAAGGCAGAAGATACGGTTTTTAACGATTTGTCACGACTCAGTAGTTGTACATACTGTTTCTTTTTTTCTAAAGCGGACCATACAAATATATGTTTTAAGTTTCAAGTCTATGGCTCTAACAGCGCCCATTACCTGATTGGCAACTTGAAGGGCGTAGATATATATAGGATATATTTATACCCTGAACCCATTGAAAATGGGAAATCAGGGTAATGATTTTGCAAAAAGTATGTAACAGGTAAAAGAAGGAGGATATATATTTTTGATCAGAGCGACGAGCTGACTCGATTTAGTCTTGTCCGTCTGTCTGTCTATCCGTCCACCCGTCCGCATATCGAGTTTGCTTTAGATATTCGATATCTTTTCCGGTTTCAATGACATTGAATTAACACGTTATCGAGATTCAGCTTTTTAAACATACCTTCTACATCTTTTTAGCTACAGTCTACAAATTTTGCATTTAGCTTTTTGTAAAAAAAAATGAATTATCTATATCGGTTCCATATTTTACAAAATCAATTTATAACATTTTTTTTTAAATTTTTTAGGCAAGGCCGTATTTTTAATACACAACACATAAAAACACGTCGCTGAAAATTCGATCAAAATCCGTTTGGTAACATACAAGTTATTAAAGAAAACATTTTGTAAATTGACAAAAGCACGCGGCAGCAGCGCCAAGCGGCTAACATTGTATCTATACGTGTGCACATATACATTCAAATCAACTATGTCTGCGTGTGTATGTTCGTGCAGAGGGCAATATGTATAGATAAAATATGTAAGCTAGGTTGGTTCAGGGGATCGTATTATCAATTAAAAATAAGAATTTATGTGGAAATTTTATCAAAATCCGTTAAGTAACACAGAAGTTATTAATAAACATTTTGTCAATTGGCAAAAGCTAGCCGCAGCGACCACACGCTTCGCATGCCATCAACCCTACCCACTACACCACTTCGTCTCTTTTACTAAGATGCGCAAAATTGAATATATGTGTGATTTGGTGAAACATACTTGCATTGTGGTAGAAAAGACCCAGGTCCGATGCCCGCTGAAGTCAACTAGAATTTGTTTTACGGTGGTTGACATATTTTGATTTTTTTTTTCATAAATTTCAATTTCATGAATAGTAACCCACATGTCAAATTTGGATGCTCTACGTCTAACACTGTAGGAAATACAGTGTTACCCCATTTGCGACTCCCTAAAGGGGCGTAGCTATATATAACATATCTTTTTTGGTAGAGATAGGATACTAGTATATATATTCCAAGTCCCAACTCTTAGACGGCAATACTGCAGAAATTATCACGGTTTTAGTAATAGATATAGTAATTCATGATTTGCCACGCCCCCAGAGAACGTGGATACATAACTTTTGATTTATCTTAAATGGAGGTCAACAGTAAGCCACATGCCATTTGGATGCTCTAGCTTCAAAACTGTAAGAGATATAGTTTTATCCGATTTGCCACGCCCACAATGGTCGTAGATATATAAACTATATCTTAAAATGTCCGCGTGATGTACACGAATATATATTCTTAATCCCAGTTCTTAGACTGCAATATTGATGAAAATAACAGCGTTTTAGTCTTAATAGATATAGCATTTCCCGATTTGCCACTCCCCCTGTGGGCGTATCGAAAAAATACTCAAACTTGATCTGACGTGGATACACACGAGTATATATTCCAAATTACAAGTCTCTAGCTTCTATGGTGTCTAAATGATGCGCGTTCATACAGACAGACGGACACAGCACAAATCCAATATACTCTTTTTCACTTTGGGAACAGAGTATAAAAATCTCTAGCTTTTCTGGCTTACGCGATCGCTGCATTCATACGGACGGATTAACGGACATACGGACATGGCTAGATCGACTTAGCTCGTCGTCCTGATCGAGAATATATATACTCTATGGGGTCGGCCACGCCTCCTTCTGCCTGTTAAATACATTTTCACAAAACCATTACCCCTGAAATCCCTATTTTAATGGGTTCAGCGTATAAAAATGCAAGCTGGAAGAAAGGTTCAGTGGATCTCTTAATCGGGCAGGCAGTCCCGACTAGAGCGTTCTTACTTGTTTTAACTTAATTATTATGCGGATAAATTCACAAAAAAATATGTATGTATATATCCGACTAGCGGTGTTTTGCAAGCGAGGAGTCGCAGGTTCGAATCCCACTATGAATAAATTTTTTTTTTTCAATTAGAAATGTTATTTTTGGTAGTTGCATTTATATTATGATTTTGGTGCATGTATGTAAAAGTTAAAGCTCAAACAAACGTTCAGGAAATATCGTAGTCAGAACAACTAGCTCCTAAATTGTTTTTGTTTGCAATTCTAAAAATTTAATGTAAATATTGTGTTCGTCTATGTATAAGCTTCTGCTCCTGTCACACACTCAATTGAAGGCACATTTTATGCAAGCACTTAGATCTATCAAATTTGTAAGTGTGTTCGAGCACGGTTCAAGAGTGAAATGGTAAATTTAGAAAGCAAAATGCAAAATGCAAAATGTTTAACTCTGTTGCATATTTCTCGGAACCAGCAGCAGCTCACGTACTTCAAAAATGTCCCATTAAACTATGGCCATAAAATCAGAACGTAGCTCCAACAAAAAATCTGCAGCGAAAACTTTGCCAGCCGCATGGCAGACACGTATCGCATAGATGTTGGAATTGTTGTACCGTTAGCATTTTGCTGCCCGATTTTTTATGGTCAAGTTGAAGATGCCAAATACACACACAGATACATATATATATATACATATATATAAATACGGATGCACTACATACATATTTCATGTGCGGGTTTTATTGTGTGCGAGAATTTGAAATTTTACTTGTCAAGTTAAATGCTCAACTGTTCATTCGAGTTTTAAATGTTGGTAAACACTTAGGTACTGCATAAATCTGCCTATATTATCTTGGAAAGTGCTTCAATGTAAATATACTATTAAATATACAATAGATATTACTGCAGACTTCGTCCTTTCGCGCAATCGTTTGTGGCTATTTGCGTGCTCATTGTTAATTTGATTGCCAACTTGCGATAGAAACAAACACCTTCACTGCAGCTCTCTATGCCTGTGTGTGTATATAGTGGGCGTAATTGAACGATAAATTAAATAAAGGTACTCGAGGCTGTCCATGTAAATGGAGCCAAAATTGCATTTAGCCATCGGCCATTTTTAGTTGGCATTTCGATTTGCGAACCAATTGAACTGTTCGCACTGATTTCTCTAGGGCTCGCATCAATACTGCATACTTCAGTGCATTTACAGCAATAGCGATGCAATAGTTTACAAAAAAGGTGGTGTATATGTATGTATATATTGCAGAATAAATAAATCAGTGACTTGTTCAATGAAAATTTAAGTAATTTTCTGTTCTTTTTTTTGTACTCAAAGGTTTTTTTTATAGCCGGAAAGATCGTCTTAACAATTTTTTTTCTTCTTGAGCTCGTTTATCATTATTTAGGTAACATGTGGAATTTGTTATGGTATAAAAACATCGACGCTGACAAATTTTGCAGAGTCTTTTCCTTTTATATTAAATTGATAAAATTTATTGATATAATATTTTTCACAAATAAAATATATATTATAGCTTTAGAACTAATAACTACAGATTTGGTTACTAACAAGCAAGACCGCTCTAGTCGGGGCTTTCCGATTTCGAGATCCCCTCAACTTTTTTGGAGCTTACATCTTTACATCTACAGTTAAATTGAAATTGCATTTTAACAAATAAAATGCAAAGAGGAATGCATAAATTTGACTGTATAGAGTGTGTGCACACGTATTGCCGGTTGCTGCCACGTGCTTATGTAAGTTAACTAAATGTTTTCTTCAATAACTTCTGTGTTACTAAACGGATTTTGATGAAATTTATAGAATTAAATCCTTTTTTTTTATTAAAAATAAATTGCCTAAAAAATTAAAAAAAAGGGCGGACGGACGGACAAACAGACATACGGACAGGGCTAAATATACTTATATACTTTATAGGATCTGCCACGCATCCTTCTACCTGTTACATACCAATTTTTTTTTAATAGATCCATTATACCCTGATTTCCAATTTTGAAAGGGTTCTGGGTATAAAAATGCTGAAACTTTATCTAAAACTTGTTAAACCCTCTTACCCTCCAAAATATTCTTGCCTAAAACTGGAAGAATACAAATTTTCCGGAAGTATTTGAGATTCTGTACCAATAAGACCATTTTAATTCTCGTTCACGGCATGAAATGGTTTTGTGGAATACTCGTCTTGCTGTCAAACAGCCTGTCCATTTGAATACACAAACTGGGGAGCTATTATCATTGATACTATTGCAGTATAATTTGGAGTTTGGAGTATATATCAGATTTGGAATTAGGAATATATACTCGTGCATCGAACACATAGACAGAAAAAGATATATTACATATAGCTACGACCATTGTCAGAAGTTTGCACCGCACTATATAAAGTAAATATATTCTGGATCAGCACAAATATCTGACTTATATAGCCTTGTCCGTCTGTCCTTCTATCCGTCTGTCTGATTATCTCTCTGTCGGTCTATCCGACTGTCTGGATCTACGCATTCTCCGAGACTATTGACAATACATAGGTGAAATTTTGCACCTAGGCTGCAAGCTGTTGCAGACATTGTATGTCTATAATCACCCGGATCGGACGAATAAATCCTATAGCTTCCATAGCAAAAATCGGTGTTAAGAAATCTTTAAATTTGAAAATTTCGAAGCTATAAATGTTAAAGACTTGAAATGTGGGCCATATGAATCTCACCCTATACAAAAAGATCTAGTATATATAGCTACGCCCATTAGGGGCATGGCAAATCGGTAAGATGTTTTACAATTTTAGACATAAAAATAAAAATACATTATGCTCAACTGCTTTGCCAAAATTATAAAAAATTATATATATCCGCCTTGTTAGAGCGTGTGAAACCGGAGAAAACACATATGTAGGTTACTGTTACCTTCTTAAAATATTGACCAAAACTTATATACATCCGCCGCTTGGGAGCGTAACAAATCGGTCACAACTTATCTTCTACAATTTTATAACTAGAGATTCAAAAATTACCAAATTTTTTATGTCAATTTTCATCTCTTCTTGGCAAACGAAAGAAGCCTATATGTATATCCTCTTCAATTGTAAGGGTATTACCAAAGTTTGGCATATCCGAAGTTAGCCCATCCCTCTAGCTTAAAACTTGTTGCTATATAATTATGTTAAATCTTTGGTTTTCCATCATCATTTAAAAGAAACTTACAAAAAAATTCATTTTTAAAATCATTTGATCTGACATAGCAAATACATATGTATATGCTTATCGGCTTATATTATATTAAAATTATATCCTTATATACTTGTGGGCTAATAGACATTTGCACATTTGCACACCAATTTGATAAAACTTTTCTGTCCCCCCTGGACTGACACAAAAAAAATATTACAGTAATAGGTATTTAATTTTATTATTTGTTCGGCTAATTTAACTAATTAATATATGCTCATCTATATTTGTAATGTTGCATTTATGTATGCAATCCACAGCTGCACATTAATTATGTTAGCTATTTTTATAAAATATTTATTTACCAAATAAAAATGCCAGCAAATAAATTCTAAATAATACCTAAATTTGGGAGGCTCCAAATGTTTGTTTTTGCATAAGCGGATTCATTTACTGCGTACTATTTCTATTGATTTAACAAATTGGAGGCGAATAATACAAATAAATATGAAAATCTATTTTATAACTAGAGGGATGGGCTAACTTCGGCCATGCCGAAGTTTGGTAATACCCTTGCAATTGTAAAGGATATAGATACAGTTTTTTCTGATTTGCCACGCCCCCAACAATTGGATATATATCATTTTTGGGCAATCTATTAAGCAGGGCAACAGTAACCTATATATCAAATTTTGAAGCTCTACCTATAAGACTTTGGAAGATATACTTTTCTCCGATTTGCCACGCCCCCAAGAGGCGGATATATATGATTTTTCATAATTTTGTCGAAACTGTCAAGCCTAACGTCTGTGTCAATTTTTGGAACTCTAGGTGTAAAATTGTAGAAGATATAGTTTTATCCGATCTGCCACGCCCCTAATGGGCGTAGATATATATTCTTTATGTTTTTTTTCTAGGAGTAGTTGATACAAATATATGTTTTAAGTTTCAAGTCTCTGGCTTTAACAGCATCCAAAATATTGGAATATTTATGTTAAGCACTATATCGACTTTCCCGATTTGCCACGCCCCAAGTAGGCGTGGATATATAATTTTTCGATCAATCTGAAGGGGAGGTCGAAAGTATATTAGTTTCGAAATTTGGATGCTCTAGCTTCAAAACTGTAGAAGATATAGTTTTATCCGATTTGCCACGCCCCCAAAAGGCGTAGCTATATAATCTATATCTTTTTGTATTTGAGTGCAACTCAGCAGTATATATTCCAAATATTAAGTCTCTGACTTTAATAACTTCGAAGTTATCCCACTAAAACATTTCTTAAAACCGATCTGTCCTATGGGAGCTATAGGATATAGTCATCCGATCCGGATGATTCCGAGATATACAATGTCTGCAGCACATTCCAGCCTATGTGCAAAATTTCAGTTCTGTAGCTCTTATAGTCTCGGAGGAGATTGCGTTGATCCAGACAGACGGACAGACAGACAGACGGACAGAAGGACAGACGGACATGGCTATATCAACTCAGCTAGTCTTGCTGATCAAGAATATATATACTTTATATGGTCGGAGATGCTTCCTTCTCTGCGTTGCAAACTCCTGACCAAAATTAATATACCCTTTTTGAAAGGGTATAATAATAAGGTCCAGTCAGTATGTATGAAAGCTTTCACGTGACTTGAAATTTTACTCGAAGGTCCAAAATTGGTTTTAAATTATAGATTTCCATGTGCAAAAAAACAAATTTAGATCGATATCAAACTGCAGTTATTGATGCTTATCACCAACGTTTTAAGAGCAAACAAATGTTTGTATAAAGACTCTACTTCTTTTAAAAATTAAGAGTACCCTAATTATTTTGTACTTCGCTCAATCTTCCGAAAAACTTGAAAAACTCATTTGAAAAGCGTGGGGCATTCCTTTATTAATCATTCCCCAGTGAAGAACTCTTACAAATTTCTGTATTTATATGTTTTAAGTCATATTATATTTTCATTCCATATCAAGCTTTTAATAAACAACGGGATTTTTATTTTTTTTAATTTTTTTGTTTCTAATATGTGTTTTGAAACATAAAATATAAATTCTCAAGTTTTTTGAACCCGTCAGGCAATGTGGAATTCTTTAATATTTTTTAAACAATCATGGATAACAGCTTAATGCTTTTTAAACTTTTTGAAGGAGTAGAGAAACACTGAATAATTCTCACTGAATAATTCTATCGGAAGCGCAAATTAAAGAAAGTCTATTTTTAGATAATAGTATTATATTTATTTCCTATTCAGGATTCACCCCAAGCCCATGAATAGAAATGCAGGAAATTAATTAAAACAGATTTGATTTAGTGGTCAAACTATAGTACCAAATTAAATGTTTTAAATTCTATGAAATAAAGTCAACATTTTTGGCATTTTTGGAACACAGGTAAGCACCATAAAGTTGATAAAGCTGAAGCGCATATAATTAAATTTCGGCTAATCAAATATTTAAGTCCATATTTAAATGTTTGCAAAAGCAAAAACGTTTTACTCAAATTAACTTTGATGTTGGGAACGCAGTCTTCTAAACGGGCTTACGGTCTGGCGCACCTGTAGCACCTGGTCGAGCAGGGGACTCAAGAGAGAGACAGAGGAGAGCGAGAGTAAGAGAGCCAAAACCTCTGGCAATGAGTTAACACTCAATATAATTTAAATTCTTAAACGAAATCTGATCTGGAAAATCGAGAACTGCTGCGGAAAAAAATGAGCCTGCTACCAGTGAAAGCAGGGAATTCGGTAAAGTCAAGTACGTAGAAGACTTTTAGATATATAATTTCGACAAAATGCCAATTGTGACTATACCGGCCACAGCGCTAAACAAATTAGACAAGCATTCGGCCTATATACAAATTGGAGTTGGCGCTGGCTGTGGCTTCGTCGCTGGATATGTTTTCTTCAAGGTCAGTAAAGTGCTAGCCATATGCGCTGGCACTGCAGTTCTGACCATCGAGCTGGCCGTAGAGACGGGTCTAGTGAAAATCGACTGGAACAAGTTACTGGCCCAACAGGAGGCTTACAGTTCATCTAATAACCGACAAATGGCACGCCCACCATTTACACCCATAGATGTAGATTTTATGGACAAGGCCAAACAACTCATAATGTCCAGTGCCCGCATTTCAGTTGCCATCTTAGGTGGTTTCATGCTAGGCTTTGGATTTTCTTGAAATAATTGAATAACTGTTTATCCAAAACAGATTGTATTCAACAAATTTGTAATACCACTGCACTCCACCAATATAAGTAAATATATTTTTCATTCATTTTACATTCTCTCTCTCTGTCTCTCTATCTCTCTCTTACTCTCTATCTTTCTTTCTCTCTCTCCCTCTCTTGATTTCTTCTTCTTTTTCTGTTGTACTTTACACATATTAAAAGTTGTTGGTGCACATAAAACGCTGGCACTGGAAAACTTGAAAGTTTTAACAACATTTTCATGCGCTTTTAAACATTTCAATTTGCAAGCAACGTAGCCCACATAAATTTATGCATAAGCAAAGTTTTTCATATCCAAGGCTATGAGCTAAGAGCGAATAAGAGCGAATGCTGTAAACCCACAGAGTGAAGAGTGGAAAGAGGGCGAAAGGGGATAAGGTTACTTTGTGTGCGGCATATGTTTAACCCAAGTGTCACATTTATCGTCATCAGCGCCAGTTGCCTTCTTATATTCAAATATGTATATAGATGTGTTTGTGGATATTACCTAGCTATGGTGAAGAAACATAGTTTATGAGTCATATTTTAACACATCGGACAATACCTTAAGACGGGAACTGAATTTGATTCGGTTCAATCTACATTTAAATATCTAGTAGGCTCCTCTTCAAAATGAAAATAGAATGAGAACATAAATACATTCTTAAATGTTTCTCATTTGGGCTAAAATTCTTATAAAATTCTCAATTCAATTTAAAGCCTTATAAAAATAAGTATTAACGTTTTAGTCGGGTAGTCCGACTAAGAGATCCGCTGGACCATGTCCGAGGTATTTTAAACAATCTAGCTTACATATTTTATCTATACATTTTACCCTCTGCGCGCATATACGCATGCACACATACCGCACACACCGTTTACTGCGTTCTAGACTTATCTTCTAGATGTACTTTCTTAATGAAATTTTCAGGACATAATAATATTGACGTCTAAAGTTTTTATTTGCGAAAGTCCAACTCTGTAGTATTTGAAATACCTTTTTCCAGACAGAAGGAGTCATGGCAGACTCCATAAAGTATATAATTTCTTGATCAGGGCGACGAGCTGAGTCGATTTAGCTCTGTCCTCCTGTCTCAAAATCCGTTGAGAAACACAGAAGTTATTAAAGAAAACATTTTGTCAATTGGCAAAGCACGCGCACTTTAAAGTTATAAAGAAGAAAAAATGTTAAGTTTCCAGTAATTTACTTATATGATTTTGCATATTGAAAATATAAATATGATATCTGTAATGAAGAAAGCATGGAAAATATTCATATTATTTTAATTATTTAAATTCAGATGCATATTCAATTTGTACAATTTAATATTTAATATACATATATATATATATATATATATATATATATATATATATATATATATTATTATTATATATATAAATATTAAATTATTATTATATATATAAATATTAAATATTATATTACAAATATTTATTATACATATATAGTGACATATACATATATTTTATAATAAATTTTGAAAATTTATGAAAATTATTTAATATAATTTTTTTTTAAAAAACTCCGGGAATTTCAATTGTTTCATTAGAAATATACTCTTATGCGCTAACTTTAAAACTCCAGCAATTGTTGTTTATTAAATTTCGTAGCACAGTCACTTTTTATTTTTTAAGTATGTTTTTGTTTTGTTTTGCATTTGCGCTTAAATAGTTTTATTTTGTTCACTTTGCCATCGTCGACCCGTCCATCGGTCACCCCTGTGGTGAATGCTTTGGGTGGTTGGCTGGCTCTTGTGTTTATTTCCATTTTCATTTTTTCTGGTACGTTTTCTTTCATGTTTACTACAAAAGCGGCCACAGCAAATGAAGAGGCTGCGGAGACTGCGAGTTTAGGGGCAGACGCTGAGGGCGATGCTGGGGGACTCGGCCCGGCCAAAGGGCATTGTGCGATGCGATCTAGATGCAATTCTCTGGGGATTCTTATAAGTATTTTAGCCCGAACTGCAGGGAAGCATGAGAATTTAATGAGCAGCATTGAGGCCTTGCAGTTGAAGTTGGAGTTTTAATCGAGCTATTGGCAGTGCCAAAAAACACGGCTAGGCTATAAGTATTTGCTGAATTATTTAGCAAACAATTTAATAATTGTGAAATAATAATGCAAAATGCTGTGAAGTGAAAAGCGTTTTGCAATTATTTTCATTTGCCATTTGCGGTTTTTCGGCCAAACAGAAACTGACAAACATTGCGTAATATCAATTGGGGCTACGAAATTCAGAATTGCTTTTGTTTGGTTTCGGTTTCGGTTCGCTTTGTTCGACAAGCAATTATGTTCATGGCGCTCTGTACGGCTCTGCTCTGTTTGGCTATTGAAATTTGCTTTTGCATAGCACACATTCGGTGCACATGGTACTCTGTTTACATAAGATATTCGTATTAGCAGGGCTTACAAATTTGCGGTTAATTTTTGGTCAATTATTAAGTGATCAATTTATGTGTTTACCAAATCGTATAATTAACAAATATACGACGAAAATCAAATAGAATAACTAAGACGTTCTATTCACATACTACTTAATGCCACTTGGCATGGCAAATTCAAATTCAATTGTATGATTAAATTCACAGAAAATCTGCACTGAGCTAATCACAAGACCGAGAACCTCAATTTCCACAAAGTTCAATTAATTGAGGTCGAGCTGGAAAACTTTTCTGCTTACTAATTGGACTTATCTATTATTTGGCTTCGGGTATTTTGCATAATTGAACTGTCCAAATTGAGTTGGCTACTGAAATTGCTGCTTGCTGGCAAATTTGTTTTGACCGACCGCAAAAGAATATAATTTCATTCGAGAATTTCGATATAACATTTCGTTACTCATACGACGTGTGGCCCACAAATTATGCATTTGCGTCTGGCTTCGATTTCAAATGTAAATACAAAACATTTGCATTCTACAGTCAGACAATCGAACTACACATACATACTCATATGTATATTTATATCAGTGTATTTATTTGCTTTTGCTGGCGTTGTACAGCTTATGTTCGTATAAGTTTGTATTATATTTATTTATTTATATTTGCAATTGGCAATTTTAAAATCAGTTTTAAAATTCTGACACTATTGTTTTATTGAAATGGAATGCTTTAAAGTTAAATTCTTGCGTGACTTACTAAAAAGAAGCGTTTTAAATATGTGAATAATATGATTGCATCTAAGAGAGCCTTTTGAAAGCACAAAGCTTCGCGATTTGTCGTAAATTAAGAAATATTTATTCTTATTTTTTAAATATTCAAAAAATTAGTGTCTTTAAAGATATGGAACTGATTACAGATTATTTTAACTTATTATAGTACATTTAATATTATCATACAATTTGACAGATCTAACTTTACATAAATGTATTTTCTGAATAAAAGTAATAAAATATATACAGTGAGGAAAAAAAAGTATTGGCACAACACCGAATTCCAAGTTCCGAATGCAATAACATTTAATCCTGCAGGACGAAGTCCAAAATGTTTATTTATAAAACGACATAATATTTATTTATTTTACAAACTGAAATTCAAATATTAATATTTTTCCTTTACTTATGCTAGTTGCAGTAAAAAAAGGCACAAAACGCAAAAACAGTATTGGCACATTATTGAAGCAGTAAAGACCCTGTTTTTTTTTTGGCATAATATTTTGCTTTAAGCTTCATCAATACGCATATTATATGTTTCGTGATACTTTTGGATTTAATTTTATCAAACACGCAAAAATGGGCAGGTGAGCAGAAATTTCGTTAGAATCGCGAAAATTAATAAAAGCTGTTAATTTTAAAAGCTAGAGGGATGAGCTAACTTCGGTCATGCCGAAGTTTGGTGATACCCTTGAAATTGTAAAGGATATAGATATAGTTTGCTCTGATTAGTATTACTTGTATTACTTTCCAAATTTGAATGATCTAGCTTCAAAACTGTAGAAGATATAGTTTTATCCGATTTGCCACGCCCCCAAAGGGCGTAGCTATATAATCTATATCTTTTTGTATTTGAGTGCAACTCAGCAGTATATATTCCAAATATTAAGTCTCTGACTTTAATAACGTCGAAGTTATCCCACTAAAACATTTCTTAAAACCGATCTGTCCTATGGGAGCTATAGGATATAGTCATCCGATCCGGATGATTCCGAGATATACAATGTCTGCAGCACATTCCAGCCTATGTGCAAAATTTCAGTTCTGTAGCTCTTATAGTCTTGGAGGAGATTGCGTTGATCCAGACAGACGGACAGACAGACAGACGGACAGAAGGACAGACGGACAAGGCTATTTCAGCTCAGCTCATCGTGCTGATCAAAAATATATATACTTTATATAGTCGGAGATGCTTCCTGCTTCCTGCGTTGCAAACTTCTCACCAAAAATTAATTTACCCTAAGTATGTATAAGTTCTATTTTCGAGTTTTATGGTGTGTGCCAATACTTTTTATACCCTGAACCCATTGAAAATGGGAATTCAGGATATAATGGTTTTGTGACAATGTATGTAACAGGCAGAAGGAGGCATGGCAGACCCCATAAAGTATATATATTCTTGATCAGGACGACGAGATGAGTCGATCTAGCCATGTCCGTCTGTCCGTCCGTCCGTCTGTCCGTCTGTCCGTCCGTATGAACGCAGTGATCTCGTAAACCACAAAAGCTAGAGATTTGAGATTTTAGATATATATTCTTGTATACCATACGCAGTACAAGTTTATTTTTTTTTTTCGATAACTCATCCTATTTCCTTATTATCGATAACAATCGATATAACTTTTAGACCATAATACCTAGAGACACCAAATTGACTATGTAGGTTACTGTGATGTAAATACAGATAATAAACTTTTTAAATTTTGGATACCTCCCCCCATTAGCCCCATAAGTGGAAAAAACGTATTTCAAATACTAGGGAGTTGGGATGAATGAATTTCTCATAATGCTGCCCAGAATGCAGCCCAAGCGCTAAATCATCTACGCAGTAAGCGGCGCGCGTGCTTGTTTATGTATATGTGTGCGTGTGTGTGTGCACGCAGAGGGTAATATGTACCGGTAAAAGATATAAGCTAGATTGTTTAGAACACCGCCTCGCACTTGGTTCAGGGGATCTCGTAGTCGGGCAGACCCGACTAGAGCGTTCTTACTTGTTTTGCGTAAATTTGTGACTTTTTCCTTTAGAACAAGCATTAACAATTCTATAAAATGAAGAGTGAATAATCATTTTACATTTTAATGTCGTCCTAAATGATCAAAAGTTATAGCGCTAACAACTTGGAAATTACTGTTGTGTGTTTATTTTTGCCTTTACATAAATTTACAGACAAGAGAATATTTAATGTTTCAAGCAATAACATAATATGTAAATACTCTCAGAGATCATTAAATTAAATCAGACAAACTTCAATAGAACTCACATCGAGCTCTCTTTCAGTAATTGGAATTGATTTTTACAATATGCTGAACATGAATAGCAACGACGTCGCGGCCACGAATTGCGCACACACAATTTTTAACAATTGACAATAACTATTGCCAAATTGATTGATAGTTGATAGAATACTTAAGGTGAGGCTCTATGGGAACAGCTACTGCCAAAACTAGCATCGAAGCGTAAGAATTTGATGAACTTGTTAAAATTGACATCGAAGAAATGTTTTTTAACAAGCTGCCAAGAACGACAACAACTTGCGAATGGTAGATTAAAGTGTTTAGCCTTAAACCATTTGGCTGTTGGGCTGACCAACTGTCTGGTTTAACTTTTGGCCAGGCACAGCGGATGTAATTTCCAGCAAGAAGTTGCCAGGCACATGTTTCACTGGCTGCGAGGGCGTCCATAAATCTAACGGAGTGGGCGTCAACTGGGCCGCTATCTAGCCATCTAACTATCAAACTATCTAGCTATCTACATAGTTGCCCGTTTGCCTGACTGTCTGGGCTGGCAGTCTGGCATTACGTGCAAATAGTTACGTGAAATTATTTCCGGCATCGTTCACTAATATCATTCTGTTTGAGTTTCTTTTGGATAGACTTGCAAGGAAGTTGCATTCAACCTTGCGAGTTCAAGCCTCAAAGGCAAACATTTAAAACTACTAAGGTTGGCTTGGCTGCACCGAATGCCTTCATTTAAGTTCGTAGGTAGAGATTCAATATTTAAGGCTTTTTTACGGTTGAAAAATATTTAAAAGTATTATTTTAGCTCACTCATTTAAGCTGGCACTGCAATAGTGCACAGGGAACCTTCCGACTTGAGAACACCCAGCAATACTATTATTATCATAATTATTACCATACTCACTTATCAAAAGTAAAGCGAAAGCCAATGTTTTCGGTTCAAAGAACGGCAGCTTTAAGAATAACTTCGGGGTACCGCAAAGTGTCTATGATCGCTTTGGAATCTTAAGCGAAATGGAGAACTCTCACCAAAGGAGGTGCGAAAGCTGATTATCGGTTATTTGATGGCGTCGAGCTCAGTCTTTGACTCTAAAAAGTTAATTCTAGACGAGACCGATCAAGTAAAAATAGAGTGACAGCATGGATCAAATGTGTAAAAACAATGTTTGCTTGGAAAGGAGGACAGTGTGAAGTGAGAGTACATATACAAGGATGGAAACCCAAGAGAGGTAAGGTGTTTTTGTCGACAAGCAGCAACAACCAAAGCAGGGCTTAATACTGGTCAGATCAACTAGCTGGCTGCCATACAGATAAATAAAATAACAAGTAAAAACGCTCTAGTCGGGTCTGCCCGACAACGAGATCCCCTGAAAAAAGTCCGAGCTGATGTTTTAAACAACTTAGCCTACTACTTTTATCTATACATATTACCCTCTGCGCGCACATACACACGCACACATATACACATGCATACACAGGTAAGCACGAAGATTATTGGGTAGTTGCTTTGAATGCACACGTATAGAGAAAATGCTAGGAGCTTGGCGCTGCTGCCGCGTGTCTTTGATAATTGACAAAATGTTTTTATACCCTGAACCCATTGAAAATGGGAATGGCATGGCAGACCCCATAAAGTATATATATTCTTGATCAGGACGACGAGCTGAGTCGATCTAGCCTCCTTCTGCCTGTTACATACATTGTCACAAAACCATTATACCCTGAATTCCCATTTTCAATGGGTTCAGGGTATAATTAGAGTAGCCCAATCAAAGATTTTAAGAAAAATATGTAACGCACCCTGGTACATGCGCAACACGGACATCGAAAGGGATCTAAGGGTTCCCAAAGTAGGAGATTTTATGCAACAACAAGCATTGAACTATATACAACGCCTTGGTGGTCATCCTAACGCATTAGTCAGACGTCTGACTAAAAAGGCAAAAAGGAGAAGACTTAAAAGGTGCCATCCATTGGATCTCCCTCCCAGAGTCATTAACTAATATAGCTTTTGTAAATAATATAAATATCACACACTAGTCCACACATGTATATAATTAACATAAACACAATATTTGAATATTTCAAATATTTTTTTTTTTTGTCTCTAATGTATAACTAGATTAAGTTGCCACTAAAGGTAGCAGAAAGCTTGTTAATAATAAACATATAAATAAAATAAAAAATATAATATAATATAAATATTTAAATTTCAAGTATATCAAATGAATATTATTAATTTATTTAATATAATTAAATTATATTGTTTTGCATTTTTTTCCATTTAAAAAAATCAATAGATGCTTTATGACTATGTACTCTTTTAGGCAAAAAAAAAGAGAAACTAGGAAATGTCTCTAAAAAATTATATAAAATGTTTGAAATAATAAAAAAATTAATTGCATTTTGAGCGAAAGTATTAAAAAGTTATGTAGTTTAAAACTCTTTGCAGCTATGTAACTAGATGGGACTTTTATTCAACTTATGTGAGAAATGCTTAAATTCCAAATCTGAAATGTAAACATATTTATACAGTATATTTTGTTACAAGAAAGGGTTTATTTTGATCTATATGTATATACAGCAACAAATGTAATCAAAATAACATTGTTATAACTGAAATTATTTGGTTTGATTACTGAACAGTTTGTTAGCTTGACAAAACAAATCAAATGAAGTTATTCTCCAATGTCTGTAAGCTACATCTGTCCCCCGTCTTTCAGTGAATGTTCTAATCAGAACAGAACAACTTTGTCTTCAATTTGCAGACAGCATCGAGTTATCGCATATTTCCATGGCTGCCAACGCACAAATTGTCGTCATAAATGTTAATTAAATTAAAATGCTAATAGGCGTGAAATATGATAACACACAAAAAGAAAGAGATAGAAGATAGAGAGCTAGAGACAGAGAAAGAGACAGAGAGAGACGGGGAGAGGGAGCTACATGGCAAAGACAGGTGCCGAGGACACAGAAAAAGTGTAACAGCTGCCGTTGTCTGACTTTCCACCCCGTGCCCCTTATTGAAATGAGGGGAGTGGCGAATGATTGCCGCTTGCTTGATTTTCAGAATAATACTCGTAATAATTAAAATGAAAATTAGAAATGGGTAAAACAAAAAAAACTGTCTTACAGTTAGCAAGAGCAGCTGCCAACTGAAAGGCAAATAGTAAAGTGGGACAGAGATGGGTAAAAGGGGAAGGCAGAGCAAGACATGGCTCGCAGCTTGAGCTTGGAATTTGCCTTTTGGCGGCATCTAATTAAAAGGGATAAGAGCCGAGACGACGCCCAGAAAGGTGTGAACATTAAAGGCCCGTAGCTGGGGAAGCCATAATTGCTAATTGCCGTGATTATGAGCAAAGGTGGAAGGAAATCGTTCAGTTGGAAATATGTCTCGCATTATGCACACATATAATCAGGGGGATGCTTCGTTCGCTTGGTGAATTATTATGTCTGCTTGTGAAGCTTTTTAGTGTAGCATTCGTAGACCAGTAGGGTATGCGTTGGCACTCGAGTTATCAGAAATAGGGTTCGAACTCTACTGTGTTCGTAAATAATAAGATCAATTATATCACTAACTTCGCTTGAAGCCACAAACGACAGCAGTAAATCAAGGGAAACATAAATATAAAAGAAAATAAGTTTTTTTTATATTTAATAAATAGGATACAGTTAAAGGATGTCAATTTTTAGGCTTTGAATTGAAAGATTGCGTTATACGCATTACTAAAAGAACTTTTTAGAATTAATTATGATATGCAATACCTACTATAACTACCTTACAATCCAACTTTAAATACTTCCTAAATGAATTTAATTTTTTATTTAGCTTCTACCTATGTATACCTTTTCATATAAATAATACGTTCTAAAGAGCTTACTAAAATAATTAGTATTTGATGTAATTAAAACTTGTTGAATATTAAAAAATGCAATGCTTTCATTTTAATTATTAGCTAATTATCAAACATTCTTCATAAGTAGGAATACTATTACTACTAATTATCTTTGAGTAGATGTCTCATTAAATATTCAATGAGTTGCCTCTACTCAGTTATATTTACTTTCGCTCTTTCGGGACAGTTGCTCAGACGTAATGCTCATCCAATCTGTGGCCACAAATACTAACACCTTTTGAGCACTTGACTTGCAACAGTAAGCAAGCACCTGAGGCCCCAAATTGTATGTGTGTGAGTTGTCACACCAGCAGCTGGAGCACCTGCCCCAAAACTGTCTTAATTCAATGCTTATGTGACGTGTCTGGAGTTCTGTCTCAAAAGTCTTTGACAATTCGCAGTGTGTCAAGCAGCTTAGTTGGGACAGCAACCACAATTTAGCTTCAGGGTCGCCACACCATTAAGATGATGAAATGTCCCCTGATAATAACTGGCAGCACCCACTCGACCCACTCACTTGTTGCCTATTAATTGATATTAATATTTTATTATGTGTCCTTACTATGCTGTTGTTGTAATACCCTAAAATGGATAAACGTGGATATGCATATGTGCAGATTTATGTAACAGGCAGAAGGAGGCGAGGCCAGCAGCATTAGGTCTACATATTCTTGAATAGAAGAACGATTTGCGCTCGATATCAAAAACTTCAAAAGTTTGAAACCTTCTATTTGAATTGATATTCTCGTATACTCCATTAAGTTTAATATATATAAAATTTGTGTATGTCTTCATCTCTGTTTATAGAACTACTTTCTTATATTGTATATATAAATATATGTATATATATATATATATAAATATATATATATATATATATTTTTTCTTTTATATATATATATATATATATATATAAAAGAAAAAAAAAATATATATATATTAATTTATTTTAATCTTTAAGGATATTCTATGTTTTTTAGTTTTTTACAATCTGTTACCGAAGGGAAAAAGAGTATATTGGTTTTGTGCTATGTCCTTCTTGCTGTCTGTCCGTCTTAATGAACGCGCAGTATTTGGGCATTCTAATTTGTAATTGAGCCTATGTTTCTATCTGATTCTTTATCTACTATATATATAATGTGTATACAGTATATTTGTTATATCTGTTTCCTGTTTGTAGGTACCAAAGTTGTCAACAATTGTCTAATTTCTACAATTTTTTTTAATTTTCATAGATGTAGCAATGATTTTTTTAGGAAATATTATTTATATTCAACAGTATCATAGGTTCAAGCAATTTGCTTCAATTAAAAGTTTTTAATTTTTATAAAATATGCAAGGAAAAACTTGATTCTTTAGCATAACTTTAAAACTTTTGAAGCAATAGACCCTAAATTTGGTATGTGCAGTCTCGAAAGGTAATCCCAAAACAGATTACGAATATTTTACTAATTGGATTAGATTCCATTCGAATTTCGCATTGTGTAATATATTCACACATGTTTAAGAGTAGAAGCTATTCGGCCACTTTCGGTTGGAGCAGTTTTATTGCCGTTGTTGTTGTTGCTGCGGTAACTGCTTTGCTGCTGGGAAACTTGATAATGCTTAATTTGCTGCTTAATTATACATGGAATATTTTTGTGGGCACACTTGTTAGACTCTCTTTCTAATTACTGTTGTTTGTGTTATCGGTCATGGCAGGCTCTTCGAAGGGAGCTGGCTTTAAAGCGGCTTAACCCAGCTCATTTTGTGGGCCACACATAATATTTTTTGAGCAAACGCAATGGTTATTTAGCATAGGCAACATCTTAATTTGGGTTGCATTCCAGTCAGTCTCATAGATACATATTATCTTTTACATATGTATGAATTTATGTGTGTATGTGTGGGTGTGTATGTATGTTACAAATGGACGAGCTGCGTGTTACGGTAAATGTCATGGAAGCTAAACACGTTCAAAACACATAAACAGCTTTTGGTACTGTTTGTTTCTTCCTTTCTTGTTAGTTGTTTTTTTGTTTTTGTTTTTGTCCTGACCAAGTTAAGTGAGCTGCCTCATAAATTGCGAATTTCCCTCGCAGGGGTTCGGAGCTGAGCTTCAATGTGTGAATAGATATTGTTGTGGGACAGTAGGTTAAACTATGGATTCCATTTGAATTTAAGATAGAGCGGAAGCTTGAAAAACATTTTTTTTACTAATTCCATTGAAGATATAAAGTATTAAATTTTATTTATTTTATCACAAAATTACTAATTCACTGAATTTTATTGTAATTTTATATTTATATCATATTTTAACAAACTTTAAGTAAAAAGTTCTTTGATCAATAAGTTTGGTATAAAAATTGACAACTTTTTTTTTTTTTAATATTTTTATTACATTATCACTTCCATACAAATTTCTGCTGATATTATTACTATTATTATGTTTTTTTTAATGTTAAGCGTAGACTATAGCATTAAAATAGATTGAAGTAAATTATGTATGTATGATAACTAAATAACTTCAGCTCGTCGTCCTGATCAAGAATATATACTTTGTGGAGTCTGCCACGCCTCCTTCTGCCTGTTACATACATTGTCACAAAACCATTATACCCTGAATTCCCATTTTCAATGGGTTCAGGGTATAAAAACGATGCGCTCTTTAAGTAATAATATTTTCAATATATTTACATTTTTTAAAAAACCGCACTATGTAACAACAATGACGAGAAATAAATTAATTCAAGGTTTCAACACACTATAAAAAACTTTTTACGTCATCATTTACAAATATTTAACTCGGAAGTATATCCAAGGTCAAAATAATTCCATGCTTGATTTCTGCTCGCTCAAGTAAGTACCTGAAATTCACTGTGACTCGGCAGTTTTTTAACTGCTCACAGCGACCCCTATGGGTGAAGAGCTTCACTGGGATTGATCTGATTATAATTGACATACAAATTTTATCTGCATATAACAACCCTCAAAAACATGTTTTTATGTATCTTATAAACACTATTTAACAAGTGTCAGTTAGTTACAATATTCATTATAACATAATAGTAAGTAGTGCAAAATGAAATATATTTAAAATAAACATATACTACTGTTATTTGCTACTATAAATGGCAATAGTACTACTTCTACAACTTCTAATTATACTATTACTACTACTACTACTACTAATTCTACTATTACTATTACTACTACTAATGCTACGACTACTATTACTACTATTAATGTCAATACTACTATTACTACTAATACTATTACTATTAATAATGCTATTACTACTACTACTACTACTAATGATACTATTACTATACTACAACTAATACTACTGGTACTATTACTACTACTAATTCTACTACTACTATTAGTACTACTACTGCTACTACTACTGCAATTACTACTAATACTACTACTAATACTACTACTAATACTACTACTGCTACTACTACTACTGCTACTACTACTACTAGTGCTACTACTACTATTACTACTACTACTGCTACTACTACTACAATGACTACTAATACTAATACTACTATACTAATACTATACTAATACTAATACTACTACTACTACTGCTACTACTACTACCATTACTACTACTAATACTACTTTTACTACTACTACTAATGCTTCTGCTACTACTACAGCTACTTCAACTACAACAATTACTACAACTACAACAATTACTACAACTAATGGAATTTAAATAATAATGATAACGATATAAATTTGCTTATATTAGATATGTAATATTAGTAGAGTATCTACAAGTGCATAAAGTTCTAGTTTTCACTTATTAAATTTATGTTGATCGTTTGCCTCTCGCTAGCTTTTATTTTATTAGCGTCGCTATGCTTTATCAGTGCATTCAAATGAAATGAATGTTTGCCACTTGGCTACTTATAAATGTACATTCATATGTGTAAATCAGAAGAGAGACAAACAGATGCTTTCCAAATGCTTGGCTGTTGGGTGCTTCAACAATTAGTTGACAAATCGATGAGCTACTGTCAATTTCGACTAGTTACTTTAACTACTTTAGTCTCATTTGCTCACATGTAACTATCCGCATGTGTACAATATGAAGCGTCATGCAATCGAAGAACGATCAACGATCCCAAAGAAATCTATAAGAGTTACAAGCAGCTAACTGCTAACTGTTATTATTACTAATAATGGCATACACCAAGGAACTCTTTACTCAGTCCTGGACCATATCATATACCATATCATATACATATACTTTATGCTGGTCAGCCTCTGCCAACATTGTGACATATCTTTACTGTCATTGTATCTGACACTGCCATTGTACCACAATATTGCTTTATGTTGAACGAGGAGTTCTTTCCCAATCCCCAGGCCTTCCAGCCCGAACGTTTCATGCAGCCCGATGCTGCCAAAATGTATCGAGAGCAAGGCGTCTTCATGGGCTTCGGAGATGGTTCGCGTATTTACATAGGTGAGACCAGTTGTAACAACATATTCCATTTAAATTACACCTATAACTATATTTTATTGCTTATAGGCATGCGCATTGCATTGACGCAGATCAAGGGCGTTCTCGTTGAGGTGATCATGAAGCGCAATGTTCGTCCTAGTGCCAAAACCAGCAAGGATAACCAATATGACCCCACATCCTTCGCTTTTCCCTGCAAGGAGGCATTTGGCTGGACTTTCAGGCGAGTCAATAACGCAAATATATATTACACTTGAATTAATTGTCAGAGGCAATTGACTCAGCAATGAGCCTGCTCTCATATACTAATTAGATGCTTTGTATATATTTTCCCCTTTTCTATTGACAACATGTAGAATTCAGTAGAATGTATAAGTTATCTGAATATCTTCTACAGTTTTTGAGCGACGGTATCCAAAGTTGTCAGTTAGCTTACTGTTGAACTCCTCTAAAGATAGATTAACAAGTAAGAACGCTCTAGTCGGGTCTGCCCGACTACGAGATCCCCTGAACCAAGTCCGAGTCGGTGTTTTAAACAATCTAGCTTACATCTTTTATCTGTACATATTAGGCTCTGCGCGCACACACACACGCACACATATACATACACAAGCACGCTCGCCGTTTACTGCTTATATGATTTAGCGGCTGCGCTTGGGCTGCATTCTGGGCAGCATTCTGAGAAATTGATTGTCAAATAACTTCGGTCCTAGATCTACTTTCTTGTTGAAATTTTTAGGACATAATATTGACATGTAATGGTGTATATATACGAAATCCCAACTCCCTAGTATTTGAATTACGTTTTTTCCACTTATGGGGCTAATGGGGGGAGATATCCAAAATTAAAAAAGTTTATTATCTATATTTGCATCACAGTATCTCTAGGTATTATGGTCTTTAAGTTATAGCTTAAAAACAAAGTCAAAATATCGATTGTTATCGATAATAAGGAAATAGGATGAGTTATCGAAAAAAAAAATAAACTTGTACTGCGTATGGTATACAAGTATATATATCTAAAATCTCAAATCTCTAGCTTTTGTGGTTTACGAGATCACTGCGTTCATACGGACGGACAGACGGACATGGCTAGATCGACTCAGCTCGTCGTCCTGATCAAGAATATATATACTTTATGGGGTCTGCCACGCCTCCTTCTGCCTGTTGCATACATTGTCACAAAACCATTATACCCTGAATTCCCATTTTCAATGGGTTCAGGGTATAAAAAATGGGATTTAGAATATATATTCGTGTACACCACGCGGACGTTTTAAGATATAGATTATATATCTACGCCCATTGTGGGCGTGGCAAATCGGATAAAACTATATCTTCTACAATTTTGAAACTAGAGCATCCAAATTTGGCATGTGGGTTACTGTTGACCTTCCCATAAGTTAGATCAAAAAGTTATATAACCACGCCCCCTGGGGCGTGCCAAATCGGGAATATATATATAGCGGTTTGTATAAATCCTATAATATTTTGAGCGTATTAAGAGCTAGAGACTTGAAATTTGGAACACATGTGCAAGAAGATCACTCGGAATCAAAAATATATATTATAGATATTTACGCCCATTGAGAGCGTGGCAAATCGGATAAAACTGTATCTCCTACAGTTTTGGAGCTAGAGCGTCCAAAATTTGCATGTGGGATACTGTTGACCTCCTCTTAAGATAAATCAAAAGTTATGTATCCACGTTACTATATCTTTTTCTAAAACCGTGATAATTTCGGCAATATTGCCGTCAAAGAGTTGGGACTTGGAATATATATACTAGTATCCTACCTCTACCCAAAAATATATGTTATATATAGCTACGCCCATTTAGGGCGTGGCAAATAGGTTAAAATTGTATCTCCTACAGTCTTAGACGTAGAGCATCCAAATTTGACATGTGGGTTACTACTGTTCATGAAATTTAAATTTACAAAAAAAAAAAATAATAATAATAATCATAATGTAAGCCACCATAAAACAAATTCTAGTTGACCTAACTGGGGATTGAACCATGGTCTTCGCTACCACAACGCAAATCTGTTTAACCAAATCAACACACCACCAATCTCAATGTGGCGCATAGTCGTGAAACAGACGCCGTGGTGTAGTGGGTAGAGTCGGTGGCATGCGAAGCGCGTGACCCAGGTTCGATTCCCATCGCTGCCGCGTGATATTATCATTTAATAAAATGTTTTTTTTCTTTTTTTATAACTTCTATGTTACTTAATGGATTTTGATAAAACTTTCAGCATAAATCCTTATATTTTATTGAAAATACGGTCTTACCTAAAAAATTAAAAATAAATGTAAATGTGGCTTTATTTGCAACTGAACTTATATTAAATTGATTTTCTGAAATGTGGAGCCAGTATCCAAAATATATAAAAACCAAAATAGTATTTTATTTTAAAAAAGCTATATGTAAATTTTTTGTAAAATTTTATGACTGTAGCTAAATTGATGTAAACGACATGCTCAAAAAAGGAATCTCGATAATCTCGCGTTCAAACATACGGACAGACGGACGGACGGTCTACATATTTATTGAGCCTACACACCTTTAACAGGAACAGAGTCTGACGCAGTCGGTGGCGCCCGACTGCAACGTTCTTACTTGTTTTGTTTCAATTTCATGAATGCTAACCCACATGTCAAATTTAGATGCTTTACCTACCAGAATGTAGGAAATACAGCTGTACTCGGTTTGCCACGCCCCAAATGGGCATAGCTATACATAACATATATTTTTTGGAAGGGGTAGGATACTTGTGTATATTCCAAATCCCAACTCTTAGCCGGCAATATTGCCGAAAATAACACTGTTTTAGTAAAAGATATAGTAATTCCCGATTTGCCACACCCCCAAAGAACGTTGATTTAGAACTTTTTGATTACAACAGTAACCCATATGCCAAATTTGGATGCTCTAGCTTTAAAACTGTAGGAGATACAGTTTTAGTCTTAATAGATATAGTATTTCCCAATTTGCCACGCCCCCTTTGGGCGTATCGGAAAAATATTTAAACTAAATTAATAAATATTTCAAGTCTCTAGTTTCTATGGTGTCCAAATGCTGCGCGTTCATACAAACACCACTCACCAAGGACATTGCGCAAAACTAGTAATATAATATTTTTCCCTTGGGGAACAGAGTATAAGAACTTTTTTATTGAAAAAATTATGTTGCCCGCATGTCGGCATGATTCGAGCCTGCGACTCCTCGGTTACAAGCATACGTCTCTACAGCGACGCAACAAAGAGTGCACGCACTCTCATGTACGCGTGCACACGTAAATGCTTGCGCTTGTCGATTGCTTATCTTAGTCAAACTCGATATGCGCACTTTATACGAGGACTTTGGTGTAAATTTTCAAGTCTTTAGCTCTTATAGGTTCGACGAGTCATAGATCGAAGCGTTAATACATATGCACAGACAGACATGGCTATATCGACTCAGCTCATCGTCCTGATCAAGAATATATATACTTTATGGGGTCTGCCACGCCTCCTTCTGCCTGTTACATACATTGTCACAAAACCATTATACCCTGAATTCCCATTTTCAATGGGTTCAGGGTATAAAAACGATGCGCTCTTTAAGTAATAATATTTTCAATATATTTAAATTTTATAAAAAACCACACTATGTAACAACAATGACGCGAAATAAATTAATTCAAGATTTCAACACACTATAGAAAACATTTTACGTCATCATTTACAAATATTTAACTCGGAAGTATATCCAAGGTCAAAATAATTCCATGCTTGATTTCTGCTCGCTCAAGTAAGTACCTGAAATTCACTGTGACTCGGCAGTTTTTTAACTGCTCACAGCGACCCCTATGGGTGAAGAGCTTCACTGGGATTGATCTGATTATAATTGACATACAAATTTTATCTGCATATAACAACCCTCAAAAACATGTTTTTATGTATCTTATAAACACTATTTAACAAGTGTCAGTTAGTTACAATATTCATTATAACATAATAGTAAGTAGTGCAAAATGAAATATATTTAAAATAAACATATACTACTGTTATTTGCTACTATAAATGGCAATAGTACTACTTCTACAACTTCTAATTATACTATTACTACTACTACTACTACTAATTCTACTATTACTAATACTACTACTAATGATACTATTACTATACTACAACTAATACTACTGGTACTATTACTACTACTAATTCTACTACTACTATTAGTACTACTACTGCTACTACTACTGCAATTACTACTAATACTACTACTAATACTACTACTAATACTACTACTGCTACTACTACTACTGCTACTACTACTACTAGTGCTACTACTACTATTACTACTACTACTGCTACTACTACTACAATGACTACTAATACTAATACTACTATACTAATACTATACTAATACTAATACTACTACTACTACTGCTACTACTACTACCATTACTACTACTAATACTACTTTTACTACTACTACTAATGCTTCTGCTACTACTACAGCTACTTCAACTACAACAATTACTACAACTAATGGAATTTAAATAATAATGATGACGATATAAATTTGCTTATATTAGATATGTAATATTAGTAGAGTATCTACAAGTGCATAAAGTTCTAGTTTTCACTTATTAAATTTATGTTGATCGTTTGCCTCTCGCTAGCTTTTATTTTATTAGCGTCGCTATGCTTTATCAGTGCATTCAAATGAAATGAATGTTTGCCACTTGGCTACTTATAAATGTACATTCATATGTGTAAATCAGAAGAGAGACAAACAGATGCTTTCCAAATGCTTGGCTGTTGGGTGCTTCAACAATTAGTTGACAAATCGATGAGCTACTGTCAATTTCGACTAGTTACTTTAACTACTTTAGTCTCATTTGCTCACATGTAACTATCCGCATGTGTACAATATGAAGCGTCATGCAATCGAAGAACGATCAACGATCCCAAAGAAATCTATAAGAGTTACAAGCAGCTAACTGCTAACTGTTATTATTACTAATAATGGCATACACCAAGGAACTCTTTACTCAGTCCTGGACCATATCATATACCATATCATATACATATACTTTATGCTGGTCAGCCTCTGCCAACATTGTGACATATCTTTACTGTCATTGTATCTGACACTGCCATTGTACCACAATATTGCTTTATGTTGAACGAGGAGTTCTTTCCCAATCCCCAGGCCTTCCAGCCCGAACGTTTCATGCAGCCCGATGCTGCCAAAATGTATCGAGAGCAAGGCGTCTTCATGGGCTTCGGAGATGGTTCGCGTATTTACATAGGTGAGACCAGTTGTAACAACATATTCCATTTAAATTACACCTATAACTATATTTTATTGCTTATAGGCATGCGCATTGCATTGACGCAGATCAAGGGCGTTCTCGTTGAGGTGATCATGAAGCGCAATGTTCGTCCTAGTGCCAAAACCAGCAAGGATAACCAATATGACCCCACATCCTTCGCTTTTCCCTGCAAGGAGGCATTTGGCTGGACTTTCAGGCGAGTCAATAACGCAAATATATATTACACTTGAATTAATTGTCAGAGGCAATTGACTCAGCAATGAGCCTGCTCTCATATACTAATTAGATGCTTTGTATATATTTTCCCCTTTTCTATTGACAACATGTAGAATTCAGTAGAATGTATAAGTTATCTGAATATCTTCTACAGTTTTTGAGCGACGGTATCCAAAGTTGTCAGTTAGCTTACTGTTGAACTCCTCTAAAGATAGATTAACAAGTAAGAACGCTCTAGTCGGGTCTGCCCGACTACGAGATCCCCTGAACCAAGTCCGAGTCGGTGTTTTAAACAATCTAGCTTACATCTTTTATCTGTACATATTAGGCTCTGCGCGCACACACACACGCACACATATACATACACAAGCACGCTCGCCGTTTACTGCTTATATGATTTAGCGGCTGCGCTTGGGCTGCATTCTGGGCAGCATTCTGAGAAATTGATTGTCAAATAACTTCGGTCCTAGATCTACTTTCTTGTTGAAATTTTTAGGACATAATATTGACATGTAATGGTGTATATATACGAAATCCCAACTCCCTAGTATTTGAATTACGTTTTTTCCACTTATGGGGCTAATGGGGGGAGATATCCAAAATTAAAAAAGTTTATTATCTATATTTGCATCACAGTATCTCTAGGTATTATGGTCTTTAAGTTATAGCTTAAAAACAAAGTCAAAATATCGATTGTTATCGATAATAAGGAAATAGGATGAGTTATCGAAAAAAAAAATAAACTTGTACTGCGTATGGTATACAAGTATATATATCTAAAATCTCAAATCTCTAGCTTTTGTGGTTTACGAGATCACTGCGTTCATACGGACGGACAGACGGACAGACGGACGGACGGACAGACGGTCAGACGGACATGGCTAGATCGACTCAGCTCGTCGTCCTGATCAAGAATATATATACTTTATGGGGTCTGCCACGCCTCCTTCTGCCTGTTGCATACATTGTCACAAAACCATTATACCCTGAATTCCCATTTTCAATGGGTTCAGGGTATAAAAATGTATGTGGCCACGCCTGCTGGGGGAGTGGCAAATTAAGAATAACCATATCTTTGGAGATGTAAGCAAATTTACGATATTGAGTTATCCTAACGATAATAAAAGGAAAAATTAAGTTTTCGGTCTAAAAAAATAGATGTTTACGAGTCCTCCCGACTAAAAACTTCTTACTTGTCTTAAAAGATATATTACTAGATTTAAATAACGATTTTTTTTTTTGTTTGTTTATAGGCATGTATTGTAGCTTTACTATATCAGCTGTTGAAATTTAAAGCGATAAAGCGGTTAAGCGCGAAGTTGGCTGCGAAAAAATTCAATAAGATAAGCTGTTGTCATGAAACGAAATTACTTAGTGAACGACCCAATATTAATGTATGTACTATAAATAATATCAAGTCTACTTTCATTTGGCAATGAATACATTTTTTAATTTTATGAACAATTGCATTGTATTTTCTGTTTTATTTGAACCTTTTGCTAATTTAAGTGTGAAATTTATATTCTTATATTATGCTCAATATATCTTTTTCACTATTTTATCATTGAGAAAATGATGGGACTTCAAGATCCTAAAAGCTAGAGAGATTGAACAATATCTCTAATGATTTTCAAATACTAAGACTTGCGTTTATTTGAATATCATTTTAATGTCTGACATTTCAGAAAAAAAGTACATCTGGAACTGTAGCTATTCAATAGCTTATTTTGCGTAGTGTTAAGGCTTTGGGAAGAACAAGCCTAGCACCTTCATGACATAAGCAGTTACCGCCTAGGCTTGGGTGTGTCTGTGTTTGTATGTGAGTAGGAATGTATGAATGAATATAAATTTTTGATTAAATTTAGTTGTTGTTATACTGTGAACGAGTATTAAACTATCGGATCCTCCCAAAGCTCTTACTTGTATTATAAAGTATTGCCTAATCAATATCTAATTAGCTTTAAAAAATGTTTACAGTACGTATGATTATATTTCTTGCTTATTTGGCATTTATATTCATATCATAAACTAACCAAATATGATAAGAATTTTATAACTTATTGGCTTATCTATTTCACAAGAGTAGCTAGAAATTTGTGTGGTTTGCGATATCAGTAACAAAGCTCCGTTAAAATTGTGTATAGTCGCTATTTCGTTTATTTATTTAACCAAAATAGAGCAATAGTAATTGAGTGATACTTAGAAATTTTTCTGAAGATAGTTTTTCTATGCGTTCTTGTTGTTTATTTTTACTCAACGGTCAATGGCCTCTTTTTGCACAGTGTCCATTATTTGCAGCCATTTATTGAAATTATTATGCGACAAAATATCTGGACCATGTCAAGCTCTCAATAGCCCCGGAATAATATTTATGGACATTGCAGCAGCCGCAATCGACTGGCTCCTTCCAGCCACACAATGCACTTCTTGGTCGACACATTTGTCATGTGTTGTGGCTGGGCTTATTAAACGGCTTTTAAGCGCCAGGAACCATGCACAAAGAGTATTTTCTATAGCCTGCAGATTTATGCCCCTGTGGCCGAGGCGTTGCGACTGAAAATTTTGCGGTATTTTAAGATCTGCAACGGCACTCACATTGTGGAGAAGAGTTTTTATTGCTGGACTACATTTTGGGTAATTCTCTGAAATAGTAAATAGTTATTTTTGCAATTCAATACATCTGAAGATCTTAAAAACTTTTCTGTCTTTGATCTAATTAGATTTAATCTCTTAAAGTGTATGTAAGGAGCACAAAATTTTACTACTTCTCTACTAAGAGATCTATTCTTATTTTAGAATTATTTCAAACATACGATTTCTACTACTGATACTACCATGCTTCTACTACGTTTTACTTAAATTATTCAAAGACATGCTAACACTACAATATTCCTACTATTAGTTTCATTCTTCTAAGACTACTACTACTATTTCTACCCTTGTTTCAGTACTACCACTAGTGCTATTTATACCAATTTAGAGAGGAAGTACTCGTACGACTTCTACTACTTCTACTCCAACAAAAAGAAGAAACATTTAACTACCTTCTTATGTTAACGAAATAACAAAGATAATGTCAAAATCGTATATTTTATTTTTTAGCTCAATCTTAACTACATTTTGTTGAAGTTATTTGTTTATATTCTATTTTGGTACATATTTGAGAGTCTCTCAAGCGCAACGCTCAGTGCCCTCTGATCCATACCCATTTGTCTCTTTCTCTCTGTCTCCCTCTCGCATTTGCGCTTTCAAGCGTCAATTAAGCGTTGGTTCGTTCATATTAATAAACGTAAAGCAAGGTTTTCACCTACACTAACAAATTATGCGGGGTATATTCGTTACAAATTCTCAAGTGTTGCATAAATATTTGTATTTAAAATAAGAAAAAAATTTTAATACGTAAAAATATCTAATCAAAATGAAAATTTATTGAAAAGATTTTTAGCAACATTTTATGAAAATTCTTTTTATTCGATTCAATATACTTGTCAATACTATGATCTGGTTATCTGGGCAGAAGGTAATAGAATATAAATAATAATAATAATAAAGCGAAAATAAAAAATCATCAATTGCCTTTGTAGTAACACATTTTAAATAAATGAAATTTACAGACTATCTTCAAGTTCATCAAGTTCAGGTTCCCACTAATTTATTTTATATTGATCGTGAACCTCCAGAGAGCTTTAATTTTATGAAAGTTGCGCTACCGACTACGAGATTCCCAGTACTAGCACCTAATTTCCAAATATGTATTAATGATTTTCCAAAAGCCCCGATCTCTGTTATATTTTTTGATAGGTCCAATATTCTCAGCACTCAGAATAAATACAATAGATAGGCTGAACGAGAAAATATTGTATTAGGTTGATTAAGCTTTTTTGCCAGCTACGAATTCTTCAAGCTGAGCTTAATTTTTGTACTAATGAGGAAAGTTTATATACATGATCAATATTCCCTTTATTCTCCACGATTGCAGGTAAATAATTTATTTTATGGACGTTGCAGGCCACAAACAATTGAAAAAGAGACAAAGAGAATTGTAAACAAAAAATGTTTTATTCATGTAGCCAGCTGTACGCTGATAAGCTTTATCAGTGTATATATACTCAGATTAATTGAGTGTTTGAATGCTTGGATACATATGTGTGTCCATTCATGAGTGTATTCTAATCAGAAGAGAACCAAACTGATTCTCTCCGAAAGCTTAACGGGTGTGGACCTCAACAAGCAGTTGAGAAATTGTTGAGCTGCAGTCAATCTCGACAGGTTACTCGAGTAACATCGTCAAACAAAAAATCATGCTGGAAATCACTTTGGCTTTGCTGCTGTTACTTTTGGGTATCTTCTATGTATTCATGACCTGGAATTTCGGATACTGGCGCAAGCGCAAAGTGCCAGGTCCTGCTCCACGTTTGCTCACAGGCAACTATCCTCACATGTACAACACGAAGCGGCATGCAATCTACGATCTCGAAGAAATCTATAGGTGAACTGACGCAACGGCTTCGATAACACTGATTCTATATTACATATGCTTCAACTGTAGGCAAAACAAGCAGCAGTTCGATGCTGTTGGCATTTATGGAGCTCGCAGTCCGCAGCTGCTCGTAATCAACCCGCAGCTAGCAAGACGCGTTTTCGTCTCGGACTTTAAGCATTTCCACGATAATGAAATATCCCAGATGGTAGATGAAAAATCCGATTTCATTTTTGGCAACAATCCTTTTTCTCTTGTTGGAAATGAGTGGAAGCACCGACGAGCGGATGTTACGCCAGGTCTTACCATGGGTCGAGTAAGTTTTTAGAAAATGGAACAATAATCTTAACAGTTCCCTACTGTGCTGCAAAAATATTTAATTAGAAAAATTTAACTCATTCTTAATCAAGATCAAGAGCGTTTATCCAGTGACCAATGAGGTCTGCCAAAAACTGACCGACTGGCTACGAAAACAAATACGTCTAGCACCTAGGGACGGCATCGATGCCAAGGATGTAAGTACTTTCATATCTATGAGTATGTTTAAGCAAATACAATCCATTGGCCCTGCAGATGAGTCTGCGCTTCACCTCGGAAATGGTTACAGATTGTGTGCTAGGCCTTAAGGCTGAGAGCTTTTCGGACAAGCCTACGCCAATTATGGCATACACCAAGGAACTGTTTACTCAGCCCTGGACTTTTATCATATACTTTGTGCTTGTCAGCAGCCTGCCAGCATTGCGGCATATCTTCAAACTGCGATTTGTTCCGTTGCACATCGAGCATTTCTTTGTGGATCTAATGCAAACCGCTATTGATGCACGACGTCAACAGCTGGCCGCCGGTAAGGAATTCGATCGCGTTGACTTCCTGGACTATATACTGGAGTTGGGCAAGAAAAAGAACCTGGATATACGCCACTTGACGGCGCACACAATGACCTTCCTACTAGACGGATTCGAAACTTCGGCCACGGTTCTGAGTCATCTTCTTTTGCTGCTGGCACGGGATCAGCAGGTGCAGCAGAAACTAAGGGAGGAACTGAAGAGCAATCTAAATGAACATGGCGTAATTGACTTTGAGAAGCTCAACGAGCTGCCCTTCCTGGATGCCTGTGTACAGGGTAAGTTGGAACTTATAGTCTCTAATATTACAATGCCTAAGTGACTCTATTCCACAGAATCCATACGTATTTTCCCACCTGCCTCTATGTCAAATAAGTTATGCACTGAGCCGCTGGAGTTACCCAACAAGAAGGGCGAGAACTTCACTGTGGAGCGTGGCACCACTGTCATTGTGCCCCACTATTGCTTTATGTTGGACGAGGAGTTCTTTCCCAATCCCCAGGCCTTCCAGCCCGAACGTTTCATGCAGCCCGATGCTGCCAAAATGTATCGGGAGCAAGGCGTCTTTATGGGCTTCGGAGATGGTCCGCGTATTTGCATAGGTCTGACCAGTTGTAATGACATACTAGATTTAGATTGCACCTATAATTATATTTTATTGCTTCCAGGCATGCGCTTTGCATTGACACAGATCAAGGGAGCTGTCGTCGAGATTCTCACGAAGTTCAATGTTCGTGTTAATCCCAAAACCCGCAAGGATAACCAATTTGAACCAACAGCCTTTCTCACGACCCTAAAAGACGGCATTTGGCTGGACTTTGAGGCGCGTCAATAAAGCAAATCTATTTCATTTTAAATTTCAGGGTCAATTTACTCCACAATAAGCACTCACAACGAGCTCTCGCATATTAATTGGCCACTTATTTAATATGCATACTGTGAGCACACAGTTTAATAGATCTGAGATTTGATATCGTGGGCTAACCCATTTGTGTAAACAATATGTAGAAGTCAGTTGAATGATAATAGAATTATATTTTCAATAAATCAGTTTGAAGAGCACTGTACTATTCTATAAATCAAATTTTGGAACGCCAAATTACAAAATACCAATGGGTAATTATTATTTGCATTATTTTAATTATAGCCAATATATTATAATTATAGTTAACTTGTTCTGCTTTAAGTATTTATAACAATTGTAATCTGATATAAGCGGTTCAAAATTTTCAGCTTATAATATCAAAAGAATATATATATATATATATATTATAAACTGATAAGGTACAGAAGCAGATTCCATAAACTGATTGTTGCACGTAAATTTTTATGAGTTGCAGTCGCGACTGACAAATTTTAAGTCTTTAGCTGAAATGGACTCAAAATATAATTGGATTTATGCCAAACAGTACATATCAATAGAGCGCAGCTGATTTCATTAGTCTTACTCATGGACCAAAAAGAGGTATGCTCAAAATCAAATCAAATATCATTAGTTATCCCAACTCTAAAATTGGGGAAGATAAAAATTTTTCCGATTTTCCACGCCCAGGTTGGCGCGAATATATACATATATTGATCGATCTGTGCAGCAGTCTATCAGTAACCCACGGAGTTAATTTGTCAGATTTGGAGGTATACTGAGGAATTTATTTCAAATATTAAGTCTATATTTTCAACAGCGTCGTAACTAGTAGCGATTAGTTAGTAAAATTTTCTGCAATTCCTGACTTACCACGCCCCTTTGAGAAATACCAATAATTCCCAGCACTTTAAAAGACGTATAAGACCACAGAAGCTTGTATTCCAAATTCATGTCTCTAACATCCGTGCAGGCAGGACAAATATACTATACTATACTATACTACTCTTATCGAAAAAACTTCGTCACTTAGCTTAACCGAATATTAAGATTGTGGACTTTACCCTAAGGCAAAATGTACTATTGAGCAGATTGCAGTCAAGTATATAATAGTGTATTAAATACGCACTTTAAACTTGTTTTAACTATAGTTTAATTTCCTTGCCTACTTGCTTTGAGTTTTGCTGTCTGGGTTTATAGATTCCTACATAAATCAATAGTATTAAACGTGTGTAAAAGTTGCTCCTTGCGGGCAGCAGATGCCTCCGCTCACAGCTCAAGTAATGAAAAGTAAAAGTTGATTGAACTTGAAGGATGAGATGTCAACAGCTGCTGAGTATATATGAAGATGATATTTTCAGTAGATATATTCTAGTTATAGAGCTGTCTGACAAGTGCCAGTTAATTCTAGGCAAACAGCTCAGACTATATTGACAGGTGCACAACTTATCGCTGCATAATTTTAGGCGCCAGGCAACGGCCATCAACAACTCAAAATATATTGTATATATGGAAAATAATAAATTTATGATATTTATTTAGTAATTTATTCATGTCTGCCAAACGATTGGCACATGCTACTTGTCAGCACCGAATCGCCTGACTGCCTGACTGTCAGTCAGCGTGGCATTTGCTTAAATCATATTTTTGGGGGCACATGAATGGCTGAATTGATGGCCTTTACATACCCCCCTAATATTAGTCAAAGTCAGCGAATAGATAGACATTTTGGGGATGAATTGACTCTTAGTGCAAATTCAATTCAATTAATATCTTTTAGTTGTGCAAGTAGCTCAAATTGAGTCTGTGAATTATCTGGCAAATCCAATTGGGAAATCAAAGGCACACATCAAATTGCATTAGCTCTAGTGCTCAAGTAGCAGAGCTGAACGCAAGTGAGAGCAGCTGAATGCAGGTGAGAGTTATGCATATGCATTTCTTTTTGCCAGGCCACAAGTCCAAGTTCAATCTGCAATTTGCTGCGGCTGTGATTTGGCAAATTGTTTGCAGGAAAAACAAAAAGCGAAGACAAGCCAGTTTTGCCTTACAACCGACTCTTTCTCTCCCTCTCTCTCTCTCTCTCTGGCCGCCCCTCTAAGGCAATTTATATTGTCTGGCACTTTGGCCTCCCCCAATTGTCTGACTCGGTTTAGCTCGCACAGCGCGTTGTTTGCAGTTCAAAGGTTGAGCGTAGTTCAAATTGTTTGCCAGGTGTTTTCCCAGCAGCACTTTTTCTTGGCTATTTGATCTGTGATTGAGCTGAATGAGCAAATAAACTTGTGGCTGCGGCTGCACTCTATTGAGCGTTGAAACCAAGCTGAAAAGCTGATTGAGCTCAATGGGTTTCCACTTTTCGCCTGTTAGGTGTCTGACTTATTATCTGTTGCTCTTGGGTCTTAGCTTTGCTTTTGTTGACTCAACACAAAGAGATGCGCAAATCCTTAATGTAACGAAAGCTTGGTAATTGCTCAAGTAAATTGCACTGCGATACGTTCTTAATTAACATCTTTATCATGAAACTTCTTCATATTCATAGGAAATGCAAATCTTACGGCAATTGCAATAAAGTGTGTAAATTATGTAATTGTGATCATTTCAGAGCAGCTTAGCTTGGCTGAAGTCTTCAATTAAATACTTTAAAGAGCTTAATTATAGTATGCCAATAGCCAAATTATTATTTATTTTGAAAACTACATTGATGGTAAGACCCTTGCAAATGTTAAGGATAAAGATATAGCTTTGCTGTTTAAAATAAGAGGTCGATTGTCTTTAATTATTTCCTATTCTATAATGAATAGGTATAACAAAATCTTATTTGATTCAAGTTGTTAACAATGTTTTTAAAACTGTTAAAACAACATAATTAATTACCTTTAAATTACATGATAATTAAAAATAATATATTATTTTTCTTTAAATTAAATTATATTTAAAAAAACAAATATTTTATTTAATTGGAATATATATGTATATATCTTTAAAATTTTTGTACAGACTTTGTGAATAAAAAACATATGAAGTGTTTTCCTTCTAAGCTTAAATAAATGAAAAACAAGTAAGAAAGCTCTAGTCGGGTCTGCTCGACTACGAGATCCCCTGAACCAAGTCCGAGCTGATGTTTTAAACAACCTAGGTTACATCTTTTATCTAAACATATTACCTCTGCGCGCATATACACATGCACACATATACACATACACATATACACATGCACACATATACACGTGCACACATTTGTATACACATCAGTGTTGCCAACTTTTGTTGAGCAAAAAAAGCTAGATCAAGGAAAAATAGACCCAAAATGAAGCGAAGTTTTCGGAGAAAAAAGATGGGAAAAAAGCTTAATTTTCGAAGCAAATTTTGTATGATTTGTAGGAAAATGTATTGAATTCCTCAATTTTTATTTAAAAAAAAAATGTCTTCAATAATGCAGTCATATTAATTTGACAACCTTTTTTTTTTGGCTACCACAAAAATTTTTATTGAAAATTTCACCATTTTGTATTCAATTTTATAAGAAATTATGCAAATATTAAGTCAAATTAAAAACAGCTAAATCGGTTTTTTAAAAAGCTATATTTCCCGATATCTGCTGTTTTGGAATTTTTTCCGCAATTGCTCTTTCATAAAAGCCTGATTTGACGGGAAAAAAGCTGATTTGGCAGCAGTGATACATATGCACACATATACATATCACGCACACAGAAGTACGCGCGCCGATTTCTGCGTAGTTGATTTGAATGTATGTGTGCACACGTACAGGCTGCTGCAGCGTGCTTTTACAATGTTTCCTTTAATAACTTCTGTATTACTTATCGGATTTGAATGCAATTTTCTGCATTGAATGCTATTAATTTATTGAAAATACGGGTTTCACTAAAAAATTTAAAAAGATTTAATTTAATAATTTTTTTAATAAATTTTTTTTTGTGAAATGTGGAGTCGGTATCCAAAATATGAAAAAATAGAAAATGTATTTTATTTACAGAAAGCTAGCTGGTAGCTGGTAGCTGTAGATAAAAATATGTAAAAGATATGGTCAAAAAACTGAATCTTGATAACGTTTTAAATCGATATCATTGAAACGAAAAAATTTATCGAATATCTAAAACAAACTCGATATGCGCGCTGTATACACAGACCATCATGCAAAATTTGAACTCTCTAGCTCTTATATGTTCTGAGATCGACGCGTTCATACATACGGACAGACGGACAGACGGACAGACGGACGGACGGACGGACAGACAGACAGACAGGGCCAAATCGACTCAGCTCGTCGCCCTGATCAAGAATATATATACTTTATGGGGTCTGCCTCCTTCTGCCTGTTAAATACTTTTTGCAAAACCATTATACCCTGACTTCCCATTTTCAATGGGTTCAGGGTATAAAAATTTGCACAGAATACACATAAATGAAATTTTAATTGACAAATCTGAAGTAAATCTTGATAATGTGCTTAAAGCACACATTCAAAACCGCCAGCCAAAAGCAAATGATTACTTTACTATAAATTATTTTAAAGTCTTACATTAAGTCCCATATTTGGCAGAGCAATAATAATCTTTTATTTATAAAATTTGGTTAAAAATCATAAAGTGTAAATCTAAAATTTCAGTTCGTTACAAACCCGAATTGAAAATTGTACGCACCTAGTTTAAATGATTTAATTTTGTAGATAAATTATTTAATATGAAATAAACAGCTTTTTAGCTAAAATAAATAAATAAAACCAAGTTTTACACAGAATACACATATATTAAATATTAATTGACAAATCTAAAGTAAATCTTGATAATATGCTTAAAGCACACATAAAAAGCTTATCAAATATTCAAAACCGCCAGCCAAAAGCAAATAAAAAGTTTCCTACAAATCTTTTTAAAGCCTTAAATTAAATCACATATTTGGCCGAGCAATAATAACAAAGAGCCCAGTAATGTGTAGACAGTGCCACGCCCACTTTCACATTGACCTTGCGTTAGCATAAACAAGTTAAATCTAGTAAAAACATTTTGTTTAGTGAGTTTATTTTGTAAACGACCTTGTCAACAGGATGATGAACACGTTTTACAAATATTTGCTCACAAATCGCATGTGGATGTGCCTTCATGTGTGTGTGTGTGCGTATGCTTACATGCATGAGTTACACACATTCGATGTTGATTTTGGCTACTGTCCGGATAGGCAACATCTCTGCCCAAAACGAAGTACCCATGATATAAATTTAATTCAATTAAGAGATTCGGTTAGCTAGCTTTAAGAGCCATTTGGTTTGACGCTGATGGAGGCGTGGCATTGGAAGAACTGGCGTTACAATAACTACAAAACCCCATTAACATTTTCATGGCAAAACTTTGTGCTAATTGCATTTATGGCATAAGACCTCAAAGTTCAAAATCACAACCAAAAAACACAGCAGAAAATGCAATTAGCACTCGAAATGCCAGGCGAGAGGCGGGGGCGTCGCCACGCCCACAATTTCACAGGCATGACAATGATGATGACAATGGCAGCAAGTGGAAATGTCAAGAAAATGTGCGGCAGCTAATTAAAAAACTTGCGGCTGCTATAAAATTTCATAGAGCTGGAATATCAAGAGCGACACGACATCAGAAAGAGGGCAGGAAAAAAAAGGTGGGGGGGGGGTGTGTCGGAGTAGGGGATGCTTGCAGGAACTCAGTTGGCATTTGAGGTGGCAAAGGAAAATTGCATGATTTTCCCAGCCACTTGGAAATTGACAATTTGTAATGCAATAATTTGCCCGACAAGCGAACGCCCATCAAAGGCAAATTCAAGTAGCCACAGTCTGGGCCACAAAATTATAAGCAAGTAGCTTGGGTAAGGCAGGCCATCATAATAGTGTGCTATCATATTATTTACTGCCATTTACCTATTTGTAAATTGTTTGTATTTTGTGTGTGAGATTTGACCTGAGAAAATTAGTTTCCTTATAAATATTGATAAATTTCTACAGTTCAAGAGGCTGTTTCAGTTTTGGTTTCAAATTTAGAAAGCATTGACGAAAAGATAAGTTGGAAAGAAGATTTAGGTGTGTAAATTCTTGATAGGAATAAAAAACCGTGTCAATATAGATTGACTCCGAACTGCAATATATTAACAGAGTGAATGTCAAATCGTCTGTCAGTCTAGACTTCAATTCCATAGATTGGACGGAATCGGTTGCTAAATCATAAAACTTTCATAGGAACCATCGTCAAGATATTAAAACCTTAGTTTTGTTTGCAAAGACCCGCTAGACTATCGCATAATAGAGTTCTATAGCAAGAATTGATAAAAAATGATGTTTTGCCTTTAAACTTTTTCTTTTTTATTAAACGTTCAGATCAATGAATAGATTTTTTTATAAAAGCATTTCAAGCCCCTAATATAGTAAGCCATTTTATTTCAGGACTTTTAGCTAATATATATTTTGTTTAACTAACAAGTTAGAGTGGTCGGGAATGTCCGACTTGCGAATATTCTGAATATCGTTTATGCGAAAATAAGTATATAAGCCTAAGTACTTTTGATGTTCCCGATTTTGGGTATAGGGCAAAGTATAATGTGGAGAATCAATATTTCTATATACTTTGCGAGAATCAAGGTAATAAATTTGTAGACTCTAGCTCTTCAAAAGTCCAACATATAATAAAAGAAAACTGTAGCTTTATATAACTTTTAACCGGAAAAAGTTATTGATTATTTAAAAGAAACTCGATATACGCGTGTTATACGAGTAACTGCATTACAAATTTTATATCTCCTCTATAAGCGGACAGTTAATATCTCCTCAGTTGTTCGGTATAAACCAAACATATATTTAAATGGGATCAGAGACGTCTTTTTCTATATAAGCTTTTATCAATATCAGTATACCCTGAATTCCTATTTCGAATGGGCTTAGTGTATAAATCATATGTGAAATGAAGAGTGAGAATTTACCAAGCAGGCGTATACTTGACATAAGTATATTTAGATACACTATGAAAACGTTCCGCGATGGCTTCCTAAGGGATCTGAGCAACTTTTATTTTAATTTCAATTTCATTTTATAATGTCAATCAGTTGAATTTACAGTAAATTTAGAATTTTAAATGCCCCTGGATCCTTACTGTATGTGCATAATTCTAAGTTTTTTTCTAATAACGTAATTAAATGAATACATAATATGCTATATTGTGAGTTAATCCTTGCACTGCCTTCAGAGCTTGCCAAAAATATGGTTTTATTTAATATGTTTAATTTAATATGATTTATCATACATTTTTCATATGGATTTTTTGATATTAATTTTTGTATTTTCCCCTTTTGCAATGCCCAACATGCGCATACTTAATGTAAGCTTTATCGGATATGATATTCAATTTCTCATTACTGACTGCCCAGAATGGTTTTTATTTCCAGCTGTTGCCAGTTGGCAAACAAGCAACAGGCAGGCAGACAATTAATATGTACATTAAACAGGTCTTGTAAACGATACTTATTAATTGAGAATTGCATATTTTGCAGGACACTTGCAATTCGATGTTGATAAAATATGATTGCATTCGCGCAGACATGACTGTGTGTGTGTGAGTGTGTGTGTATATGCTGAGCTGCATTATTGCCACATTTAATTAGCCACTGCCAAAGGGGAAATGCCAATGCGTTGACACAGGCGATTATGTTAATAAGCCCAAGAAGGAATTGAAGAGGATTTAAAGAGTTGCGGAATGGGAGCAGGCATTTGGGTTGGCGAAGGGGCTTAACATATGAAGCTGCTGCAATGTTGTTTAATTGTTCATTGATGTTCATCTGAGCGTATAAATTTCGTAAACAGTCCCTTAACTTCGGTTTGGCTGGGCTTATTTGGCATTGATATGTCGTTTTAAGTGCATTTATTTAATTGCACAACATTCGCATTTAATGCGTATTAATGAGACATGACATTTTAATTGGATTAATTGCGTTAATTAAGTGCCAGTCGTGACGAGCACTGTAAGCCAAAAGCCTGAAAGCCTGAAAGCCTGAAAGCTGAAAGCAGAAATCTCTGATTGAGTTCGCTCACTCGGTCAGCAAAAATCATGGACTGCAAACCACAAACGCGAACTGAAGAGTTTCGCAAAGCATTTCCCATTGAATGGGAACTGCAAGTACTTTCGATTGACTGCTGTGAGGATGCTACCGAGGTGTGTAAAATGAACGATTAATGCCAATTCAATTGATGTGAATAAAGCAAAGACAATGGCGAAAAGACAATGCCATTTCAAATCCAATACAATTGAGTATTCAAATGCTTAAATACATTAAATATTTTACTAAGGCCTGCATGCTCACAATTAATTGGCAATTAAAATAACTATTCCGTATTCTAGATGTGAAGATGTTTAAAGAAATATTCAGAATTGTTCTTTGTTGAACTATTTATTCTGACTGTATAAAACAATTCTGTTATTATCTTTATTTTGTTTTTAAATTTATTACTTTTTTCTGTTACTTAACAACATCAAGAAACACCAGGATTAAAATCGAAAGCCAAGATATTATTTATTTATTTATTTTAATTATTTTGTAGGTATATGGAAGATGCATGAAAAATGTCTAATCTGAAAACAAATGTTTACAAACCTAGGATGATGGAAATAAGAAAAAATTAACTTCACTCAGTATTGATATAATTTTTGTTAAAACGTAAAGTTTTAAGACTACCCTTCGAATGCGACCCATTTTTTTAAAGTCTGTTGGTGCTGACCACAGATCATTCTTTGTTCTACAATCGTCAGCACAATTAAAAATTAAATTAAGAGATTTAGTACAGCAAATTATTTTATGAATATACATACCCAGGATTTTTTAAAAAAGCATTTTAGTAACGTTTTCGACATATTAAATTAATTTAAACATACAACCATGTGCATAAGCTTGAACAATCTATAAAATAGTTTATCTTATAAGATTACCTTAAACGAAATTAAACCTTGATTGAGATATATGTATATATAATTATTATTTAAAAACAAAAGGTTTTCCTTAGAAGATCTTGTTCAACTACTTCTTCGTGAAAAAATTCTTTTAAGAAAAGAAGAAACAAATCCGGATCGATGTTTAATACATTTAAGTGTCACATCAAGCACCCGACCGAGGTAGCATAAATATAACAGACCGCAGGGTCTATTCTCAGCTCATATATCAAAAAAGTCTGAAAACCCATTGAGAGTTCGGGTCGTTTACAGTAATCCCCTATCCCACTCT
The DNA here is from genome assembly GCA_035045545.1 of Drosophila gaucha. NCBI lineage: Eukaryota > Metazoa > Arthropoda > Insecta > Diptera > Drosophilidae > Drosophila > Drosophila gaucha. The sequence continues at coordinate 967,266 of JAWNOY010000017.1, forward strand.
TCCGCACATATGCTGTGCCAATGCCTAAGTTAATAATATATAAATAAGCATAAATCACGCACACGAACAAACATGAACATGAACATGATTAACAAGCTCATTTAACGGCACTTGTTTCGCTTCTTGTCCGGTTCGGTCAACAAAAACAAAAAAGTGGGCGTGTTCCATAAAAACATTAGTTCCCGGCACAAAGGCTTAAACAAGCGACCCGAGCTTAAGTCCCCTGCCTTCCTAACTCGCCCTCTCCCTCTCCCTCTCACTATGAATATTCGATTATTGTGTTAAACGCTGCGACGCCCAGGGGCTGGGAGCGGGGCGTTGCAGACGCCTCTTTATCCCCTTTGAACTGTTGTGTTTTGTTGTTGTGTGTTTTTGTATAGAAGAGAGATATATATTACTCCTGGGAGACATTTGATAATAACTTGCGGCCAATGTTGACTATAATCAGCATAAGTTAGCCAACTTTCTTTCATATTGGCCGAATTACAGTGTGCCACGCCCCTGGCTCTGTCACTGCCTGCCCGCCCATCTATCTAGCACATATTTTCGGGCTGACACAGCGCGCATTAATCATTTGTATTGGTTTTTATTTTTATTTTTTGGTCTGTTGGGGTAAACAAGTCCATTTCTGTGTATTTGGTTGAGGTGGAAACGTGCAAAAATATCTGAATGAAAAGTAAGCCGATTAGGCACCATGAGAAATGCTGCTCGTGAAAAACAAAACAATGGACGAACAATCTAGCTATTGTGTTATTGCGAGCTACGAATAGCAATTACTAGAAGAATAGCATTGGAACATTTCACAGACAGAGTATATAAAATAAAATGTGCTCAAGCGCAGAATTTAATTTAATTGAATTTTACAACTAAATTGAATGAAAGCAAAAATACAAAGCATTGTTGTACTGTATATACTATATATAGACTACAAAAACATATTTTTATATCGGCGAGTCAATAATTATCGACGAGTCATTAAGATTTTCAAGTTGTTAAGGGTCGACCTTTGTACTTTCTTCCATTTTGTCTCTACTAATTGTGCAGCATAAGCGTGTTTCTCAGTCGACGTTTTTCATCTAACTGTAACTGTATCCTAGACGTTCTTCTACAACAACCACATTTATCATCATTGTTGTCTCTCTCACTCGACTTCACACTGAGCCACACTCGACGACAGCCCATACTGTCGTCGCACTCAAAAACTATGCTACATAATATTAGAATTACCCAATTCTATCTCCGACATATATATAAATATTTTATTTTATAACAGATATGTGTAAAAGTTTATTTAATGTTGAACTATTGTTTTTAGCAACTAGCGAAAAAACATCTGGTGGGAATCCTTTTTATACCCTTGCAAAAAGGGTATATTCATTTTGGTCAGAAGTTTGCAACGCAGAGAAGGAAGCATCTGCGGCCATATAAAGAATATATATTCTTGATCAGAACGACGAGCTGATTTGAAATAGCCATGTCCGTCTGTCTGGATCAACGAAATCTCCTCCGAGACTATTAGAGCTCCAGAGCTGGAATTTTGCACATAGGCTCCGATCTGCTGGAGGCATTGTATATCTCGGAATCATCCGGATCGGATGACTATATCCTATATCTCCCATAGGACAGATCGGTAATGTTAATCTTAAGAAATTTTTTAGTGGGATTACTTCGGCGCTATTAAAGTCTAAGACTTGAAATTTGGAATATATACTCCTGAGTTGCACCCAAATACAAAAAGATATAGATTATATAGCTACGCCCTTTGGGGCCGTCGCAAATCGGATAACACTATATCTTCTACAGTTTTTAAGCTAGAACATTCAAATTTTGAAATTAATATAGTTTTGACCTCCCCTTCAGATTGATCAAAAAGTTATATATCCATGCCTAATTGGGGAGTGGCAAATCGGGAAAGTCTATATAGTGCCTAAAATAAATCATATTATATTTTGGATGCTGTTAGAGCCAGAGGCTTGAAACCTCAAACATGTATTTGTATCAACCACCCCTAAAAAAAAAAGATATAGCGCATATATCTACGCCCATTAGGGGCGTGGAATATCGGAAAAAATTGTATCTTCAACAATTTTATCTTCCAAAAATTGACAAAAACGTTTGGCTTCACTGTTTCGACAAAATTGTGAAAAATTATATATATCCGACTCTTGGGGGCGTGACAAATCGGAGAAAACTATATATTCCAAAGTTGATTTATAGGTTACTGTTGCCTTGCTCACAGAGCTGACCTAAAATGATATATATCCACTTGTTAAGGGCGTGGCAAATCAGAGAAAACTATATCTATATCCTTTACAATCGCAAGGGTATTTCCAAACTTCGGCATGGCCGAAGTTAGCCCATCCGTCTAGTTATTAATGTACATATACATATAATTATATAAAATCATTTTTCACAGACATATTTTAAGACGAGCTTGAGTCGACATGGTGTATAAACAACTTTCATACAACTGTTGCCATCCCTTCCTTATACAATAGATGCAAGGGGAAGTTTACAAGTGGAAGTTTAAGTTGAAAGAGGAAAGTTTAAGATATATATTTAATTTTTATTTGAATTTCAAGTTTTCGAGCTTCCGTAAATATATCAAGTCGAAAGTTAATATGCTTAAATATAATTTAGATAAGGCTAAGAAAATATCTTTTAAGCACACTCCAAAAACTATTTGTAACGTGTTATACATATCTGGTATTCTTCTGAAACCAATAGTCATCTATAAGAATTGGATATAAAGTTATTTTAGCTTCACGTCCACACATAAAAAATTCTTATACTTTTGCTGAGTTTGTCTCGGGTGCCAAACAAATTGCTCGATTTCGCATAGGGAAACACAAGAGAGAAAAAATTATGAGAAAAAAAAAATGGAATATACGAGCTCTTATAAATGCGGTGCACATAGCTCCATTTGAGAAATTGTCTGCAGCGGGTCAATTGTTTGTGGCTTTTGTGCACATTGCTGCAATATCATGGCCACAATTCGGGACAGCTTTGTGTTCGCCCATTCCCTGCCGCCTGCTTATCCATTAGCTGGCATTTGATTTCCAGTGCAGGGCATTTCTGACATTTTCACTTAGAAATGCATAGATTTTCGCATTGTAACCTGCTTAAAGTTGTATGAAAATCTTAAAGCCTGAAAGGCTGTACAGGGCAGATTCGCAAAGGTGAATTCATGCTGGGCTGTGTTTGTCGCTGTCTGCTTTAGACAAATAAAAAATTATGTTGTATACCACATGGTGTCTGAGGCTCTGGCTCTGACCCAGGCGCATGCAGCAAATAAAATTTAATTTAATATACAAGGTGATGAAAATTATTTCCAGAACGACTTTCATATGCTCTTACATCACGTATATAACAATATATTTGTGGACGAATACTTAATATAAAATTATTAGCAAATTCTGATGTTAGCAAATAAATAACATTTATTTTAAGTAATATAAGATAACAATCAGCATGTCATATAGAATATTGTAAATGCAATCTACGTATATTTAATTTATAATTGATAACGAAAATAAAATACATATAATAAAATTGAATACATAAAATGGAATAGTAAAAAAAACTCAACTCTAAATTAACCTACATTATAATATAAGATAGGCAAAACAATTTAATATTGAAATTGTATATGTACAAAAAAACATTTGTATTATATTTGCATCATTGTAAACATTATAAACAGTAAAAAACATGTTTCTTCAAAGCGCTTTTAATTGTTGAATTTAGATTTAGGAATCAATTTTCCCGGGTATATCCAATTAATATGCTCTTCCTAAATGCCACACGGAGCAAATGCGTAAATTGCAAAATGTTTCTCCACAAATTTATGGGCCAGTCAGCCGAAGGAAGTCAGGAAGGAAACCATTTCGAGCATTTTCCTCTCGCATAAGACAGGCTCGTAGTTGGCTGTGCTGGTGATGTGTTCCGTCAGTTTACACGCTTAATATATCAAAATATATGAGAATATATAAAAAATACATATATGCATATATATATATATATATCTTGTTATGAGTTTTGCTAAGACATATCATAACACAGAAACTTGAAGCGTGTTTTATAGCACCTGAAAGTAGGCAGCATTAAATTTAAAGCACTTACAGGTGGCATGTGTGTGTGTGCGTGAGCGAGTGTTTGTGTGGGCAAATAAACAACGTTTGGCCATTTTTCAATGCAGACGGCGCAGCGCAAAAAGAGTAAATAGCAAAGTGAAAGTTAAAACAAACGAAATCAAATACTGCATAAACGTATGTGTGTATATATATGTGTGCGTGTGTGTGTCCAAGTGTGGCAGCTGCACGGTGGCTTGTTGCACTTATTCTGCGCACATGCCGCCCACTCAAGCTGCAGCTGGAAAATGAATTAACAAATTAAAAGCGTAACATATTGGCCTGCAGCACAGGCCACGACTGGCTTGTTGCATGCTGCATGCTGCAATGCTGCATGCCGCCCACTGCCTGTCGGCTTCGGCTGCCGCGGGCTGCTTTAAGTTGATTTTAATTAAATTAGCCAGAGCAGAGCACATGTCAGTTATACGGATGAGACTTGCGCTCGGTCCAGACAACTCACTTCTGCAAAAGGGTTAGCTGGCCAGCTCCCCAAAACGAGCTCCCAGTTGGCTGTCATTATAAACGACAGCGTTTATGGCCCTGTGGGTCTGCAGTCTCGTAAAACTGTTGCTTAACTGCCACTGGCCAAACTAAACAGCCTCTGTCAATGGTTGCAATATTAAGGCAGTCCCTGATACAGAGACTCTTGCTGTTCTCGTTTCTCAAAATTTATCTAGACAATAAAACGAAAACTAAAACAATTAGGGTGTACTCTGAAAGTTGTGTACTTTAATGAAAGAGAAAGAGAGAAAAAGAAAGTGTGCTATGCCAGGATATTTTTAATTGAAGAATATAATTCAAATCAGACCGTTTTCAATTGAAATACAAAATTGAACTAGTGTGCTATAAGAATTGATTAACAATTATAATACTTATTGTGGCTAAAAGGCTTCATTCTATTTTTAATTCAATGTTTATTTACTACTCCATTATCCCAAATTAGTTTGGCCAGCTTTTATAAATAATTAATTGTGGCAAAATTTATTTTCCGAGTTCAAAGGCAAGATTAGAAATATATTTTAAAATGTTTAAGGAAAGGAGAATTTGAAAAGGCCTAATTTGTTTTAAAAGTAAGAACGCTGCAATCGGGCGCTTCCGACTGAATATGTACTCGTTGACTGTGAAAGACTCTCTAATTTAATCAAATATCAGTAGAGGGGATCAACAGTAATCGAACTGCAACATTTGGTTACCCCAGCGTTAATGCTGTGGACGATATAGTTTTTTTCGATTTGCCACGCCCCCAGGACGTGTATGTCATTAACATTCTTATCAATATAAGGAGGCGCAGAACTTTTTTGGGGTCTTTAGCTCTAAAACTGTGGAAGATACAGCGCCCCCTGTAGGCGTGTCGGAAAATACTTTAACTTGATCTGACACGGGTACACCATGAGTATATGCTCCAAATTTAATTCATTTCATTCTTCATTCATACATACAGACGGACGGACAGCAAGACGCACATATGTAGAACCAAACCAATATATTTTGTATCTTCGTGAATGAGTATAATAAGACTATAATTAATACGTAATTCTAACTGTCCAAAATTTTGAAAGTTCCAAGTCTCTAGCTTCAATATTGCTGAAAATATTAGCGTTTACATCTTTTATTCACAAATATCAACACCTCAGATGGTTTGGTAGACTGAAGTTTAATTTTCAATACTGTTGCTTTAATACCAACAAAAGATTTGCATTTATGCAGACAGAGGGGGTGACAGCAAGACGGATATTGCACATAGCCAATAATATATTCACTTCGTAAGAATACTTTGATAACACCTTTTACATTTCAATTGCTGACTATTCTAAAACCTATTTTACTTCTCAGCAGCAATGTAATTCTAAAATTGAAAAGATTTAAGTGCTGTAGGTACTGTGTTTTTAATGACATTCATATTAACCTTAATAATAATAACCTTAATTAATTCACCACACAAACTAATTATGCGACATGGAAAAACTGACGAGCACAAAGATTACCCTTTACCATATTCTATAGTAAATATGATTACACTTGGAGTATCCATTATAAGGCTTCCAACCAGTTTTACTTACTTTTAGCCCCGTTTCTTTCATTTCTTTTGCTTTGCAGCTCAACCGCAGCCAAACCCTTCAGCGAAACACTTTAGATAAACGGGGGCCACATGCATAGAGGATCCCGGAAAGCGAACCTAACTGAGTGATTACAATACACAGCGGGCACATTTGTAACCCTGGGTCCCGCCGCCCATCTAAAACGCTATCACCCGACGCCGTTGCCGTCGCCATTTTATTGCATTTTTATCTCCTCCATTCTGAATAGCTGCGAAACTCTATCTCCCTCTCCCTCTCTCTTTCTCTCTTCTGCTTTTATATTCTCGTTTTTCATGTCTCCGCCGTTTGTCTGCACACATAGATAATTTTATGGAGTCAAGTCTGGGTAGCTGAAAAATGTGCTGTATTTTCAAGAAATTTCCCAGGTTGCAAACACTTTTAGAATGAGCAAAGCGTGGTGGAAAATATAAAATAAAATTGACAGTATGCTCAACAAATTTTTGACGAGTAGATTATTTGAACATAAATTCTTGGCTTCATTTAAACGAAAATGCAAGGACATATGAATAAATATAAGAAGTAAGAACGTTGCAGTCGGGCGCCACCGACTGCGTCAGACTCTGTTCCTGTTAAAGGTGTGTAGGCTCAATAAATATGTAGACCGTCCGTCCGTCTTTCCGTATGTTTGAATGCGAGATTATTGAGATTCCTTTTTTGAGCATGTCTTTTACATCAATTTAGCTACAGTCATCAAATTTTACATATAGCTTTTTTAAAATAAAATACTATTTTGGTTTTTATATATTTTGGATACTGGCTCCACATTTCACAAAATCAATTTAATATAAGTTTAGTTGCAAATAAAGCCACATTTACATTTTTTTTAAATTTTTTAGGTAAAACCGTATTTTTAATAAAATATAAGGATTTATGCTGAAAGTTTTATCAAAATCCATTAAGTAACATAGAAGTTATAAAAAAAAAAAAAAAAACATTTTATTAAATAATAATACCACGCGGCAGCGATGGGAATCGAACCTGGGTCACGCGCTTCGCACGCCAGCGACTCTACCCACTACACCACGGCGTCTCTTTCACGACTATTCGCCAAATTGAGTTTGGTGGTGTGTTGATTTGCTTAAACAGACTTGCGTTGTGGTAGCGAAGACCCTGCTTCAATCCCCAGTTAGGTCAACTAGAATTTGTTTTACGGAGGCTTACATTATGATTATTATTTTTTTTTTTTTTTCGTAAATTTAAATTTCATGAACAGTAACCCACATGTCAAATTTGGATGCTCTATGTCTAAGACTGTAGGAGATACAGTTTTACCCTATTTGCCACGCCCCAAATGGGCGTAGCTATATATAACATATATTTTTGGGTAGAGGTAGGATACTAGTATATATATTCCAAGTCCCAACTCTTTGACGGAAATATTGCTGAAATTATCACGGTTTTAGTAAAAGATATAGTAATTCCCGATTTGCCACGCCCCCAGAAGACGTGGATACGTAACTTTTGACTTATCTTAAGAGGAGGTCAACAGTATCCCACATGCAAAATTTGGACGCTCTAGCTCCAAAACTGTAGGAGATACAGTTTTATCCGATTTGCCACGCCCTTAATGGGCGTAAGTATCTATAATATATATTTTTGATTCCGGGTGATCTACTTGCACATGTATTCCAAATTTCAAGTCTCTAGCTCTTAATACGCTCAAAATATTATAGGATTTATACAAATCGCTATATATATATTCCCGATTTGGTACGCCCCCACGGGGCGTGGGTATATAACTTTTTGATCTTATTTATGGGAAGGTCAACAGTAACCCACAATGCTCTAGCTTCAAAACTGTAGAAGATATAGTTTTATCCGATTTGTTACGCCCACAATGGGCGTAGATATATAATCTATATCTTAAAACGTCCGCATGGTGTACACGAATATATATTCTAAATCCCATTTCTTAGACTGCAATATTGACGAAAATATCAGCGTTTTAGTCTTAATATATATAGCATTTCCCGATTTGCCACGCCCCCTGTGGGCGTATCGGGAAATACTCAAACTTGATCTGACGCGGATACACACGAGTATATATTCCAAATTACAAGGCTCTAGCTTCTATAGTGTCCAAATGCTGCGCGTTCATACAGACAGACGGACAGACGGACAGACAGCAAGACGGACATTGCACAAATCCAATAGACTCTTTTTCCCTTTGGGAAGTGAGCTATAAAAACAAGTAAGAAAGCTCTAGTCGGGTCTGCCCGACTACGAGATCCCCTGAACCAAGTCCGAGCTGATGTTTTAAACAACCTAGCTTACATATTTTATCTATACATATTACCTCTGCGCGCATATACACATGCACACATGCACACATATACACGTGCACACATATACACATGCACACATTTGTATACACATGAACACATATACATACCATGCACACAGAAGCACGCGCGCCGATTACTGCGTAGTTGATTTGAATGTATGTGTGCACACGTACAGGCTGCTGCCGCGTGCTTTTACAATGTTTCCTTTAATAACTTCTGTATTACTTAACGGATTTGAATGCAATTTTCTGCATTGAATGCTATTAATTTATTAAAAATACGGTTTTCACTAAAAAATTCGAAAAAATTAAATTGTGGCTTTGATAATTTTTTTTCGTAAAATGTGGAGCCGGTATCCAAAATATGAAAAAATAGAAAATGTATTTTATTTATAAAAAGCTAAAAACAAAATTTGGTAGCTGTTGCTAAAAATATGTAAAAGATATGGTCAAAAAACTGAATCTTGATAACGTTTTAAATCGATAACATTGAAACGGAACAATTTATCGAATATCTAAAACAAACTCGATATTTTCGCTGTACACACAGACCATCATGCAAAATTTGAAGTCTCTAGCTCTTATAGGTTCTGAGATCGACGCGTTCATACATACGGACAGACGGACAGACGGACAGACGGACAGACGGACGGACGGACGGACAGACAGACGGACAGGGCTAAATCGACTCAGCTCGTCACCCTGATCAAGAATATATATACTTTGTGGGGTCTGCCACGCCTCCTTCTGCCTGTTACATACTTTTTGCAAAACCATTATACCCTGATTTCCCATTTTCAATGGGTTCAGGGTATAATAAGGCATTGTTTTGTCTCAAAAATTTGGTTTTTGGGATAAAAAATAACAAATTTCTTAACCTTTACCGAATATGAAAAGAAATATAGAACCAGCAGCTGGTCACTAAAATGCTAAACCAAAAGTTTCATTAGCAATTTTTTAGCTAGAATTATATATTACATTATATAAGAATAGATTAAGCAATAATCTCGTCTCCAAGATTGAGAGAGGCTCTATAATTTTGTTAAGTAATATCGGTGTGGGTATCGGAGAAGCTTAGAGTAGTCTCAATAGGGTTGAAAACTGAGCATCCTGCGAATTTGTAGAAAAGAAGCAGATGCAATATTTATGCGAAAATATAAGACTCAAATAAAATTTCTTAATATCAATGCTTGTGACAAGCTAAAAAAAAAAAAGCTTTTCATTCTACTTAACCACTTTACTTTACTTTACTCTTTCCAGGTCTTCGAATCGATCGAAATGATTATGTAATAAGCTGTCAGTATTAAGTTTTTAAAATGAAAGTCGAAGTCTGGCGCATTTGACAAAGAGAAATGACATATAAAGCACATAAGTCATTTAATTGAAGCTGAAGGAATCAGAGCTTATTAATTTTCAGTCCGGCTAATATTATAAAAGTTATTATAATTGTGTATTGAAAAAAATCTACGACAACTAATTGTCTAAAATAAGCCTTAGCACTACGGAACTATATGTTTAATCTTCGGTAAGCCACTCATGAATTAATTATTATTGATACGATATGATATTCATAACTAAAATTCATCAAGTTGAATTTTGTCATACCTTAGAGCCAAAACCCCAGCTGAGCACATAGCTAATGTAACTTAACTCCAAGCACAATGAAAAGAACAATATTATTGTAAATGGAGTTTCTTCAAACTCTCACATATTCATACGCACATATTGGAGGAGAGTTCGGGTGGGGAAATGCAATGCAAACATTTGAGTGCAGCTGCAGCCACATAATAAATCCATTGGATGTCGCGAAAAGGGATGGGTTTTCATTCGATTTTCTCGCGTGGCTGGCACTCATCAGTCGCTGCCCAATCACAGTCGCACTCAGACTACAGAGCGGCGACAATCATTTGTTATTTGATTTGCCCACCAGAAGGCACTGCCAGCACAGGCAGCCAGACAGACAGAAGACGGACGTTCCAATTTGCCAGGCGATTGCCGGTTATCGCTGACGTTGGCCCGGGGACAGTTTCACATCCTGTCCCACAAGCCCTACCCAACTCAGTCCAGCCCAGCCTAGCCCACTCCAAAATTACAATTCAGGCGACGTATTGTCAATTTTGGAAGCGCAATTTTACTGCTACGTCACTTGAGGACCCCATCAGTTGATCCCTGCCATTGGAGACCGTAGACAAACAAAAGCTGTCCTTGCCGGCCACTCATGACTCCGATGGGTCAGATGTGTCTGATGAGGTGTTGATGCGAGTGGTCAACTTAGCCAAGGAGTAAAACCAACGTTCAAACTGTGCTGATTCGATAAGGACTGAATGAAACAGGTAAATACTCCAGTATCAAGCATGTTCTTAGTTCCACATTCGAATTCATTTTGCAAATGAAGACAGAATTAACGAGTCATTTTCTCATTAAGAAAGGAAAATGGTAGAGGGACTTTGATCTGCAGACATAGACTTCGAGCAGGCTTAAAAAATATGTATAGACATATATAGAAAATATATATAGACTGCTGCCGCAACTTTAAACAATACATTAATGATTTATTTATTTTTATTTTTTATTATAATATCCAAATTTATTAATATGATGACTTGGAAAAGCTGCCTACCAGATTTACTAAGTTATTGTTAAGAGCCTTTGCCTGTACATAGTTGGCAATATTTCATTAGTAATTCATATCAATCAATAAATATTTTTGAAATTCTTTTAAGTATAATAGTGTATTTCGAATGGAAACAACTTATTATATAAGAAAGCTAAAAGCGGAAAAAAGTTTTCAAATTACAAACTTAGCTTAAGCCTGTAAACTATGCAACGTTCGACTTAAGTACGTGTCTCCTGGCCCTTATGCATAGTTTCAATTAATTCCTACAGCTTTAACATATTTTTATTTTACCTAGCAGAGGAGTTCAATTTTAAAACCATTCGCAGTTCTTGGTTGCACTCCCTTTTTTTTTAAAGAGAAACTTTTGTTCTACTCAAAAATCGAAAGAAAAAATCCTATGTAAATATATATTTCATGCATGCAGTATCTACATAAGTAGAAAACTTTTCTAATTAAAATTAAATAGAAACTTCTCTTGCCGTGAAGTTTTGATTACTATTTGCATTGGCTTTTTTACATTCCATTCACACATTTTCTCTGTTTCCCTGCCCATATTCCAAGGTGTTGCAGCTACGCTAAAAAAAGAAAAAGAAAAGAAAGAAAGTTGACCCAAAACTTAAACGGGGGCAAGTGGGTGACAAACTTGAAGGTCAACTGGTTGCCTGCTTGAAAGTAAAAGTTCCATCGCTGGCAATTGAGTCAGCTCTGCTTTTCAAGTGACAAAGTTAAGAAACTGTAAGACCAAATTAAAATAAAAGAATTTGGAATATTTATAATGCTTTAAATAGACAATTATCTATCAATTAGTAAATACAAATAATTTGTTTAAAATGCAAACTAATAATAACATTTGTCACTGATAACTTGAACTTGAGCTGAAAATAACTTATGGGTATAAGAGTTTTAGATTGCTTTTCTATGTGTCACCGACTCACCTAGAAGAGCTATAAGTCTACGTTTGATCTAAGAGTTATTTTCCTCAAAAAGGAGTCTAGCAAGATGGTTAGGATGCATTGATAATTTGATGCTGTAGCTCTCTTTATCTTTTACTGGTGGAACTTTCACTGAGAATGTTCTCGTTTCGAACATCCCATGGTACCAGTAATAGTCCTACGGATATTGGATTGTGCTCGCTGTATGATGTCAATATTGCTGCTGCTTGCGTTTCCCCATAGTTGAGAGCAACAAGTTCAGATAGGTTTAAGAACGGACTTGTAGAGAAGGACCTTAATACCAAGTAAAACGCATGTCGAGATGATCTCCAAGAGTGAGAAGTAGACGATGCAACAATCTTTAGTGCAATTTGAATGTAGATCTTCAACCAACTAACTTTCTTTATATATATTGATCAAAACTAAAGTCACAACTATATGATCGAGGTTTACTTGTAAGTTTTTATCGGTAAATCAACTGCAGCAGTTGAAAGTTTAGTTCGCACTTAGAAAAAGATAAGTTGTCCTACCTCCATATTTAAAATTTAGAAGAACTGAACTTGAGGTATTTAGTATCAATAACGCTCGGAACATATCAGATGTGGATAATATGATTTCGAATACATATTTTTACTGAAAATAGTTCTTCATATATAGAATGTTATATATATCCCATCCATAACTTGAAAGTTTAGCAATTTGTAAAAACTGATATTGAAACAGACTATCATATTTAATTTATATAATGAGAACATTTAGAAATCAATGTAAATAGTAACAGACAATAATCGAAATCAGAATACGAAGTATAAACAGACAGTCAAAATAATTTGGAGACCTACAAAAGATTCACTTGATGTTGGGTATTTGAATAATGAATGTTAATTTGCATTTAATTTAATAAGAGCAGGAGACAGTCATAACTGCGTTGACTTGACTTCCGCTTGAGCTTAAGACACTTGCCAAACCATTAGCACTGTCCCAGCGCCTCCCACTGAGCAGTTCGCTCATTGAGGGTGCTATGCATAAATTTAGCAGAAGGGCAGCGAGAGACAGAGGAAGGTAGAGCGGAAGACCGAGAGAGATTGTTGCGCCTACTATTTACATAATTTATTAACGAGAGTTTGAGCGTCAGCTTCCGTTGGGTAAACTAAGGGCCGGCGCCTGCCCTAGGCCGCAGGATCTGGACGAAGGAAGGAGGGCGAGGCGAGAAGAAGGCCCAGTCAGTTGGGTGTGAGCAGTGCTCATGCATAATTAAACACGTAATTAACCATTATTAACAACGTCTGATTTCTGTAAGATCTGGTTGGCTGTTACCTAATGAGTTTCAGAGAGTGATTCAACTGGCAAAAGTTTTCTGGGCCAGCCTTCGAGTTTGAGGCAATCAGCGTGGACGCGCACGCTTTTGCCGTTTGATTTGTGTCCAAAGTGTAGCCCCGAGTTACAGTTACACAGTTACAGTTACAGTTGTTAATGAACATTAATTAATTAAACGCGTCTCGAGCGTTGCCTACGTGTTGAGCAGGTGAAACTTTTACGCTCGGACAGCTTACAGCCCAATTATGTCAGCTTTACGAGCCTCTTGTCCCATCGTCTCGACCATTGTTGTTATTGTTGTTATATTTGTTGTGATTGTTGCGAGTGTTGTCTCTGTGGTCTCCAGCTGCCCACAAAGTCAAGTGACGCGTTCTTTTTGGTATTTAAAAGGAGTTCGCTAAGTAATCGTTATACTCTTTCACAAGATATCTTTACTTTGATGCGAACTATGTTACATTTAGAAAAAAATAATTAAGTAAATATCATTCATATATATTCGTTTATATTGCTACATCATATAACTTATATAAAATATAAGCCATTCCATATTGGATCAGAGAATTCATACTTTTCTATAACTGAAAACAAAATATAGCTTAACATAAAATATTAATCATATATAAAAACAAGTAAGAAAGCTCTAGTCGGGTCTGCCCGACTACGAGATCCCCTGAACCAAGTCCGAGCTGATGTTTTAAACAACCTAGCTTACATATTTTATCTATACATATTACCTCTGCGCGCATATACACATGCACACATGCACACATATACACGTGCACACATATACACATGCACACATTTGTATACACATGAACACATATACATACCATGCACACAGAAGCACGCGCGCCGATTACTGCGTAGTTGATTTGAATGTATGTGTGCACACGTACAGGCTGCTGCCGCGTGCTTTTACAATGTTTCCTTTAATAACTTCTGTATTACTTAACGGATTTGAATGCAATTTTCTGCATTGAATGCTATTAATTTATTAAAAATACGGTTTTCACTAAAAAATTCGAAAAAATTAAATTGTGGCTTTGATAATTTTTTTTCGTAAAATGTGGAGCCGGTATCCAAAATATGAAAAAATAGAAAATGTATTTTATTTATAAAAAGCTAAAAACAAAATTTGGTAGCTGTTGCTAAAAATATGTAAAAGATATGGTCAAAAAACTGAATCTTGATAACGTTTTAAATCGATAACATTGAAACGGAACAATTTATCGAATATCTAAAACAAACTCGATATTTTCGCTGTACACACAGACCATCATGCAAAATTTGAAGTCTCTAGCTCTTATAGGTTCTGAGATCGACGCGTTCATACATACGGACAGACGGACAGACGGACAGACGGACAGACGGACGGACGGACGGACAGACAGACGGACAGGGCTAAATCGACTCAGCTCGTCACCCTGATCAAGAATATATATACTTTGTGGGGTCTGCCACGCCTCCTTCTGCCTGTTACATACTTTTTGCAAAACCATTATACCCTGATTTCCCATTTTCAATGGGTTCAGGGTATAATAATTATATCTTATGATTGTACATATACTGACAGCTATGGAAGATATACTAAGGAAACAAGAGTTAAATATTTACTAGATTGTTCAGTTAATATGTGGCTTTTAAATTTGTTTAGTTTTTAATATAGTTTCCATAAAACCTCCATATGGATCGCCTAAAATTTAAGTTCTTCTTTCATTAAATATCTTTTCTTTCAAGGGCTTAAGCTTGTTCAAATCAGTTTAATGATATTAGCCAAATCTTATTAAGAACTATACGAAAAGGTCAAAACTAGATCGGTGTATATAGCCCTCAGCATATCATTTTTTCTCGCTTTGCTTCTAAATGTCCCCATTTGATGACCCTTAGAAATCAAAATAATAACCAGTTCAACGAGCTTGAATAATGGCGCAATAAATGTGAACAACATGTGTAAAAATTATCACAATGAGTTCTATGAAAATGTATGCAAATTTCTTCTTTTTTTTTGTTTTTGCGTAAAATTTGCGAAACGATTTTCGGCCAGCGGCATTTATTGAATTGTTTTTGGGTCGAAATGCTGTTTGGCTTAGTTCATTATGGGCTTTATGACCGTAAGAGGAAACTAATTTGTGCATGATAAAAGCCATTTGGCTGGCCATTAATTAAAGCGACTAACTAATGTCAACTGCTAAACAAATGCGACAATTTCATGGAGCGTAATTAAATGCGCATTAAACGCACAGTTTGGCAAAAATTATTTCAAGCTTTTATTATTATAATTGTTTATGCAATTTAATGTTTAAGCCATTATTGTTTGCATAACTTAACATTTCAGGCTTTATATAAATTATATATTCGCTTTACTATTTTTTTCACACGCCTTTTCCCAGCTTTCCGCTGCAAGGCATCTGAACTTTCCACCCCCCCACTGTGGAAGTCGAGCTCATAACTTTCACAATTAGCTGACGGAAAAGTTGGCAACAGCTCGGGAAATTCTTTGTGTGAACCGCGGGAGCAAATGTTAATTTTCTGCATTTTGTGCGCAAATAAATTTATCAAGCGCCTTCTATAAATATGTTCAAAAACATATAAAAGTGTTATGCAAACTATGTGAATAATAACATAGAACTTAGCGGCTACTCTAGGGAAGTATAGTAATTGTATTTTTAAATATATTATATTTTTTGCTCTTTGGGACAATTAAAATTTCTAAGTAGAGTTGAAATGAACAAAATGATCAAATTTTGCATCCGATACATATTTTACGCAAAAACTACTGCAAAGTCAAACAAAAGTAAAAACGCTCTCGTCGGGTCTCCTCGACTAGAAGATCCCCTGAATCAAGTCCGAGCTGATGTGCTACACCATCTAGCTTAAATCTTTTATCTATACATATAACATGGACCCCATTTAACCGCGCACTGATTACTGCGTAGCTTATGAAAAAAATTATATTATATTATTAAAGAACGTCGGTTGTAGATGTACTTTCTTACTGAAATTTACAGGACATTATATTGATATACAGATGTGTGTATATGCAAAATATCAAGTCTTTACTATTTGAATTGTTTTTTTTTAGTATTAGGGCTAATGAGGAAGGAAAATTCTGAATATTTAAAATTTGTATTTTCATCACATTACCCCCACATCGTAAGTTTAGTTTCTCGTGTTTAGTGCGTATATAAGAATATATATTTTAAATTTCAAATCTCTAGCTTTTGAAGCTTACGAGATCGCTGCGTTCATACGGATTGACAGATGGACGGACGGACGGATGGACGTACAAACTGACGGACGGATGGACGTACGGACGGATGAAGAGACGGACGAACAGACGGACGGTGGGACTGATGAACGGATAGACGGATAGACGGATGGACGGTCGGACGGGCAGATGGACGGTCGGATGGACGGATGAATAGATGAATGGACAGATCGACTCAGCTCGTCATATTCGAGAATATATATTATTTAAGAGCTCTGCCATGTCACTTTCTGCCAGTTACATACATTATCACATGACCTTATAGCCTGAAATACCATTTCCAATGGGAATATAAATATAATATAGAATATAAAAACTATTAGAAGCCTTCCTTAAAGATGAATTTAAAAAAATATGTATGTTAGCTTTGGAACTCTTTAACCTTGGATTAGTTTTTGCCTGAGGTCAACCCACTTTGAAACCTATCCAAGCACCTGCTTGTCATGCAAAAAGCAATAACCAGCTGCCAAGCGGTAAACGCGAAATAGGCTCATAAATTCTGTTCAAATTTATAATTTCACACCTACATCCATATAACAAGCTGAAGAAAGGAGAACAGAACGGGAGAAAAAATAGGCAAACTATTTGCCAATGTGCATGGCTCGGCTTGTCAGTGGCAGAAAATGACAAATGTTCGCTAGACAGGCAGCCGGAAAACTGTGTGCGGATAGGCCAACAGCCATAGGCTACATAGCTTGGAGCCCTAATGACAGCGAGCATTGCATGTTAGCCCAGTGTTAATCATAAATGGTATCCTAGAGGGGGCTACTCTCAGCATAATAACCCAGCCTGAACCCCGAGCTGAATTCCTACTGAATTCCAACTGAATTCCTTTGCCAATTTATGCCGCCTTCTCATATTGGTCTAATTAAAAAGATGCCAATGTCGCGAACATGGGAAGCCAATGCAAAAGTGCAGCTACCAAAATTGTGTTCTCAATTGAAAGGACACCGAAGAAAAAAGTGTGAAGGACGATAAAATTCAGCGACAAAAATGGCAATTACCTTCTCTGTAAAATGTCGCGAGCACAAAGCGTTTTAAATATAATGTGACAGCAATTTGGGCGCTCGAATTTGGCGCCCTGGCTAATGGAAAGATTGTGAGCGGTTGATTTATGGCTCACCATGATGACACAGAGGCATGCAATGCGATTCCAAGCGGAACAAGAACGATTCTTACTTGTGCTGACTGGTGCAATCAATAAGACGAACTTGTTCGCAATTCAAAAATTGTTAAATGAAGCTTGAGACAATTTCAGCAGTTCTCTTTTATTTATGTTAATTTAAGGAACCTATTGAAAGCGGGGAACCAAGGTTAACTCGTTTTGTAAAAAGCATGTCACCGGCAGAAGGAGGCGTGGCATTTGGTAATTTACCCGTTTTCGACTGTCTGGCCGTTAGTATGAACGCGTCGATTTCACAACCTATAAGAGCTAGAGACTTAAAATTTTACACGAGGTCTAAAGGTCTCTAAGTCCTCATATTTAGCGAGCAGATCAGATTTTTTTTAAGTATTCGATAATCGATAGATTTTCTCGTTTCCTGGAAATCGATTAAAAATGTTTTTGAGATACAGTTTTTTGAGCATATCTTTTACATATTTTGTGCCGATGTACAGTTTTAAATTATTTTATATTTTATATACGAGCTCCAAGTCTTACTAAATCAATTTATTTGTAGTTAAGCTAAAATTACAATTTTTTTACTTTTTATGTAATAATAATAAAAGCATTTAATGCTGAAAACTTCATCAAAATCGTTTAAGTAAATAACATAGATATAATTAAGAAAAGATTGTGTCAATCGGCAAAAACAAGCGGCATTTTTCTTGCACTTTTGCGTTGAGATAGAGTGGCCTCAGTAGAGACGGTGGATGTAGAGGTTCGCATCCCGCTAAGAACAAAATTTATTTTTCAATCACAAATTTTTTTCTTACGATTGCAAATCATGCATGCATCTGTGTTAAAGTCGACCATGCCGAAGTTTGGTAATACCCTTGTTATTATAAAGGTTATATGTAAGTATTGTTTTTCTGATTTGCCAAGAAGAGATGAAGATTGAAGTATTTGATCATTTTTTGATCTGAGGTGTAATATTGTAGATTATATAGTTTTAACCGATTTGCCAAGCCCCTAAGAGGCGGATCTTTATAATTTTTAGTCAATCAATGGAGGAGGGCAACAGTAACCTAAGGGATAAATAATTTTTTTCTAAATTTTTTTTGAGGCAGTTGGGCTTAATGTATTTGGTTATTTTGGAGTCTCTAGGTTTAAAATTGTAGAAGATACAGTTTTTACCGATTTGACACGCCCCTAATGAGCTATGTATATATATATATATTTTTGTATGGGCTCGTCCGATCCGGGTGATTCTCGAAATATACAATGCCTGCAGCAGATTGCAGCCTACATACAATGTGCAAAATCTCAGCACTGTAGCTTTAATAGTCTCGGAAAAAAGTTGCGTTGATCCAGAGTCGGGATTCCAGACAGACAGACAGACAAAAACATTCTAATACAATTTTATCTGGCCCAGCCAATTCTTAATATTCTCGATCTGTTTAACTGTTATTTAAATTATTTTACTATCTATACCTTTCTAGTGGTATATACAGAAAAACTTAATTCTCACTGAATCGTACTGTGCTTTTCAAATATTAACAGAAATTAGAACTTTGAAGTATCTTTGTGATCAGTAAGGAAAATCCTTAAGAATTACATATAAAATGCTACCCTTAACTTGGCATCGAATCAGCGCACAGAAGTTCCTGCTTTTAACTCTAATTGTGGCTGGAATCTACTATTTATATTGTAACAATGCCATACTCTATCGAACACCCAAGAGACATCGTTCCATTTGCTTGAAACGTACACCCATCCAGTTGGAACAGAATGGCGATTATTGGATATATCATAACTTCATACGGTCTGCAACTTACGAGTGGCAGAGGAATGAGACTATCACCCTGACCACACACGGCACCTATAGGGACTTCTGGCAGATGAGATGGTTGCTGGTTCGCTGGAATGCTCCAATCAGCATGGCTGTCTATGTGCACCAGAATGAGCTTGCTGAGACACTTCACAATCTCCAGTATAATATTTACTGTACTTCCCTCACCTTAAGCTGGTCGAATTTTGTGTCCATGCAGTTGGTTTTCTCCGATAAGCATATGCCACGCATTTTTCATCAATCGATTTGGAAAAACTTTACACCCTCACATTGCAGCTCGCTTGCTAGAAAATATAATAAACCGATTCAGTATCCCCATAACTTCAGCTACCCTCTGCACCTGCTAAAGAATGTGGCTCGCGTGAATGTTGGAACTTTCTATATACTTTCATTAGATCCGGGAATGTTGCCCACACAACGTTTCAACGACAATTTCTTAGAGTTCGCTCATCTATATTATCCCAGAAAACCGATCAGCAGGTGACTGCTATGACATATCTAACTAAATTGCTCATCTAATCTTCATATCCAGCATTTACTGTATACCCATATTTCCGCAAGTCTGCGAAGACTCTCAACTGCCCAAATACAAAACGCAGCTATTTGATCAAATGTTGCCCTACCTTGATAGCACTCACACGATTTCTGACTTCGATCTACAGCAATTGAATAGTTGGCGCTCTTGGCTGGCCAAACCCATTCAGGATGGGAATATAAACATCTATAAAGTCAGCAAAAATCCAAAATATTGTGCCGCCTATGTGAGCAGCAATGCCTATGCACCCTTCCACGATCAGCGTTATAGAGACTCAGTTTATGATACGAATTCTAGCATGGTATGTATACTAATAAAAACTTTTTTTTACGTTTGGTTAATTATAAACTTGTTTTCAACTTGTTTTACCAGGCATTCCAAATACAGTTTAATCAAATTTGAAAAACTCTACCTCTTTCAAAATTTGATTGCTGCATTTGTTATATAATTTTAAATGAGTTTTTCTATTAAAGAATATAAAAGACAATGAAAAACCAAAAAACCAAATAATTGAAAAATTTTAAGTTTAAATACCGTTTGTTTGGATTTTTGCAATTTAATTTTTCCCAATTACCCAATTGTATATTTACTTCACGTAACAGCCATAAATGTCAATCAACATTCTTATACTAAGGTAGAAAAGACTATGAAGTCAGTACTTTTTGAAAAAAAATGTATATGATAAAGAATTTAAAAAAATTATAAGGAAAAAAAAGAAGTTAAATATCCATTTATTGAAATTCAGTAAAATAATTTTGTTTAAATGTATAAACATAACAGCCAGAGACAAGCATCTTTGTCACCATGAAATAGTTATATCCTCGTTTTCTTTTTATCTGTATGAACACGTCTGCGCACGAAAACTGTGAAACCAACAGATCAAAAAAATGTTATCGATTTATTTCATTCTTCAATGTTTAAGTCCCATTGGTATCCCCAATTAGAAGAAGACACATCAAATTTTGTATGACAATTATTTAGGACACACTGACTATCATCCTTTGTCGTTTTATCACTAAAAATAAAATGAAATAATTTGATATTTCTCTCCTCTAATTTGTATGTTTCCTATTATGTATGCTTAATTTTAGCTTCAATTGCTGGTTGGTCTCGAATTTGACTTTATTGTCTTGGATGGCACATTTCTTATACGCCGAAACACAAATACGCAACTAAAGTATTCAAGAAAGGCCCTAGATCAGCCGCTCTTCAATCTAAAACTGAAGCACACACGCGAACTAATCAAATTGAAGTCTTTTCCACAGAGCAACTAGAGCAATAAAGCATGACTCTTCGCTGACTACGAATAAGACTCGAACTCGGATTTGGAATCGGACACAGGCTCCAACTCTGACTCGGACGTGTACTTGGACTCTATTGCATGGCACTTAATCAAATTGTCTAGCTGCTTCTTGATGCCTCTCGTTTTTGGCATTGCATTTTATATACTACCCTTTTTAAGTTTATTTTTATTTTTCGTTTTTTTGTGCTTTTTAATGCCATTAGTGGCGTGGAATTTTATTTCTCATTTGGCGTCATTTTTCATTTTCTTTGGCAGCGCAATGGACGCGATAAGCGGACAGAGCTTACTTATAAACGATGCAGCAAGGAAGAGAGAATGATATCAGTTGCTTTGCTATTCATTAACAGCATTCAACAATTTCTAAATCATATTTTTGTGGTGGAGAAAATACTTGGGTATTCAACTAAATATTATGTGGAAGGAGACTTTTAGTTATTGGCAAATATTTCATGGACTTAAGTGTTATCAAAAAAAATTGACTAAAAGTGGAATGCAAAATTAAAATTAAAATTATAACTAATGTGGATAAGCCTTTAGAAAAAATTTAAGAAACTAGAGGCTAACTTTTGAATTACCCTTGCAATTGGATTTGAGTTTTTGTTAATTGTTTGGTCTTTAAATGTGAAATTGTAGAGGATACAGTTTTTCCGATTTTCCACGCCCCCAAGAGAAGTATCTATATGAGGATCAAATTGTAAAGCAAGGCAACAGTAACCTATATGGCAAATTTTAGGACTCTAACTATAAAATTTTGGAAGCTATAGTTTACAACATTTCTAAATCGGATGCGTGTGTGGATGCGTTTTAAAATTTCAGTTCTGTGGCTTTGATACTCTAGGTGGAGATTTCGTTGAGCCAGACAGACGGACAAACGGACAGTGCTACATCAACTCAGCTTGAAGATGGTTCCTTCTATGCGTAGCAAACTTCTGCCCAAATTTAATATACTAAAAGGGTAAAAATATCATCAGGTAAATCTACCTTAATCGGTAGACATTCTGGTAAGCTTATTGGATTCGTCTCTTCAGGCACAAATAAATTAAAGTTTTTAATCAGCACATACTTTAAAAATATATTATCTTTTGACATGTTGAATTTGAATATGAAACCTGAATGATCACATCATGTTTTCAACATACTCTTCGGCAAGTCTCTTTTAATAGAATATCAATCAATATTATGTTGATTACAATAATTACTCGGCATTGACTTCTGTTTCCTGTGTGCCAACTGCACACGAAGTAAACAATGTTCAATTTGGCACATACATTCAAACAGTGGACATAAACAGCTATAATTATTTTCCACTTTCGAGTTTTGACATTAATATTATTATTATTTGCAAAAGCTTTTGCATATTTACCGTTGTGCCTCTTTATGAAAATACCACAAAATGCCATTAATTTATTTGCGGTTGCATGAAAAACGCGTCTTCTCTATGCCAACAAAATGAACTGTGCAGAATGTGTGGGGGTCAAACCGAGCCGAAACCGAAAAGTCGAACGGTGTTAGCTGCTCTTTACAACTAATAATTTAATATTTTATGCATGACCTGCAAAATAAACAGAAACAGAAAATTGGTAACAGCACAAAAGGAAAACATTTGCCCATTTATAAGCGCATTGTCTCCTCAGGGAAAAGTGTTTTGGGGGGTGTATGCAAAGCATAAAAAATGGGCGGCGCGTAACTTTTGTGCGAAAGTTTTTCAGCGAAAAGGAAACTGAGCAGAAAAGTTAATATTAACGCTGAGCGACGCATTTTGCCTTAATTTTCAGCACTCCCTACCCTCTACTACTCCCCACTTTTCAACACACCCTAGTTGTTTTTCGCCCATTTTGACGCCAAACACGTAGCCGCTCGTTCTTGGTTTGCCCTTTGCTTTGTTGGCCAAAATCTTGTTAGGGTTCCGTTTTCTCTCAGCGCTTTATTTGCATGAACTCTTCAAAATCGTTTATTTTCATTTTTCTTCACTCTCTTATTTTTTATGGAAATTTTGTTGTGCAAATTTTGAATGCTGCTTTCATAGCATACAAAGCAATCGGCACACGTTAAACAACAAAAGGATTCAAGGATTCGCGCAAACTCTGCAAACAATTAGATGAGTTTGCCAAAAGGTGAACAACGCAATTCAAATCGTATTTTTATCGCTCTTTTCTTACTTTTCTATACTTTTAATTTCACTGCACGATTGGAGGTGTGTGTTTGCTTTTATATTTCAAGAATGCAAAGGTCAAAGATTATTGCGGCCCCTAATAATGATTTTAATACGATTTTCATGTACCGTGATCCCTCACATATATGGGAACTTTCACAAACTGCATTTTTATTGGATTTTAATATATTTCATTTCATATACGAAATTATAGAGATCAAGAACAATTTAAACTTTAAAAGCAGTAGCATCAAAAATATTGGTAAATAAATATGGAAACTCCTTGTGGGAAAAAAATATATTTAAATTTTTCTACATGTAGTATTTATAAACCATTAAAGCTCGAAATATATTTTAATTTTATTTTATTATATTAATAAATATTTATTAAAGCTTTCAAAAAGTAGAATTTAACAGAAATATTTTCCTATCTATGAATATGAATTCTGTATTTTTAAAATATAATAAAAGAAAACATTTTCCAATAGTAGACTTCAAGACAATAACAATGAGCGATTCATAATGGATACACAGGTCGACTTCAAAGTGCATGGCGTCAACATTCAGTTCGTAAACACAGTTTAACTGAACTAAGATGATCCAGTGCTATATTTCAATCATTATTCAAAACAATTTAAGCATTTTCATTTAAAAAATTTATGAGACAGAAAATAATATTGCTTCAAATGTTAATAAATACAAGAATAGCTTGATATTTTATAACAAATAAATCTTATAAAGCCTGACAAAAAATATTCAATCATTCAAATTTCAAAGTACTAATAATGATTTTATATTGTGTTCCCAAAGGGAACAAGAACATTGCAGTCGGGCGACAACGACTCCGTGATACTCTGTACTGTCTGTATGTTTGCACGCGAGATTCCCTTTTTGAGCATGTCTTTTACATCAATTTAGCTACAGTCATCAATTTTTCATATAGCTTTTTTAAAATAAAATACTATTTTGGTTTTTATATATTTTGGATACCGGCTTAATATAAGCTTAGTTTCAAATAAAGAAACAATTTTTTTTTTTTTTAATTTTTTAGGTAAACCGTATTTTAAATAAAATATAAGGATTTAAGCTAAACATTTTTATCAAAATCCGATAAGTAACACAGAAGTTATAAAACAATAAAAATAAAACATTTTGTCAATTGACAAAAGCACGCGGCAGCGATTGGAATCGAACCTGGGCACACGCTTCGCGTGCCACCGACTCTACCACTACACCACTGGGTCTCTTTTACGACGATGCGCGAAATTGAATATATGTGTGATTTGGTGATCAGATTTGCGTTGTGGTAGAGAAGACCCAGGTTCGATGCCCGGTGAGATCAACTAGAATTTGTTTTACGGTGGTCTACATATTGATTATTAGTATTATATTTTTTTTTTCATAAATTTTAATTTCATGAACAGTAACAAACATGTCAAATTTGGATGTTCTACTTCTTAGACTGTAGAAGATACAGTTTTACCCTTTTTGCCACGCGCCTTGATCTGACGGACGGACGGACGGACGGACAGACGGACAGACAGCAAGACGGACATTGCACAAATCCAATATACTCTTTTTCCCTTTGGGAACAGAGTATAAAAAGAGCATGTTGGTTTTTACAATGTTCGTCTTGCTTTCCGTCCGTCTGACCGTCTGTAGGAATGCAAAGCACTTGGACACCATTGAAGCTGGAGACTTGAAATTTGGATCATATACCCCTGTGTGCTGTTGGATTGTAAAGTGTTAAGATTTTTCTTTTCTACCACTCCGATACACAAAGATATGGTGTATATATCTTAGCCCATTTGGGCGTGGTAAATCGAGTTACTATGTATCCTACACTTTTTAAGCTAAGGTAAATCAAACAAGTAAGAAAACTCTAGTCGAGAATGCCCGACTAGAAAATCCCCTGAACAAAATAAAATATATTCTAGCCGTTTAATTGAATTAAACTTATTTTTTATTAATAAATATAAATTAATAACTAATAATATAAAATTTAAGACTAATTTACTAATAATTAAATATATACACTAACATACCCTATCCTGGACACTTACTGAAATACCACTGTGGTAACTATATACAGTCTCAAACGTCCTAGCACTAACTTCCTCACTGAGTAGATTTGAAAACGCCCAATCAATGTGCGAATCACAATTGGTTGTAGGCGTTTTCAAATCTAGTAAACATCTAAAGTTTCTCCTAATCAAATCATTATATAAACTCCTACATGTGTCCATTTTGCTTAGACACAAATTAAAATCTCCTAAAATTATGTTGTGACACCTATCGAAAATTGCTGAAACAGTTCCTGGAATTGAGTTTTAAATATCCCTAATGGATAGGACGGACTTTTATATATAACTACAAAGCTTTACGATTTATGCCGAAACTGGGCATATTCAAAAACTGATGTTCCACATATTTTTCTACCGCTAATGCAACTAGATTTAAATTTAAAATTTCAGTCCTAACGTAAATAATGATTCCCCTCTTAGGTCGCGTTGCGTTAGGTATTACCTCGCAATCAAGACGGACAACAATACTAAACTCTGGAATTTCAACGTTTTCGTTTGCGTATGAAGACGCTTCTACGAAACATAAAACGGACGACTGAAGCATTAATCTGTCGGATCGAATGTCTTCAATATGACAATGAATGCTTTCAGTATTATGAAAGAAAATCTCTATGGCGGAACTGTTAACTAAGTGATCATAATGAGATCGAAGTAGTTTCTCAGTCCGCAATTGCACAGTTGTTGCCCTACTACAAGCTACATATATTGAAGCACGCTGCATTCGAGGGCAAGTGTGGACCACCACTTTGCTATATGTAGCTCCCTGACTTTTGTGTATAGTTATACCTTCTGCTGGTACAACTGGAAACTGCCTACGGTCAATTGAAACTTGCTCATTTTTCCTATATTGAAAGCTTCTACTTATCTTTTGAATGGGGGTCCATGAAGATTCTGTGCGATGCGCACACTTTGAGCGAGCAAGCACTCCTACACTATCCTCTGAAAATTGATCCATAAAACATTTGGAGCGTTGGATGCATCGAAATCTACTTGCATTAAAATACCAGTAGCGCCATTGACTATGCCATCCTCAGTATCTCCGTTGACCGTTATCATGTATTTGGCAGTGGTCTTTAAAAGAAGAGATCTACACAATCCTTGTGTTTCGGACGGCTTAAAGCTACTCACGGCTTCTAAAATTTTTGCCCCATTCGTTGCATCTAAGTGAGTAGCTTTTATGAAATCTTCAGCAGTTGAAATATGTGGAACTGTCGAAATTGCGTTAAGCTTTATATTGTTATAGTTATCCGTCGCCGCATTTATACTAAAAAGATAAATAGCATCATCGGGCACAGCCGATGGCTGACAAATGCGGGATCGGATAAGACTAATATCAACGGTTGTCATGTTTCCCGATGCCATGTTGTTGAGAGCAGAAACCAAAGGTTTTTCTTCCCGTTGTCTCATTATCTCTGTGAGCTTAAAATACTTAAAAAGGTCGCACAGAGAAGAAGCGTAGGGAACATGAGAGTTGGATTCAAAAATCCAACGATCGCCTACTGGTGACAACTGTCATAGATCCCCAAATACTATGACAGAAATACCACCAAATGGAGAAGTATTTTTGAAAATTTGTTTTAGACGGGAGTCCAATTGGGAAAACATTTTGGAGCCTACCATAGATATTTCATCTGTTATAGTATTAATTAGTTAATTGTTATTCTTAAGTGTTCCATTGCCACTGTTTCGAATGCGCTGTAAAGGGTAGTGATTAAGCTAGGCTTAATGTCCACAACGATAAGCTCGACATGCAACTCTGTAAATATCGTGTTAAGCCACTTCCTGTATAGAGCACCGAAAGTCAATCTCTTATCCTATCGAACCTCAACGGAGAAACACGTACAATTACATAGCGCCCTAGACTCAACAGTCAGGCAGCAAGCACATTGTCTAAATACATCTTCCGGCAGAGCCGACCGATAATTGCAATAAGTCGCAAGGCGAATGAAGGGATATACACCAAGTGACCCGGATCAAGACTGTAAGAAGCGAACACTAGCATCTTTGAACGCCATCGACCAACTCACAACTACATCCATCGCTGGACCTTGACTACCCACGTGGCCTGAGCCAGGAGTGGATGCAGATTAGAATAACTGGCGCCCAACAGGATTAATATCGAAGTAGAACACCCCAACGGGTTTATTATTGAGATAGGAGAATCCACGTCCCCATAAACACATGTAAGTGACTGTTCGAAAAAAATTAAACTTTTTTTTAAATTTTAAATAAAAAGAAAATATTTTCTTTTTTTGTGTGAAAAATAAGAAAAATATAAAGAAAACATTTTTGAAAAGTTAAATGAATTGGCAGCGCGTAATGAGCGTTGCGGCAAGTAAAAAATTTCCTTTCCTTTAAAGTCGTTGCAAGTACATTTTAAGGACAAAAAAGAATAAAAATAAATCAGAATAATATTTAATTCTGCTTCACCTATTGCTCATGAGTTGGACTTATAGAGAAGTAAAAATCGAGTACGACAGTGACGAAGATAGGGAGTTAGGATTTATTCCAGAAGCAATTAACCAAGTAGAAATGGATCCAGCAACATTGAAAGCAATGGTAGACAGTGCAGTGAATAGCGCCCTCATCGAACAAGAGAGGCCGCTAAAGGATGAGTTCCGAGCGGAGCTTGAAGCAGTTAGAGGTCAGGTTAGTGCCCTGAGAATAGAATCCCCACAGGTGGAAGTATATCGGAGAGTGACCATTGACCCTAGCGTGAGGTGTGAAGTAAGGTTGGACATTGTTAAGTCCGTGCCTAATTTCAACGGAGAGCACGAAGAGTATGTGTCTTGGAGACAAGCAGCTGTAGATGCGTACGAGATTTTCAAAATGTACGTAGGTAGCGAGGCGCACTATGAAGCCGTGGCCATCTTAAAAAACAAAGTCGGTGGACCAGCGCGTGCTGTACTAACGTCGCACAATACGGTGCTTAACTTTGATGCGATAATTGGCAGCCTCGACTGCACATACGCAGACAAGACGTCATTACGGGTACTGAGACAACAATTAGGGCTTGTTAGGCAAGGTGATTTAGAGTTGATGGAGTATTACGATGAGTTAGAGAAGAAACTCACCCTCGTAACAAATAAAATAGTAATGACTCGGGACGAACGAGCTGCGGTTATTCTCTGTGCGGAGATCAGAGATGACGCCCTTCATGCTTTCATGGCAGGGCTCAAAAAGTCCCTGAAAGCCCTAGTTATCCCAGTAAAGCCCATAGATTTGCCGTCTGCCTTAGCAACGGCTCAGGAGGCTGAAAACAGCATCGAGAGGAGCGCATTCACTGCATCCTATGCCAAGGTGGTTGAAGAGAGAAACCAGAAGAATGACAGCAATAGGTTCGGCAATCGCAACCCAGCTAGGCAGGTTAGGGGCCAAGTAAAGAACCCACATTTCGTTGGAAGTCAGGGCCAAAACAGGGCACAACAGGGTGACCCTAAGGCAGCGTTAAACACTGACAAAGAAACTCAATTAATAGCCCAGGCCCATGGACGTCGATCCATCAACGGCCAGATTTAAACAACACACCAATTGGAGAAAGCCACAAATTAGCACCGCACAGGGCGAGACGCAGAAAAGGCACAATACGTCAGAGCGTGCATCAGGCTATAGACGCCAAAAAATCAATAACATTTCCCAACAAGCCCATTACCAAAATGAGGACTATGAATGCGTAGCCGAGGCTATGAGCGCAGAAGTCGACGAGGAAAGTGATCAGCTGAATTTTTTAGTGAACGCTCCCAACTGCCGTTCGTCGAGCGACGGTTGGCTGGCAAGATACTGAAGATCCTCATCGACCCCGCGGCGGCAAAAAATTACGTTAAACCTATGAAAGAGTTAAAAAACGTAACACCAGTCGACACCCCATTCACGGTGAACTCCATTCACGGGTCCAGTGAAATTAAACAGAAATGTCCCATGGTAATTTTTAAGAAAATTGCCACATTCTTCATATTAGATACCCTGGACACCTTTGATGCCATCATAGGCTGCGATCTGCTAAAGCAGGCGGGGGCGACGATAGACTTATTGGGGAGCAGCATAAGCTACGATGGTACTTCGGAGGAACTCAAACACCATCCTGCGACAATGTGAACTTCTCACGAGTCGATGACATCGTAGTCCCAGAGTCAGTAAAAGAAGAGTTTAAAAAAATGATTTTAAAGAGACTAAGTGCATTTTCGACCTCTAACGAGGCACTGCCTTTTAGTACTTCGGTTGTCGCCACAATCCGCACCGAGAATAGAGAGCCAATATACTCAAAGCTTTATCCGTACCCCATAGGTGTAGCAGAGTTTGTGAACAATGAGATCACACAGCTGTTAAATGATGGCATCATAAGACCATCAAAATCTGCGTACAACAGCCCTGCTTGGGTTGTTGACAAAAAGGGGACAGACGCTAATGGCAACAAAAACAAACGCCTTGTCATTGACTTCAGAAAGTTAAATGAAAAAACAATTGCCGACCGGTACCCAATGCCAAGCATCCAGATGATTTTAGCGAACCTTGGGAGGGCAAAGTTCTTCACCACGTTGGATCTTAAATCAGGGTACCACCAGATATACCTAGCCGAGAACGATCGCGAAAAAACATCGTTCTCAGTGAACGGCGGAAAGTATGAGTTCTGCCGGTTGCCCTTTGGGTTAAAAAACGCGGGAAGCATCTTTCAGAGAGCAATCGACGACGTCCTGCGAGAGCAGATTGGCAAGATATGCTATGTTTACGTCGACGACGTAATCATTTTCTCTGAAAATGCCACTGACCATGTCCGCCATATCGACACAGTACTCCAGGGACTCTGCGACGCTAACATGAAGGTATCTAAAGAGAAGACAAGGTTCTTCAAAGAGAGCGTCGAATATCTAGGTTTCATCGTCACTAACGAAGGAGCAAGAACCGACCCAGAAAAGGTGAAGGCGATCCAGGAATACGCCGAGCCAAAAAACTTGTATGCGCTGAGATCCTTTCTAGGCCTAGCCAGCTACTATAGGGTGTTTATCAAGGACTTTGCATCCATAGCAAGGCCTTTGACCAGCATACTAAAGGGCGAAAATGGAATTGTGAGCAGACACATGTCCAGAAAAGTAGCTGTCGATTTTAACGAATCTCAGCGTGACGCTTTCAACCGACTTAGAAACATACAAGCATCGGAAGATGTCATGCTTATGTACCCGAACTTCAAAAAACCATTCGACTTAACCACTGACGCTTCTGCAAAGGGCATCGGAGCAGTATTATCCCAAGGGGGGAGACCAATTACCATTATCTCCCGAACGTTGAAAACATGCGAATCTCACTACGCTACCAATGAAAGAGAGTTGTTGGCCATTGTATGGGCCCTCGGCAAGTTGCAAAACTATCTGTATGGTACTAGGGAGTTGCACATCTTCACAGACCATCAACCTCTCACATTCGCAGTGTCTGAAAAAAATACTAACGCGAAAATAAAAAGGTGGAAGGCTTTTATTGAAGAGCACAATGCCAAATTGCACTATAAGCCAGGAAAGGAGAACTTTGTTGCAGACGCCTTATCCAGGCAAGAGATTAACACCTTTCAGAACGAGCCACACTCTGACGTAGCCACCGTTCACAGTGAGGTTTCCCTAACGTACACCATTGAGACAACGGATAGACCCTTAAACTGTTATAGGAATCAAGTGACCTTAGAAGAGTCACGCTATACGTTGCACCGAAAGCTTATACTGTTCGGTAGAAAGACTCGCCACTTAGTTCAATTTACAGACAAAGGTGATCTAATAAAGGCGTTAAAACTTGTAGTGAACCCCGATGTGGCAAACGCGTTCTATGGTAGTCTCCCGACTTTAGCCGCCTTCCAGCACGAGTTAGTTTCGTTGTTCCCGACAACTAAGTTCCTGCACTGCAAGAATATAGGCGCAGACATCACCAACAAAGGCGAACAGGTAGAAATAGTCAACACCGAGCATAATCGAGCTCATAGAGCAGCGCATGTGAAACAAGTACTCCGGGATTACTATTTCCCAAGGATGACCAAGTTAGCTAACGAGGTGGTACTAAACTGCAAAGTGTGCGCTGCTGCCAAATACGACCGGCATTCGAAGAAGCAAGAACTCGGATGGACACCGATTCCGTCATATGCAGGTGAAAGATTGCACATCGACATATTTTCCACCGATCAAAAACACTTTTTGTCTTGCATCGATAAGTTTTCAAAATACGCTATCGTTCAGCCGTTAGCATCAAGGGCGACAACAGATGTTATCAGCCCTATTCTAATGATTGTTAACACTTTTCCCAGTACAAAGACAATCTACTGTGACAATGAACCATCATTAAATTCTGAAACGATTACTTCGTTGTTGAAAAACCAGTATAACATAGACGTCGTTAACGCCCCCCCACTACATAGCTGTTTAAATGGTCAGGTGGAACGTTTACACAGCACGTTAATAGAGATTGCTAGGTGTTTGAAAATAGATAGGAAAATTAGCAACACGGTTCAGGCAATCATGAGGGCGACAATAGAATATAACAAGACTATCCACTCAGTAACGGAGCAAAAGCCGCTCGATGTAATACACGCGGTCCCAGAAGAGTTTCGAGGTAGGAGAAAGAGTCTACCTTAAAAATAACAAAAGGCTAGGCAACAAATTATCTCCGCTGTGCACAGAAGGCGCCATACAAGCGGACCTGGGAACGTCCGTACTTGTTAAGGGGAGGGTAGTCCATAAGGACAACTTGAAATAATCGCAATCGTTTATATTAAAATCCACTTGCACGAACCAAACATAATTACAAAAACACAAAGCCTTACACTCACGGTCGCGCTCGCCAATTCAATTACAATATGTCCCACAATCTGCATTATGATAATTCAGAGTTAATTTTTAACGAACAGCTCACAGGTCCCGATAGTCAGTTAATGGAAGTATCCAATTTAAAATGTTTAGATAATGCAACTCATGTTGATTGAATATTCAAGGGTCAGAGCTAGCGTAAGAAGAGCATGATATGTCCTGTGGGCCACAACAAATCCGCACTGCACAGTCATAAGGACACAGCAGCTGAATGCGACAACGGAGTTATGACAATAGCAAAATACGCTACCACCAACGACGCGAGGGCCGCAAAAAATCGGCGCACGACGTTTGCACCAGCAGAGTACGAGTCGGCATCACGCCGCACACAACTAGTTACGCGAACTGCCCACAATAATCATCGTCGACGAGCAGTCGGCGAGAGGCGGGTTGGATGACGGACCCACGACTACAACAAGACGCACACGCCTCATCACGTGCAATGCTGACACCAAGGAAATCCGCAACCAAAGCTGCAGGCGTTGGTGAAAGGGTTAGGCATCGCCGAGGACGGCAAACGATCTCAAGGGGAGAACAGTTAACAATACAAACTGTTATAGTATTAATTAGTTAATTGTTATTCTTAAGTGTTCCATTGCCACTGTTTCGAATGCACTGTAAAGGGTAGTGATTAAGCTAGGCTTAATGTCCACAACGATAAGCTCGACATGCAACTCTGTAAATATCGTGTTAAGCCACTTCCTGTACAGAGCACCGAAAGTCAATCTCTTATCCTATCGAACCTCAACGGAGAAACACGTACAATTACATAGCGCCCTAGACTCAACAGTCAGGCAGCAAGCACATTGTCTAAATACATCTTCCGGCAGAGCCGACCGATAATTGCAATAAGTCGCAAGGCGAATGAAGGGATATACACCAAGTGACCCGGATCAAGACTGTAAGAAGCGAACACTAGCATCTTTGAACGCCATCGACCAACTCACAACTACATCCATCGCTGGACCTTGACTACCCACGTGGCGTTAGCCAGGAGTGGATGCAGATTACGCATATTTTCGAATGTTCTTATGAATGTTAACCCTATAAATGAGTTTGGGCTTGCATCGCAGAATGACTGTTGTTATCAATTATTGCCTGCTACAATCCATTAAGCAAAAAGGGATATTTATTGGTACACACCAGCATTTGAACATGAGTACATAGATATGTATGTAGGTCAAATAGCTGTTCTCTTAAAGCCTTCTAAGGAACAAAAATAAAATAGTCAAAATTGTGAGTGCTCAATTTAGCGGTTTTAATATTATAATTGACCAATCCATACAATGCCATTACATGTGCAAGTATTGTAAGTGTGCGTGTATGCAAACCTTAGGACACAGCTGTGTCGCGATAGAAACAAGCCAATTGTCATTAGCGCGTAAGTTACAAGTCGGTAGGTCGGTTGGAGATGGTGTTGGTGGTTTCTTGACACTGTTTTAGGGTTTTGTATGTGGAGATTTGTGATTTTGATTAACAACAAATATACGTCTGCTCTGCTCACAATATGAATCTGATTTTAATCTGCCAAGTGGCATTCGAAACTAGCCTTATACAATAGTGAATATATAAGTAAAAGTGACGGATGCCAAGCCCTTTGTTGCTGATCTTGCAGTTCTGCCGTTACTGCTTATGTTTAGGTTCTGCATCCTGTTCAAGTGCTGACGCTGCTCGATGGATACAAAGTGTTACAATGTACTCTGCGTCTGCGTGGGGTCATGTATTGTTGGTCGCTATATATATATATGTATATATGTATATAGTTCATGTGTACAATGCAGTACAATGTACTCTGAACTTAAGTGGATCTATGTGCTGTTGATCTGTACATAAGTCTGTATATACGTCTGGTCTGTTTGACTCTCAATATGAATCTGATTTTATTATTTCAAGTAACATTCGAAACTATCTTAATACAATAGTGGATATATAAGTAAAATGTCAAGTGACGGTTGCCAAGCCCTTTGTTGGTGATCTTGCAGTTTTCCCGTTACTGCTTATGTTAAGGTTCTGCATCCTGTTCAAGTGCTGACGCTGCGCGATGGATACAAAGTGTTACAATGTACTCTGCGTCTGCGTGGGGTCATGTATTGTTGGTCGGTATACATATATATATATATATATATATATATATATATATATATATTTGTTTGTTTCTTCTATTCTATATATATATATATATATATATGTATTTGTATATATATGTATATATTTGTATATATATATATATAGTACATGTGTACAATGTAGTACAATGTACTCTGAACTTAAGTGTATTTATGGGTAGATCTGTACATATGTCTGTATTTGTTTGTAATCATATACTCATGTACAGCGCTGTTATATATGCACTTATTTGCATATACGTTTTATATATTGGATCTGGGTGGTTTGGCTGGTGGCGTGACTGATAAGGTAACTTCTCCCCTCCTAGATTGAACTGAGGGCCAAAGCGAAGGTATGGTCTGAACGAAATTGGTTTGTAATGGTTCCTGGTTGACGATGGTTATGGTTTTTTTCATATATAGTATAAGTACAATTATACAGGTCGATATTCCGATGCATGTGTAAATTGTTATGAAGTGGTTTGCTGTTATCCTTTTAATGTTGACAATCCGGTTCTGGATCTTAATATTGTCCAGGTGTAATCTTTGAGGATTTAGTTCTTCGATCGTATTGTTTATTTTTATCTCTTTAAACCATGGTATTCTAGTCCTAATAGTGTCATCTTGTTTAAGTTCCACGTCATCATAATTTAGTCCTTTAATTGTTATTGAACAATCTTTGTAGGTTAACAAAGCAGATCCATTATTCTCAAACGATTTGGCACAATTTGAAGTTACCTTTGTGCTTATTCCATTTAACACAAAGATATCTCCCTTCTCAGGCTCTGGTACTTCTTCTCGATCTCCAGATTCTAATACGTCACACGTTGCTGTTTCTCCATCCAGTATTCCCTCTAAGCATCTTATGTCCCACGATGGGGCCTTGACAACTCGACTTTTACAAATGTATTGATTATTAATTTTGTTACATTCTTCATTAAATGGCTTATTATTATTCTTATTATAAGCAATATATTCTGGTACTCTTAGGTATCTCTTGTAATTTAATGGTAATGGAACAATGTGTGGAAATTTGTATTCTTCAATTTCAGAGTTTGGAATTTTAATATAGACCTAAACCATTTACAGCTCCTCTCTTCTGCCTTTGTTTAGGTACTAGTATATTTATT